>JAVXUP010000695.1:0-272500 GCA_033070095.1 Escallonia herrerae
CCTACAAGAACTTCACACCTCAGGTATTGGAGGCCACTCAGGCATTCAGAATACCTACAGGAGGGCTAGTATGTTTTTCTATTGGCCTAATATGAAGCAACAAGTGACTAGAATGGTGAGTGAATGCCATTCCTGCCAGCAGAACAAACATGAAAATGTGCCATACCCTGGACTACTCCAACCCTTGGAAATTCCAGAACAAATGTGGACACATTTGACCATGGATTTTGTTGAAGGACTCCCTAGATCCCAAGGGAAGGATGTTATCTTTGTGATAGTGGACAGACTCAGCAAATATGCTCATTTTATCAGCCTCACACATCCTTTTACAGCTGAAGTGGTGGCTCAGAAATTCCTGGACAATGTGTTCAAATTACATGGGATGCCCACTTCTATCACCAGTGACAGGGACAAGGTATTCTTATCAACCTTTTGGGCCAAACTCTTCAAGGTATTGGGAACTAAGCTAGCCTACAGTTCAACCTACCATCCAGAAACAGATGGTCAGTCAGAGAGGGTGAACAAGTGTCTCGAAAACTACCTCAGGTGCATGTGCTGTGACAGGCCACACAGCTGGGCAAATTGGTTATCTTTGGCTAAGCATTGGTACAATACTAGTTACCACTCATCCATTAAGATGACCCCATTTGAGGCCTTGTATGGCTACAAACCAAGGACCTTAAGCCTAGCCACTCCAGAAACTACCAACTTGGCTGATCTAGATAACTATTTGAAGGACAGGAGCAAGGTCCTACACCTGTTGAAGGATAACCTCATTCAAGCCCAAGCAAGAATGCAGCAGTATGCCAACTTGCACAGAACCGAAAGGGAGTTTGAAGTAGGGGATTGGGTTTACTTGAGACTACAACCCTATAGACAGAGTTCATTGGCTCTCAGAAAGAACCTAAAGTTATCCCCAAAATTTTTTGGTCCCTATCTAGTCATCCAGAAGATAGGCAAGGTGGCCTATAAGCTGCAACTACCAGAAGCTGCTAAGGTTCACCCTGTCTTCCATGTGTCCCTGTTAAAGAAGAGACTTGGCCACCATGTTCCCCCTTCCACTATCCTACCTTGTCTAGGTAATGAGGGCCAGTTCCTCATGGAACCGATTGCAGTAATTGACAGGAGACTAGTAAAGAGGGACAACCAAGCTGTAGTTCAGGCTCTCATTAAATGGTCTAATTCCAACGCTGGGGAGGAAACCTGAGAAGACTGGGATCTCTTCAAAAAGAAATTTCCTAAATTTGACCCTTGGGGACAAGGGCCAATCGAAGGAGGGAGTGATGTCATGAACCCAGCTGCAATTATTATGAGCTATGTCATTAAGGATCTTTAGTGGCAATTTTTTTTAATAATTATAAGTTACAATGATGAAGTTGGTTGTATGACAACTATAGCAAACTATTTAGTTAGTTAGCCACGAGTTAACTTTCTAATTGATATTAATTGAGGCATCTAGTGACGATTAGAGTGAGGAAATTTTACTAGCAACATTTTGAAACGACAATAAGCTACAAAATGAAGCTGGGTGCATAGACAACCGATGAAAGTAGAGGGTGACTTTGGAAAATTTTGACCAGTTTGAAATTAAATGGATTTATTTTCATTGGGTTATTTCAGAATAAAATTGAGAAAGACGAGAGAAAACAGGGAAGAAAGAGAAATTTCAGAGCAAGAATAGCATGAATTGAAACAAAAAAAGAGCTAGAGAGAGAGAGTTTGGAGGCAAGTGAAATATGTAAATAGAAATATACATGTTTATATGTGTGTGTATAAACATATATTAAGTAAAATCAGGTTAAAAGAGTGAATAAAAAAAGAAAAGAAAAAGAAAGAAGAAAAAGAGAGAGAGAGGCAAAGATGGGATACACAGAGAGAGAGAGAGGCCCACTCACTCAACCCGGCCCTAATCTCAGGCTACACCCGCCTTAGTCTCGAAGCCCATAGTGTACCATTCACCGTCGCTGCCCTGTTTCCCACAACTCCAGTGATGCCTTCGCGCCTCCATTGAAGGCATCGCCCATCGCCACTTTCCAAACTGTCGTGCGATTGCTGCGCCAGCTACGCATGCGGTCACTGATGGTTGACTTCGGCCGGTGCCTCCACCTAGAGCACTACCCAATGA
This sequence comes from Escallonia herrerae, assembly GCA_033070095.1. Classification (NCBI taxonomy): domain Eukaryota; kingdom Viridiplantae; phylum Streptophyta; class Magnoliopsida; order Escalloniales; family Escalloniaceae; genus Escallonia; species Escallonia herrerae. The sequence continues at coordinate 2,126 of JAVXUP010000695.1, forward strand.
CAAAGACAAGGGTGGTTAGGCTATTTGATTAAGGAAGGCAGAAAGGCTCACGACAGCCACCGATAGAAACTTCGGCGATCGGATGCCTGGCCAATGAAGGTGGTGCTGGAGCAGCCACCAGTCAACCCACTATCAGGTTCTCGATCCAGCTGCTACCGCCACTACCCTTAATGCGGCCAGATTTTCATGTACAATCGACGACAATTGTGGAGAGGGGATGCTGACGAGACCAACCATGGCACCGTCTCCTCCGTCTATTTCACAGTCATGGTCAATGGCTCAATCTTGATGTCAGCCACGATATAATAGGTTGGAGCCTGATTTGTGTGAAGTTGATGTTGGTAGTGTGCTCGTGTTGGTTATTGTGTGCAGTGGTGGTCTATGTATTACAATGTTTGTTAATGGGGTGCATTGTTAATGAGGTGCATTGTCTGTGTATTTCAATGGATAGCCATGGTGGTGTGCATATAGTTTTAAGAAGGTGTGGTGATTTTGGTACGGCGGATGTAATGGCATCATGGCGATGCTTGCAGTGGCTAAAATGGAATAAAGTCGGTGGTTTGTATGTGTGCAGCGTTGGGTGTACGCGCTGTGTCTTTGGTAGATTGTACGAGTGGTAGTTGTTGGATGATAGTCTGTATTAGAGTGTGTTTAATGGGTGCCCGTGAGAGTTTGTATGTAAATCTGTGTGTGTATGAATGATTGTGTGGGCAGCCGTGTATGTTGGTGGTGCGTGAGTGTTTCAGAGTGTGTGCTGAGTTGAGTGCGTGTAATACCAAGTGTGTTTATGATTATAGGTGTTTATGATTATAGGTGATGAATGTGTATAGGGCGGATGATTTCTAGAGTGTTTTAATGGGTGTGTGTAATTTTATGGAGCTGTGTTCTAAGGTGAAGGCGTGCGTGTTGTAGGAAATAGAGAAAGGTGGGTGAACAACGTTTATGATTTAGGCTGTTGGAGAAGAAAATGGTGCAAAGCGTCACTATAAGCTCATTATTTCTTACAGCCTAGTAAATTAGATTAACTTGGCCTGAAAATTTTACAGTGACTTTTTATGACTGAAATGTTTAAGTGTAAAAAGTTTAAGGCTTTTCAGCATCGTTTGTCAAGTGTATTGACTTTGGTCACCTTGTACGCAATTTTGAAAATTTTGTGACGCAATGGTCGACAAGAATATTTTGGTACTTTTACGTCAGAGGGGTGTTTTTTGGTAATTTTTCATACCAGGTGGTGAATTTGGTGATATCGGGTACTTGTTATCATATGGTTGTATATGTGTACATTATGCACGTATTTGTGTATTTTTGACAAAGATTATCGTGTGAGTGCTATGGGTGCAAGTGTGTGCCGTGTTGTTGGTTTGTGTGTGTGTCTATGTAAGAAGAAGAGACCCGGGGGTCGAGAGAACGAGAATAAAACAAATTGAGGATTTCAGGATTCACTTTGAGTGAGTTTTTGAAGAAGTGGAGACATGTGCGTAAATGCGTAGCATTATGTAAGTGACATTTCCGATCCATCTAGTGTACATACATTGTCTATGTTATCTATTTTTGAGAAATCTCTATTAATCATAAATGAACGGCTTGTAGTTAGCTCATTTCGAGAGTAGGGTTAAGAAATGTTTAGGAAGTTAATACCGAGTTTATAACATCACTGCATGGATCGTATCCTGAAAAATGATTTACCCTATTTAGCTTAATTCGAAGGATTTGTGTTTAAGGTTGATTAGCTTAACATATCATCGTATTGAGGTAAGATATTTCTATCTGAAACCCAATTCATCATATTGTCTTCGTATATTTTTATGAATTGTCATCGAAATTCTTTGGACTCTGTTATATTAGTTATGAGAATGTGTTATTTGCCTTTAATACCTTTTCTTGAGCCTTAAGCGTTTATTTAAATCCTCATTGATGCTCGGTATTTATTACTTTTTGGACATCGATTTATTCATTGCATTATCAATTTTTGCATTCTGTATATTGACATGAGTTAGTGTATTGAGGAGTTATAAGGATGGTCTATATCGGGGGTGATATAAGGATGGTTTGTTATTGTCAGGAGATGCTAGTACTTTAAGGGTCTAACTAGTTTTCATATGCATATGTAACCATAGTGTTGGTGAGCATCGCCTTTGTAGCTTTGCTAAGTGATTACCTATACTGCCTGTGTGGCTTTGCTAAGTGTTTCCCTGCAGTGCTATACAAATTTACTCATGTTTAATATTATCTGCATCGTTTTCAGTATAATTAGAATTGTTGCTAATTGTATCTGGTTTGGTTCAAGGGATTGAGCTGAATATCTTCCCTATCGTTTGAAGTGAATCTGATAATTATTGTATTGTCCTTCCTTCTTATAAATTTTGAGCGACCTTACTGAACTCTTAAAAGCTCACTCCCTATTTCTGTTCCCTTCTGCAGGTAATAATCAACAATAGATTACATTGAGTATGGATTAGATCTGAGCGAGGGAAAGAGAATTTCAGTTTTGGTCTTGATCATTAGAACCCCTGCGTGGGTCAGTATTGTTGTTTAAATTTTTGACTCAGAATTGATGTTTCAATTGTAACAGTACATTTAGAGTATTGTCTTATTTGATATTTAAGTTGCTCTGACAGATTGAGGGTACTATATTGGTAGAGATTGAGGGTATTATTTTCTTAGTGTCAATGATCGAGTGAGTATTAACGTTCCGAAAAATTTTGGGATGTTATAGTTGGTATCAGAGCTTAGGTTATGGGATTTTGTAGACTCCTAAGCCTAAGATAAATTGTGATTGAGATGAGATTTTGAAAAGGAAGATGAGATTTTGACAAGTTATTTTAAGTTCTAATAAAAGGTTGAGATTTTGGGATAAGATTGAGATTTGGGCTGATATGCAATAGTAAAATGCATGATATTTGTCTTTGGAATTCAAAAATTTTTAACCAAATAAGATGATTGAAAGATAAGATAGTGATATTTTGGTTTCTTTGTGTAACTCCATCAAATCGAAGGTATAAACGGTAAAGGTTATGATTACTAATTGATGTGCGATACATGTGTTTGTAGAATTAGATTTTTGGGGGTCCTCTAAGGTGATACTTTCAATGTGATGGATTCGGTAATAGTTTAAACTGGTTTGATTTGATATCCGAGTGCCCAACGAAAGTTTAATGGTGGTATTTTAAGTATTTTGTTGTGACACTAGATGCTTTTAGAAATTTCTATCTATATTGGCTAAGTCAAAGTAATATGCTCCAAAGGTTATTTGTTGGTATCGATTTTAGGTGACAGTTTAATAAATTGAGATGGGCAACATATTTCCCTTCAAGTGATCACATGGTTTGATTTGTGAACTTCATAGACATAGCAACTAAAATTTTAGTTAGACCATAAACATTGAGTTAGGGTCGTGGTAGTCAATGGAAAACGGATTGGAAGAATGAGTTTGAATATGCATTGAGTAATCACGTGTTTGAAGGATTAAAACGTTTATGGCCATAGATTATATGACTCTAAAGTTTGATGTTGGCAATAGGATGGAAAATGCATTAGGTTGAAAGTGTGCCAATAATGTAGTAACTTTAGTTATGAGTTAACCTCAGTAGTCAGCAAAATGTCATTAAGAGAGAATTGAGATGACTCCAATTGTGGCTTTGATAAGAATGGAAGTTAAACTCAACGTGTAGAGTGTAAGTCTCATGTGATGAGAAAATTTTTAGTACTCTAGTATACCTTTGGCTTGAAGTTAACCGTGTTATTCTGGCAGCATTTGAGCTTCAGAGTTCTTTATAATTAATTGAATTTTTATAGTTTTACTTTTGGGAACCTTATCTAGAGGTAAGTAATTTGATTAAATTTGGGTTTGTGTAATTGACTTAACCATTGCTTTTGATTTTTCTTCTAAAGGAGATTATTAAGAGAATAAGCTCTTTAAAATTATGGTCTTAGAGAAAGTTTTCTTTTTTATGGATTTAGATGCTCTGTTTAAACCTGGTGTTATGGTGGGTTAATATTTAATTTTAAGAACTTTGATAGTAATCATGACTTCTAATTGGGAGTGTTTATGACAAGGTTGGGTCCCGTAGTACTTAGAGCTTAAAATGATATAGCTGATTGGGTTTTGAAAACCTAAATTATAACCAAAATCCTCTAGTATAGTGAAACTTCAAGGTTACTAATTTACAATTTTGGGTTTTTGACAAATATTTTGGACAATTATATATAAAGTCACAAGGATGCTTTTTATTTGTGAAGTTGACTTAAGATAGTGGGAATGAAATGTTTCCGGTTGACTTATGAAGTTAATTTAAGATTGTGGTACATGAATTTCGGTGAAGAGTTTAAAGAATGCTCAGCCATAAAAGTCACGTAGTGAAAGCCTAGTGTTTGGACATTTTTAACGTTGAGTTGGGGAGAATGTAACACCCCAAACCTAGGGTTAGGTTTGTTCCCATAAAAATTTGCTTATACTTTATTAGTAGTTTTATTTTTCAAGTGATTATTTTAGGATATTTAGGGACAATTATTATGAGCGGTATCATTAAGGACTTTTTCTTAGTTCTGGGTCAGTGACGCTTTGTGATATTTGTCATTTCAAAAATGGGCTGAAGCCAAACCTTTGGATACCATCACGGCATCCAAATGCAAAGATTTGTGTCGGAAAGAACATTGTTTGCCCCATTAGAATTCCCAAAGCCCTCGTCACGGATAATGAAAAACAATTTGACAACTCTAACTTTTGGGAATCTTGTAGCAACCTATCAATTGACCTTAACTTTACTTTAATGGTCCATCCTTAGTCTAATGGAAAATAAAATTATGAATCCTCATAGCATTCTGCAAGGGTTAAATAAGAAATTGGATGACACTAAAGGTGTGGGGGGGGGGGGGGGGGATGAAATCCCCAAATAACTTTGGGCATTTAGAACCACCCCACATTCCGTCATAAGAAAAACTCCTATCCTACTCTGCTTTATGATAGAAGCCCTACTCCTTGTGGAAGTTGGCCTTCCAAGTGTGTGGATTGTTCACTTTGAAAACAGAGCGAATGAAGCAAATCTAAAGGAGAACCTTGACCACTTGGACGATGTCAGAGCCCAAGCTCAAAGCAATTGCGCTCCATTAAGCATCAAACAGCCCGATACTACAACAGGTGGGGCACATTACAAACTTCTTCGTGTTGGGGACTTAGTACTTGGCAAGCTAGAAGTTTCTAATTGAAAAGCTGCCGCGAAAAAGCTATCTCCAAATTGGGAAGGATTGTATCACCTATTAAAGGTATTCTAGCCAAGCACTTATGCCTTGGAAACATTCTGTAAGGAACTAATCCCCCTTTCATGGAATGCAGAGAACGTCCAAAAATACTACCAATAGTCTAGGCAAGATACTCCTGGCAAGGGGCTTAGACTTCATACACCCCACAATAAAAATAACCTTCCTCTTGCTTTAAGAGTAGCCATTTTGTTATTAGAGTTGGATAGTCAAATAACAGATTGATAGAAATCTCTTCTGAGACATTATCTTTGCCCAAGCAATAAAGAATTTTTTTGAGTAACTAGTTCAGTATCTTATTTATTACTTTGACAGAAAGAAGGAAGAAATGAAGAATGTTAGAATGCCCAATTCCAGCCCTGCTATGAGGGCGAGGCAGGATGGTCAATAGAAGTTTTCTCTGAAAGGAGTGTGTGTGTGGCCTCATTTCATAGGGAACCTCAAAGCAGCTATTGAGTTTGAGTTAACTTAACAGTGAAATGAAGTTTGACATTTGGGTGCTCTTACAATCTAAGACATTTGTTTTCATTCCCCCGGTGGGTGGATTGTTTGGGCCCCAAGGATGATAAGATAGAGCTCACTCGGAAGCCAAGTAGTAGGCCACTTTTGCCCGCTCTTAGCTGATGATAAGAGTTAGAGCGATACTTAATTCAAGCAAGATGTGGAAAAAGCTCAAGATGGAAACCACATAATTGCATAAAAAAAAACACCCTCCAAATGTGAGGTGAAAAGTCGTACATAAAGCCCCTTTAGGGGGCATTAAGGCATTTAGAAGGAAAAGTGAAATTGTTCAAGCCTTGCACAATGCCAAGTACAGTGATAGATAAAAACAAAATCCTAAGGTTTGGATTCCTGCTAGTCTCCCTGCTCTACTCTCCTAACCTCAGTCGGTGCAATAGTCTCTCCAAAGGGTGATCCAAGCGCAGGCATGATGATGTCATTAAGGAAGGGTTCCGAGACTTTCTGGAAGCCAATTCCTTGGCATTCTAAAAGTCCATCTCGGGGATCTCAAGGCCATCATTTGTATTCCTCCTTCACTATTCATTGCCCGTAGTGTTATCGAGATATGATTGGATGGATGTGTTCGTAACCTTTGCTTCATTCCTCTCTTCTAGAGCCTAATGACTTTGGAGAGCAGCTCTATCTTATTAGCTATCAAATCCTTGGAAAGATGGTTAGACTCCTTAGCCTTGGTGAATGCCTCTCTCTTTTCTCGCTTTGCTTTAGATGTTACCAATTAAGCCAATTTGGACAACGCAAGTTTTTGGTTGCTATAGGCATATGCCTGAAAAATAAGACAAGTTAGACAAACTGTACATAATTGCAAAGAAAAGGACAACGGAACTGGATGCTTACACTATATGCCACTTGAGCGAAAGCTAGGGCAAAATACTCACGTGTCTGGTTCTGAAGTACCTAAATTTTCATTAAGAAGAACACCATGAGATAAGAGCTGCTCCGAGACATAGGCATTGGGCATCCCTATATCCCCTCTCATAATCTTTCACCGGGGACAAAAGTTGTGATCATCAAAAACCCCCTCTATGACTCAAGGGAAATCCCAGTGGAGAAACCTAACTTTCTTATGAATTGAGGACAAGTCTCGACTAGGTTTCTCTTTCCTTTTCCCTTTAGAGGTCTTTTACAGAATTTGGATAAAGTTCGCCTTTGTTCCCTTGCCTTGATCGTTTCTGTTGGCCATTTCTGTACAAGTCAAAATTAAGGAGTTAGAATCAAGAAGATAGATGTTTGAGAAAAGTGCTAGGTATAAAGAAGCATTAAATTGTACCCAAGTTGGCAACTCTGAGGGGAAAACACACTCGTCACTAAATCTGATGTTCTTTACCTCGAATTCTCAAGACTCCTTAATATAGTTTATAAGGAATAAATCCACCCTATTGCCACTCTTTGTCTGCCACGGGATAAAAAAAATATAAGACCGCCCATCATCTTTATATGGACAACGATTCTTTTTTAAATGGTATCTCCTTGTAATAGACATTCTGGTTTCAAAGGAATTCCCAAGATCTATCTTTCCGAATGACGAAGAGATACTTAGAATGCCAGCCCTTGTTGTACTTAGGCACACCCTTAAAGAGTCTATGCTTGTTATGAGTGTAATATCAATCCCAGACTTCCCACTACATGATTTACGTAGCACATCTCAAAGTATACATTGATATAGTCTTCGATCTCCAGCTTAAAACAAAAGTTTGAACCAAGTATATTAGACCAACCAACTTCCTCCAACCATTGGTTACAAGTTGGCAAGGCACCATCTTGTAATGGTTAAAAAACATAGTAGCAAGTAGTGGAGAGGGAATCTGAACCTATACCTTACTTACCCTTTGTACATGCGTGTCTCAGTCTCAGCCCCATAGCATGTAGGTTCTTGCAATTTAAAAGTCTAGTAGTATAGCTTGGGGACAAAGGAAATTCTTCTAAAAGATCTTTTATCCCGCTCTTGAGCATTTTCTTCCATTTATCATTTGGCATTGAACTAAGTTTGCTCAGTCTCTTTCTCTTCTGTGTCTCCTAACTCATCTCTACAAGGCTGAGGATGGTTAGGTTGAGGACTAGATATTCCCTTCCTAGTTCTAGAGGTTGAAGCCTCATCATTAACAATAAAGAGCTACTCTTAATAGGTTCGTCTCCCAGAGAGCTAAATCTATCCGAAGATGCAAAAAATCTACTATAGCTAGGGATTGGAAAAGCTACGAAGCAAGAAAACTTAGACCAAATGAAACATGAGAGAAAAAGAGAGGAACTTACCTGATAAGGAGACAACACACTTGAAGAAATGCAGAGTTGGTTGCAAATGACGGTTGTCATCTCTATATAATGAGGCTTTCTCTAGAAGCTATTCCTATTTTGGGGGTAACCGTTCAGTTTTTCCTACATGGCACAATCTCGGAGCATGACATTTGAAATTTAATGAATTATTCTCACTGTGTCAAAAAAAAGAAAAAAAATATTTGATGATGACAACAATGGATTTCCCATCCTTAAGCTCTCAGGAGCTTAAAGTCTAAAAGCATCTGTCGAGAGCACGATGTTGTCCGATCATCACGAGCCTGCCGACACATTGATTGACTTCTGTATCCTAAAGCTTCCAAGAGCTTAATTTTATAGTGACAGTCTGAAAATGATGTTATCTGAGCAGAGAGCCCCAACAAACACCTTTGTAGAATTCTCAAGCTCTCAAAAGCTTAAGGCGTCTGCCCGAGCACGATGTCGTCTGAGCATCATGCCCGTGCAAACACATTGACAGAATTCCACATCCTAAAGCTCTTAAAAGCTTTCGTCTACCGCGATAGTCTGAACACAATGCCATCCGAGTAGAGTGCCCAAACAGATGCCCTTGTAGAATTCTCATTCTCAAGCTCCCAAGATCTTAAGGAGCCCGCTCGAGCATGATGTTATTCGAGCAAAGTGCCCATAACAGACACCCTTTTAGAATTCTCATCCTCAAGCTCCCAAGAGCTTAAGGCGCCCGCCCCACCATAATGCCATTTGAACAGAGTGACTGAATAGACACTTTTATTGAATTCTCATCCTTAAGATCTTAAGAGCTTAAGTCTAAGGAGGTGCCTGAGCATGATGCCGACCGTGCAGAACGCTTAACAAGACACCTTTGTAGAATTCCCAAGCTCCCAAGAGCTCAGGTCTAAATCATCTAGAGAGCATGATGTCGTCTAAGCACCACACCCAAGCAGATGTCTAGACAAAATTCCAACATCCGAGCAGCATGCTCGAGTGCAAAATGCCGGAGCAGAGTGCCCGAGTAGCATGCCCCAGCATAGCATGTTTGAGCATATTGTCAAAGCAGCATTCCCGAGCGGCTCTCGTTGCTCTCACACAGCTTTCAAGCAATGTGTTCGGGCACAGCATACTCGAGCAGAGTTCCTAAGCAGCTCGCTCAAGCACAGCTCCTAAGCACTACAGTCAAGCAATACGTGAGAGCACATCTTGTCTGAGCAGACATTCCCAAGTATACTGATTAAATCTGTAGTATTTCTTAAACAGTATTTTTTATTTTGTTTGCTTAATAAGCACTGATAAAAGCATGAGGCATTATGATATAGCTAAAATTACATTCCAATCAGCACATGACACGTGTCACCTATGGCTTTCACTCATATTTGGTCAAGTACGAACAATACTTACCTTATTGGTGAATTAGGGTTCTGGAAGAACTCTAATTTGATGTCTGAGGATTAGGACCAAAGCCCACTTTGTCGCTCCTACTTCTATCAAGGTTCTAACACTCATGCTTATATAAAGAGGACTCTTTCAGGTATGCAAACAACAGACATACACAGTCTCTTCATTGCTTTCTCAGAGTTCAACCTTGTGGCAGTTCTTTGATTTAAGCATTGGAGATTTTTTTCGCTAGAACCCCACCAGGCGGTCACTCTTTTTCTGTCTGGCAAGTCATCGTTCATGTCTGTGGTTCCCGATCAACTTCTTAGCAGCAATAGGATGAGCCCTTGTAGCATAGCTCACAAATTGTACTACTACTGATAAAAAAAGGTCACTATTAGAAGTGGCATAGGTTGATTAGACTAAGTATCATGCTTGTAAAGAAGTCTATCTCCAAGACTTTCGTGGTGTAGCGCAATATGTACTTAACGGCAAGAAGTTTCTTGATGACAAAGGTTGGCAATTTCAAGAGTTTGTTATGGATACTTTGTCTACCATGGGGTATGAGGGGATTGGGGGCAATTTGATGCAATATGTGAGCAAAAATGTGTCATGTTCCGTGGGAGGAAATTTGAGAATGACGTTTGACTTTCAAGTCCCTTGGTATATTTTGGTCTGCATTTTAAAAATATAACTCTATTGGCACTACTGAAATGATCAATAATACTCCTAGTACTTATATGCACGTGACCCGTACGTAAAATGTAAAATCATGCAAAGCTGTGTAAGAAGTGTCGGAGATTAGGCTACCCTTTAACACTAGTCTTCAATATCTTATGTACTTGACTAGTTCCTTAGCACATCCTCAAAATTTTGACTAAAAAGTGAAAAGAATAACCCTATACAAGGTGTTTGGTAATCCACATATGTTTTGTCATCAACTACCTAGCAAACAAAAATTCAAAACTGACTGCTTGTATGTGAAACGGCATAACGGAGTCAACCAATCTAATCGCATTAGTCCCAACAAAAAGCAAAAAGATGCAAAGAGCACTATAAGCCAAATAATTATAGCCCCATATGACATCCACATCACATTGCCTTTTGTTTTTTTCTTCACGCGATTAAGATTTATTTATGTAATTAATGATTACGTACGTGATTAAGGTGATGCAATATGTAGATTATTATGCAGGATATCCACAGTAGCGTACTCCCTGATTCTATGTTTTATTTTTTTATATTTACCTTTATATTTGTACAATGGTCTTCCTCATCTGTTATTAAAAAAAGATAACAATCGTTAATAAGATGCATATACTTCAAAAAGAGCTAAAGTGCATAAGGGAGTGAAAAATACCAGAACAAATTTGGTTCCCGCCAAAACAAATGCTAGTTTGATCATTGCTAAAAATATGATAACAATTAACACTGAACTTATGGGCTGTTTGATAAAATTGAAATTTAAGTGCTGAAGACTTAAAGTGCTGAATTTGTACAGCTGAAAATTTTAAGCTGCTGAATATTAAGTACTGAAAAATTTTGGTCATGTCTGAAATTTAAGTACTGAATCAGTAATATTCTGTTTGATAAAACAGAATAACTGAAGTCTGAAAATTGCTTAATTTGACAATAATAGCCTTTTACTCTATTTTTTGAAACTTTAACAAGCTTGTTAAACAATTGGATAATTGGGTGTATTGCGATATCAATGAAGGATACTTCAAATCCAAAAACAAATGGAAAAAAAAGGCCCTAATTACATTCACAAGCACCATGAGAAGAAAGAAATTACAAGCCTGCTATTAAGGTTGGAGTGCTATGAGAAGAGATCGCTTCAGGGGAGCAGAAGAAGAAGAGGTTGCAGAACGATCAATCGGGAAGAATAGGAGGAAGAAAAGGAGGCAGATAAGGAAGATGGAGGGCAGATTAGTCAGTTAGGGGGAAATTGTTTAACGAGAAATCATTGAACGCTTTTAAGTGATAAGTGATAAGTTGTTCCTGAATAACTTAAAATATTGGTCTTTATCTTATCTATCACTTATTATTTTAAGTGCTTAAAAAATATGTTATCAAACTCACTTAATTTTAAACCATTGAAAACTTTCAGTTTTAAGTGCTGAAATGAGTTATCAAACACACCGTTATACTTATTGCATAATTCTAGTTTAGGTCGAACAAGCTTTTCCTCCCTTAACTCTATATGTTTATATATTTCTCAAATTTTAAATAACATAAAAATAAGATCTACTAGTCTACATAATATAATATAATATCATATCATATATAATAAACGAAGCGGTGTCGTTGTGGAGGTGACACATAAGCTTTTTTTATAGTTTTTTTTTGCTTTTGCTTTTTACCTCTTTTAATTTTGCCACACGTCATCCCTTTTTACTTATGCGACGTGTCATCATATTTGTTTTGGTATCATGTCCCTTTTTTAATTATACTTATTAAAGTCACATATGTATCATAACTCTTTACTACAATTATTAGTAAAAAATTTACAGGTATTGTTGGCATAATTTTACTAAGCTTTATAAGAGTAGAAAACTAATTTTAAACCTTTTAAAACTCTGCTTATTCAATATACTAGCATATTAGGTCCTAATTTTCACTATTAATATCTTAAAAGTACTTTAAAAATAAAATAAAATCTCACAAATGCGAAAAACGAGAATCATGTGTGACATCAAAGATAAATAATTCACAAATTAAGATCTTTCAAAAATAATTTATAAAGTGATATGACTTAATTTTTAAAAATATATGTTTTATATATTTTTAAGTTTTTTATCTTAAAATATTTTTGAGGTGTTAATGGTTAAAATTAAGTCCTAATATGTCAATACATTGATAAGATAGAATTTTAGAAGATGTAGAATTAATTTTCTCCTCATATAAGGTAAACTAAAAAATAGCAGCAGTAGTTACAAATTTTTTTAGCAATAAATCAAAGTAAAGAATTATGATGCGAGTGTAATTTTATTAAATATGAATAAAAAGGAAAAGGACTTGAAAACAAACACGATGATGTATTGCAAAATTGACCTCAATTCTAAATTGGGAATCATATACACCAAATCATGTATGAAATCAAAGATATATAATTCACAAATCAAGATCATTCAAAAATAATTTACAAAGTAATATGACCTAATTTCTAAAAATATTTTACATTTTTTATATTTTTGAGTGTTTATTTTTTTATCTTAAAATATTTTAAAGGTGTTAATAGTCAAACTTAAGTCCTAATATGTTGATACATTAATTACGTAGAGTATTAAAAGGTGTAAAATTAATTTTCTACTCATATGAGGTAAACTAAAGTTATGCAACAATAGCTACAAATTTTCTACTAATAAATTGAGTAAAGAATCATGATGCATGCTTAATTTGATAAATATTGACGAAAAAGGAAAATGATTCGAAAATAAACATGATGATGTATCGCAAAATTCACCTCAAGTTCTAAATTGAGGATTATATACACCAATGCATGCAAAACAGAAAAAGAGAATCAAAGTGAATATGACTTACAAATAAATATTTTACTTTTCTATTTACGAAAATAATGTACAAAGTAAATAAGACATTTTTAAAAATATTTACAAGTACCAACATGACAATTTACTTAAGAAATTAATTTTAATTGTGTAACCTCAAGTTCTAATTTGGGAATCATATACACCAACACATGCAAACTAAAAAAAATTAATTTGAATATGACTTAACTCTTAAAAATAATTAAAAAATAGAAATAACAGTTAAATTTTACAAGTAATTTTTAAGATTAATAAATTACAAAATAAACAACATGAATGTTCATGGTACTACTTACGAGACATAGCACCCCTTCCAATTATGCGACACGTCATCCTATTTGTTTTGGTATCTTTTTCTTTTTTTTTTACCCTAACTTACTAACACTTTAATATGATTTACTATTAAAAAATGGTAGGTCTAATTTTCCCAATTTTTGTATACATACCTTATAAAATTAGAAAACTAATTCTACACCTTCTAATACTGTATCTAATCAATATACTCATATATTAGGCATTCATTTTAATTTTTCAGACTTCAAAATTACTTTAAATAACAAAATAAAATCTTCAAAGGTAAATACTAAATCGTCCCCTACTTACTAACTCTTTACTACAATTTCTTATTGAAAATTCTGTTAGTATAATTGTCCCGATATTTATAAATGTTATAAAACAAGAAAATTAATTATACAAAATTTTAAACTCTATGCTATAGACATTTATTTACGCATTAGGCTTTCATTTTGACTATTAACCCCTCAAAAATACTTTAAAACATTAAACAAAACTACACAAATTTTGTATGAAACTAAAGATTACTCTCACAAATTAAAAGGTTTCTTTTTTCATTTTTATGGAAGCTACTACAAACCAAAAAATGACTTATTTTTTAAAATACGTCAAAATATCAAAATAGATGTTTACCCTTTCAGAAATTCCTAGTTAAATTACCCAAATCTCATAAACTTAAATCATATAGTCCTTTCAAATGCAAAAAGAAAAAAAATCAAATATAAGTGTCAAGTCATAAGTAATATGCATCATCAATAAAGTCACTGATAAGATTTAATTAATTTACTCGTGCTTCAAAAAAATCTAACCATGAAATACCTATAAAAACATGAGAGAAAATTATATACTGAAATAAATGTTATAACTCATAAGTTGGAGATTTTTTACACTATACTTAATAATTAAATGACTTATTTTTTTTCATATTTATGGAAGAAATATACAAACCAAAAATGACTTATTTTTTAAAACACGTCAAAATATCAAAATAGATGCTTATTTAAGAAATCAATTTTACCAAAATAACTCAAACTTAAAAATCATATACACCTGAGAAATGTAAAGTAAAGGCATCACACCTTATTCGACTTAATGTTAAAAAAATTAAAATGCAAAATAGAAATTCACTTTCACAAATTAATAGTTAGATTACCCTAATCTCATAAACTTAAATCATATAGTCCTTTTAAATACAAAAAAAAATTCAAATATAAGTGTCAAGTCATAAGTACTATGTGTCCTCAATAAAGTCATTGATAAGATTTAATTAATTTACTTGCGCTTTCAAAAATCTAACCAAGAAATACATGTAAAAACATTTGAGAAAATTATATATTGAAATAAATGTTACAACTCATAAGTTAGAGATTTTTTTAGACTATACTTAATTAATAAATTAAATTATTGGTATTTAATTATGACTTTTATCACCTAAAGTATTCAACAAGATAAGAACTAAAAATCTAAAGAGAAAAAGTCAATTAAAGATAAAAGTTTAGTACTTTTACTTGTACATTAGAAAAATTCTAATAAATAAGAATGTAAAAACACGAGAGACAAAATTATGTGATATAGCTAAAAATACACCTCTAGTCTATGAATGACACGTGGCAGTTATGACACGTATCCCCTGCTAGCTTATTGCTGATTTGGCACTTGCCTTACTGATCATCAAGTGGCTTCCTAAAAGGGCTTTAACTTTATCGTCTGAGATAGATATATGATCCTTTAGGATCCTAATTTGATCTTGATTAGATATGTTAATAGCTCAGTTCTACTAGGACTCTTCTTCTCACTACTATATAAAGGGGTCTAACCCCCCCCCCCCCAGGTATGGACAAGCTCACACACATATACACTGTGTACTACTGCTTTTCAAAATTTTACATTATTAGTCATCTTTGACTTAAGCATCAGAGCGTTCCCCTGCTGGAATCCCACCCGGCGGTCACTCAGTGTTCTCTTTTGCAGGTCTATATCTGGTGTGGTTCCTAATCCAGTTTTTAGCTGCAACAGATTGGCACCATCCATGGGACCTAAAAGTTTTCAGTCTCATACGATTGTAATTTTGACGGACCAACCACTTAGAAAAATTTTACTTAGCCCCGAGGCATCAGCAAGATTAGTAAATTGGTCCATCGAGTTCGGGGAGTTTGATATCCAGTATAAACCTCATACCACAATCAAGGCTCAAACCTTAGCAGATTTTATTGTAGAGTGTACCTTACCTGAAGACCCCCCTCAGCTGTTGATTTCTAAAGCTCCAGATCCTTGGAATCTTTACGTGGACGGTTCCTCAGCCGTTGCTAGCAGTGGAGTAGGAATCATTCTCATCAGTCCAGAAGGTTTTGTTGTTGAATATGCACTTCGCTTTGGATTTCAAGCCTTAAATAATGAAGCAGAATATGAGGCTCTTCTCGCTGGAATAAGACTAGTGCATGCTTTGAAGGTGGATTCACTATCAGTACATAATGATTCTCAATTGGTGGTCAACCATGTTTTAGGAGATTATGAGGCCAGAGATGAACAAATGGCTCAATATCTCCAGCTAGTTAAAACTTCGGCATCGAAGTTCAAGAACTTCACCATTCGTCAAATTCCCCGAGATTAGAACACACAAGCAGATACATTGTCAAGACTTGCATCCGCCGAAGTCACAGATGTATGGCGTTCGGTCTACCTTGAATTCCTCAAAGAGCGTAGTATCAGTTCTCAAACTGAAATTGGAGTCATAGATCAAGAACCTTCTTGGATGGACCCGATCGTCAAGTATTTGTATACATGAGAATTGCCAAGTGAAAGACATGAAGCACGGAATCTTTGCGTCAAAGCTGCTCGATATGCATTAGTGGAAGGAGTTCAGTACAAGAAGTCCTTCAGCCTTCCTTACCTCAGATGTTTACGCCCATCAGAATCCTTATACGCGCTATAAGAAGTGCATGAAGGGATATGTGGTCAACATCTGGGAGGAAGAACATTAGCCCAAAAAATCTTAAGGCAATGATATTATTGGCCTACGATGCAGAAGGACGCCATCGAGTTCACCAGAAGGTGCGATAAATGTCAGAAGTTTACCCCAGTGCCATATACATCAGTCGCCCCTTTAACTTCAGTTATTTCTCCGATTGTCTTTGCCATATAGGGCATGGATTTACTGGGCCTGTTCCTATTGGCATCTGGTCAACGAAGGTTCGTGATTATGGTAATAGATTTTTTTTTCACAAAATGGACTGAGGCAGAAGCTCTAGCAACTATTACTTTGGCCAAATGTGAAGATTTATTTTGGAAGAATGTCGTCTACCATTTTGGAATACCCAAGGCTCTTGTTGTTGATAATGGGCGACAGTTCGACAACAGAAACTTTTGAACAAATCTTTCGATCGATTTGCGCTTCACTTTTGTTGCCCATCCACAATCCAATGGTCAAATCGAAAACATGAATCGAAGCATCCTACAAGGGTTAAAAAAATTGGATGGGGCAAAGGGGGGATGGGTTGATGAACTCTCAAAGATCTTATGGGCTTATCGAACGACTCCATTGGGTTACAGTAGAAACACCTTTTTTTCTCTGCTATGGGACAAAAGCAATGTTACCTGTTGAGATAGGAGTTCCAACACTACGAGCGTTACACTTCAACGAATGCCTTGGTCCCGAGCCTCAGCTACCTTCTTTGCTTCTTCCGTTGCTTTCTTCGTTGCCCATTCCGGTCGCCTCTCTAGTGCCTCAATGTGGGCAAGATAGTCAGCTTCTCACTTGCTTAGATCTTCGGCACGATGGGTAGCCTCATCTCTGCTTCCTTGATGGCATCCCTCTTCTCCTGAGCTTCTTCGGTTGCCATTTGTCTTGTGACTCAAAGCTAGACAACATTGTAGACCCGCTAACATACATCTTGGAATAAAGGTTGGAACAGTTAGCAAAATGAAAGTTGAAGAAAAAAACAAAAAACTAGATGGGAAAAATGATATTACCATGTATACAGCCTGAGCAGAAGAACAGGCAAAGGTCTCATGAGTTTGGTTCTAAAAAACCTCCTTGTCCTAAGGAAGAACTCCATGAAGAAGATGATGCTCTGAGATCTGATTGTCAGGCATCCCAATGTCATCATGTCTGAGGGTCCATTTGGGTCGAAAGATGGGGTCCTCATCAATGGACACTCCTTCAACAACCCGTGGAGACTGGTCAGGAGGAGTGACCTTTGCCTTCTTTGGAATGAGAGGCAGCTCCACACTTGGCTACTTTTCGTTTCTTTTCCCCTTTGATTTTTTAAGCACGCCAAGAAAGCCTCCTTATGGTGATTTTCCACTACCGTTGGCCATTTCTGCATGAAGAGAAGAATCAATACAGGAGCATACATTGAAACCAAATTGAAACTAAGAACCTATATGAAGCACACCTAGAGGAATAATCTCAGTAAATGATGCGTTAGGAATAGCAAGTAGAGGAGGAAGAACTGAAAGACCCGCTGGAACGGGCTTGCGGGGGATAATCTTCCCATACTCTAACTGCTGCTCTAAAAAGGATCCATTTATGGAAAGACCACCTCGTAGTTTGATATGGCTAAGAATATGCTTAGTAAGGTTGTTTGGAGTGGGCTTGCTAGGGTTTTCAAAATCCTTACAATAAGGATTCCAGTCTCTATCAAAAGGTAATTCCCCTTTATCTTGATGGCCAACAAAGAAGTATCTGGAATGCCAACCCTTGTTGGATTTTGGACCGCCCTTCAGAAGTCGTTGCCTGCTATGAATGTAGTACTATTCATGGCAGTTGGCAACCCTTTTAAATAAATAGATCTCAAAGAAGACTCTCATAAAATCTGTTGGGTCTGCTTTATAACCCAAAGTCTCGACAAGATAAGTAAGCCCAATCAACTTTCTCCAACCATTAGGAACAAGTTCTCCGAGAGCCATGTGATAATGCTTGAAGAAACTAAGTGCGAAAGGGTGAAGGGGAAGTCTATATCCAGACTTCACTTACTCCTCATAAATTCCCGTTTTAAACATAGTTCCGTAGTTGGCTGGCTCTTGCAGACCTGGGACTCGAGCATACCAACCTTCGGGGATCGGATATTCCTAAACCAATGCCGTTAAATCCTTTATAGAAATCTTATTCGACTTCTCATCAGCAGTGTACCAAGGTTTAGGATTTTCTTTATCCTCAGCTTAGTCCTTCACATCTCCTAAGGCATTCTTAGTAGGTAAAGAATGTGATGGTTGGGAAGATGAAGGTGGATGCAGTTGTAAAGTTGAAGGCTGTAGTGGTTGTGGATTTACGGTACCAACTTTGCTTCTTAAAGATGGAACTCATTCCGAAGACGAAGACCTTCGAAAGAAGAAAAACTATCTGAAGACTCGGACATGTTTGCTACTACTAAATTTGAAAATATGAAACTAGAAGTACCGAACAGAAATAAGAGAGAAAAGAGACTTACTTGAAGAGAAGAATGCTTCCAAATGATTTGAGTGAGATAAGAATGAAGTGGAGATCTCCTTTTATAGGAAAACTCCAAGTAACCACCACTCGGGGAGCTTAACGGTTCATATCCCCTTACGTGTCACAACCTAAGAAAAAAGGAGTTTGAAATTTTAAAATTTCCCCATTGCGTGGTAATGGAGCGAGCAGAATTCTGCTCGAGAAGAATCCTGTCACAACACTCTGCCCGAGCAGAGTGACTTCGGTAGAGAAGAATTCTACCCGAGCAGAATCCTTTCCGAACACTCTTCCCGAGCAAAGTGACTTTGGGAGAGCAAAATTCTGCCCGAGCAGAATCCTGTCAGAACACTCTGCCCGAGCAAAGTGACTTTGGCCGAAACAGAATTCTGCCTGAGCAGAGTGACTTCGGCCGAACAAAATCCTGTCCGAACACTCTGCCCGAGCAGAGTGACTTTGACCGAGCAGAATCTTATACGAACACTCTGCCGAGCAGCGTGACTTCGGTCGAGCAGAATTCTGCAGGAGCAAAATCCTGTCCGAGCAGAATTCTATCCGAGCAGAACTTTCCTCAAGTGCTTGAAATGCCAAAAAATAGTTTCCAATCTGTTTCAGTATATTTCGCTATCTCCAGTGAGAAAAAAGGTGCTTCTACCCACTTCATTAACGCTGGTAGAAGCAGGGGGCATATGATATAACTAAAAAAAATACGCCTCCACTCTACGAATGACACGTGGAGTTATGACACTTATCCCCTCCTAACTTATTACTGATTTGGCACTTGTCATACTGATCATCAGGCGGATTCCTAAAAGGACTTTAACTCTACCATCTAAGATAGATATATGATCGCTAGGATCCTAATTCGATCCTGATTAGAACTGTTCGCAGCTCAGTTCTACTAGGGCTCTTTTTCCCACTACTATATAAAGGGGTCTAACCCCCCAGGTATGGACGAGCTCACACACATATACACTGTGTACGCTTTTCAGAGTTCTACATTGTTAGCCATCTCTGACTTAAGCATCGGAGCGTTCTCTCGCTGGAACCCCACCCGGCGATCACTCCGTGTTCTCTTTTGCAGGCCTATCTCTAGTGTGGTTCCCGATCCAGTTTTTAGCTGCAACATTATGTATTGAAACAAAATGTTGAAACTTACTAGAAGTTAATATGATTACTAGCACTTAAACAAACTTTAAATATGAAAAGTATTAGTAATCGTTAAAATAAATGTTGTAACATAAAATTTTGGATGTAAACTTGTTTTATACTCTTAATCAATAAATGATATTATTAGAACTTAGGTATTACTATAATCACCTGTATATATTATAAAGTTAGAACTCAATCAACAATCTACAAAGCAAAAAGATAAAGTAAGCAAACATATAAAAGAATTTTTTAACCCTACACCATTGCAGCCCCTTTTATCACAGTTTACACGATAAACTAGACGTGAACAAAAATTTTATCCATTTGACGTGTCTTTTACTCAATCATAAACTAGTATAACAATATTACTAGAAAAGAACTGAATGATCGTTCTTTTAATATTATCATTAACCATTGTATATAATCGTACGGCATTTCATGAAGGTAATAAATGTGGAATCGGTCTAGTATTTACTATTTTAGAACATTTTTTATTTTTATGCTTTTTTTGAATTACTTTTGATTATGATGATTGCGACATATTTTTAATTTGATGGTTTGCATTACGCTAATACTAAATAAAGCTTAGTTCAAAAACCATCGACATACACCTATATACCCAATCTTAATTCTGCCAAAATATATTGACACTCAAATATACGGATGCATAATTCATTAAATATAACCGACCACGGGCTTTGTCCTAATACCGGATAAGTAATATATAATAAGTAAAGCGAGAGTGTCTTTGCGAGACACATCTTTACAGATATAACTTCTTTACTTGACACGTCATCACATTCTCTTTCTAATGTGAAATAAAATAATAAGTATCAATAAAGGTCTAAAATATTATCTTGGATGAGGTTTTTATTTCTTTAAAAGTTAATTTTTATATTACTAAGCTTTATATAATTGAAAATCTTTAAACATTCTAAAACTCTAACTGATTGATAAATTAACTTATTGGACTTAATTTTGATTATTGTATCCTCAAAAATCACTCACTAATATGAATACAAAAATCCGTATATCTTAAAAACGAAAATAACATATTAAATTTAGAAGCAAAAAAATTATTCTACAATTGAGGTTGAAACAATAAAAATAATGTAATAATTGATTCATCTTTATTTCAATTTAATATATGCTTACCATAATCGATGCAATGATTTGTTAATATAGTATATCAGCTTTTAGAATTTTTTTGTTAAAATAAAAATTGACGTTATTTTTTGAGCGAAGGGTACAAACAACAAATGATTGTACAATTATTATTAGTTAAAATTACAATAATGATAAAGCTTATTCATAAATCTAATAGTTAACAAGGACTTGTGAATGTATCTAAATGTATGTAAATATTATTTTGGATGTGATTTCTATTTTTAAATTTATTTAATTTTGTAGGAACTATGTAAGGGCTATATAAAGAAGCCTTATATAATGTGAAAAATATTTCTAAAACTCTAAGTTTATTAAATTTTAAGGATTTGATTTTAACTATCGTGTTCTTATAACTAACTCTCTCATTCAATGACAAAAAATCATATATCTAAAAAAATATAAGTTATGGATATTTAGAAGAAAAAATTATGTTATAATTAATTTAACTTTATTATAATATAATAAATGTATGTGTAGTTACACATAACATAGTCATCAAAAAATTATCTATATAATATATAAAATCAATAATCAAATTATAAGATAATTTTTTGCTTTGATAAGACCGGACAATCGATAAAGTAACTATCTAAGAATATATGAGATTTTGAAAAGAAATCACATGTATATTAGAAAAAAAAAGGTGCAATAAAATCAAATAATTCTTAATTAATTTCTTGATAAGTTACTTTTTAGTAAGCCTTATAGTTGAAATTTTTTTAAACATTCTGAAGCTCAAACTAATTAATGCACTAACTTACTAAGACTTAATTTTAACTATTGTATCCTTAAAATGACTTTGTAATATGAAAATTCATATATCTAAAAATTGAAAATAACATATTAGATCTAAAAGAGGGAAAAAAAAAGTGATGTTACAATTGAGATTGAATCAATAAAAATAATGTAATAATTATAATTCATATTTATTTTATTTGAATTTATGCTTATCGTATCGATGTAAAAACTTATATTACAATTGAGATTGAATCAATAAAAATAATGTAATAAATATAATTTATATTTATTTTGTTTGAATTTATGCTTACCGTATCGATGTAGCTTTTAGAATCCTTTTGATAAAATAAAAAAAATTAACATCTTTTTTTGGATGGGACCAGACGACCAACAAATGACTATAATCATTATATAACAATTATTAACAAAAATTGTAATAATGATAAAGCTTATTCACAAATATAATAGTTGAAAAGAATTTAACACTATATACTAAACATGTTAGTGTATCTAAAGGTATGCTAATATTATTTCGGATATGATCCATATTTTTAAATTTGTTTAGTTTTGTAGGAATTATTTGAGGGCTGTATTAGAAAACCCTATATAATTCGAGAACTAACTCTCTCTCTCTCTCTCTCTCTCTCTCTCTACACACATACACAACACCACCACCACCAACAACAACAATATCTACCGGTGGAGAAATAACGAGTGATCTGGTCGTCCACCAGAGACGACTTAGATTGGATATTCAGTACATTAGCCGCTACACTTCGTAGTTGTTAGGGGCCCATTCGGGTCAAATATCTTAAATACGAAGGGATCTAGGGAAATAGAGGGGGCAAGCCTAATCGTTACTAAAAGTAGTTGGTTAGCCGGAGAATTGGAGATCTCCACCGGTAGATGTGAATCTGCTCCCTACACACATGCGCTCCCACAATATATATATATATATATATATATATATATATATATATGTGTGTGTGTGTGTGTGTGTGTGTGTGTGTGTGTGTGTGTGTGGGGTCGTGATCCATTGATAGCGCTAGCAAGTTGCTAGCGCTGTTTGGCCGTCCGCTACATAATGTAGCGAACAATAATTTACCGTCCGCTACATTATGTAGGGGACGGGTGAAAAAAATACTGGGCGTGGCGCGGGATCTAGCCGTCCATTCTCGGCCGTGGACGGTCAGATCGCGCTAGCAACTTGGGTTAAGTTACTAGCGCTATCAACGGATCAGCTCCATATATATATATATATATATATATATATATATATATATATATATATATATATATATATATATATATATATATATATATATATATATATATATAGACACACACATGCACACACAAATTTATTAGGATTTAATTTTAACTATCGAGTTCTTAAAACTAACTCTCTCATAAATATTCTGTATTTAGAAAATAAAAATAACACATGAGATTAAGAAAAAAAATTATGTTACAATCAATTTAAGTCTATTATAATGTAATAAATTATCTATGTAATTTACACATAACATAATCTTTGCAAAAAAATATCTATGTAATTTATAAGATCGATAATTCAATTATAGGACATTTTTTTGCTTTGATAACACTGCACGACAAAACAAAGTGGCTACATCATATATATGAGATTTTAAATAGAAATCACGTATGTATAAGGTATAATTAAATCAAATCATTCTTAATTACTATCTTTGAGAACATTTAAAACCTTTAAAATGTAAAATTATATCTATGTAATTTAACAAAACAAATGATTAACCAATCCGTTTTTACATAGAGCCTTACGATTAATGAGCAGACATTTTAATTATATTTAATTAAATTTTCATTAAAGAAAATAACTATAAGTGCACTTAGTAGATATAAAAACTATGATTTGACAACAAGTCATTGAAGATATGTTGGAAATAATTCCAAGACTCCAAAATAAGGACACTTCATCTTCATCAATTTAACTTCTTCATTACTAACATCTTACAAGAATTAAAGATAGACACAGACACCACACAAACACGCACACACACACACACATGAGAATATTGGATATTATGTGGTTGTACTGTCAAATTTATTTTTGCAGACAATAAGGTGTATATATAAGTCCTGTTAAATTTGAAATACAACTTTATTCTATTTGGATTTCCACTTAATCATTATAATAATCTCCAAAAAATATGTAACGCCTCAAAAATCTCTGAAGTTAAAGAATCATACTCATAATAACATCTATAATTCAAAAGGGGTACGTCATAGTGTCACCACATTTTAATTTCAAACACAATCGTACTCGCTATTTAGTTTTATATGGCACTTGCATGAATATTCTACTACTCTAAATGTTAAACCAATATTTATTTGAAATAATACTTGACAACTTTAACTAAAAGCTTAATGAATGTAAACATCTAGCGGCCTCACTGTGTTGCTATTCTTTATAGTCAAATAAGATTTTTTTTTATAATGTTAATGTCTTTTTTGTCTCACGATATCTGATACATAATAATACATCTTTAAAACCTTATGATATATCATATTTTATAAACCAACCCGAGCCAAGGGGCTAGTTTACCTTAATTTCTCTTCTTTGAAGCCCCCCTCCCCCTCCAATCTTTCAGTACCGATACAGTGGTAGGAGTCTTTGACCCAAAAGTAGAGCATTGCCAACAATTTCTGTGTATTCTCAGAGGTAGCATTCCAAACCTAACTTGTGCATTCTCAATATAAGAGTTCTCCCAAATTTGTGTATTCTTGTGTTTGATTACTCCCTTCCGAACATATTTATTTTTGAGTTGATTTCATAAAGAATGGCACGAATCGGTTGCCTTTGTGCCAGCCACATCTATCACTGATATGCAATAATTATGGGAATCCGGAACTCCACCGCCCCGAACTCCCGGGTTGTTAACCTACCAGATCATATCAAACCTGTCAAACATGTTCACTAACACATATTCCAAATCATCTAATTCAGCATCAACTCAGATTTCTCAAATACTGGATCACAATTGCTTAGCTTAAACTATTACAGCTTAGGTCCTTCGCAATTCAAAATTTCTAAGATCAAATAACAGTACCAACCCACGCAGGGGTCTTACTATACAGTAGTGATTGGCTCATCGGAATCTTACTCAGTCTCTAACCCATTCCTGAACAATCTACTACTGATCATCACCTGCAGAAGGGAGTCAAACGAAGGGTGAGCTTTTAAGAGCTCAGTAAGGTCGTACATGGACCAACAAAAGGATTACAAGACGATTCCCAAAATTCAACTGACGAAGATTTCTAGAATAATTCAAACAGTCACAACTCAATGATTTTTCAAATAGGATCAAAAATTCATCAAAAATAAGATACCAAAATCGCCAAATACAATCACGACGGGTTTCAAAACAATCAATAACAGATCATTTCCAGAGTCCTCATTTCCAAAATACAATGAAGATTTTTTTTTCATTTAGGATAAAATCAAACTCACATAATATTAAAAATAACCATCAGGTGACTCATCCTAGGAGGTGGCATCTCCTTATCTGAGACTTCTGAAAAATTGACACATAAGATTTAATCTTCAAAAATTACAAAAATAACCCTTTAAGTTTCAAAATTTATGAAAATGCGCCCAAAATTTCAACAATCACGTTTTTGCCCCAAATTTCTTGTAAGCTCCCATACTGTACTAATACCCGAGCATTGCTCAAAATTAGTGCCCGCTTATTTTTTGGGTCATCGATGGTTATTTTAATCCGCTCCCAAAGTTCGGGATATTACATAATTTGTCTTGGTTTACGACCCGAGAGACATGAAAATGGGTTTCAAAGGTTAGGCCCCAGACCTAATTTTTTTTACCTGACCTATTTTTGTTCTGCATCTTATTCAGAGCGGATTGTGACTCAGCCCTAAGTATATAAGTCGTCTTATAAATGTCATGTTCTGAACCTACTCTGGTCGCACTTAAAGGGCCACTGGGAGTCCTATTTTGCATGACACGTGCACACAAGCAACAGTCAATATTCAACGCTTCCAACCGGTCAAAACATGCACACTCAAGTCACGTGCATTTTTAACTTTTCTATATGACTTCGTCACTAAGAAACTCATTCTTGCACAAAGCCTCATCACACTTTGACCGTTGCACATCGCCCGTCGCCCGTCGGCGTACCTTGTCATTTGCCCAAGGAAGTGGGCCTTGGCCTTCCTCTTGGGGTTGGCCTCAGCCTTGGCCTTCCCTTGGGGGTAGGCCTCCCCTTGGCATTGGCCTTGGCCTTCCCCCAAGGGTTGGCCTTTGGCCTTCCCCTTAGCACTTTCACCTATCTTCAAAGGGTCGTGAGTCTCCGTGATGTCCATCGTCCGCACTGACTTCACGACGTTCGTTGCCCGCGCCAACTCGCCGACGGCTATCACTCACGCCCACATGTTGTCTCTGCAGCCCCCATCGTCTGAGTCCGCACGCTGAATTCGTCTTTCGTCGCCCAGGCACTTTTTCCATGATGCTCATCATCCGTCACCAGGGTGTCATCTCTGAGACACTCGTCGCTGGTTGCCCGGGCACTGTCTCCACGACCCCAGTCGCCCGTGCATTGTCTCTGCAACCCCCATTGCCTGCGCCCCAGCGCCGACTTTACGACACTCGTTCTGGCACATCTCCACGACACTTGTCTCCTGTCGCTCTGGCACTGTCTCTACGACCCCCGTCACCCGCGCGTCATTTCTGTGACCCCCGTTGCCTATGCCGCACACCGACTTCATGATGCTAGTCGCCTATCGTCCAGGTATCCTTCTCCATGACACTCGTCGTCTGTCACCAGGCCGCTGTCTCCGCGACCCCTGTTGCTGTCACCCAGGCACCGTCTCTATGATACCCATCGCTGGCTCCCACACGCCCTCACCATACACACTTCGCGGCCCCCATGCTCCTCGCCACTGATATAGTCGTGCCCTCTGACTTCGTGTCACACTACAGTGCCCCGGTAACTTACATACTCCACCGTGCCCATGCGCTCGCCGCTGATACAGCCGATGTAACGACCCGGTCCACGGCCCCACCACAGGGCATTGCCTCCCTCAAAAGGGCTAGCCAAGTAGGTACTTATGAGTTCATAGGCAGGGTCTTATAAGGCCAATCGCAAACTCTTCCACAACCGATGCGGGATATTACAATCTCCCCACCTTATTCTTTAGCGTCCTCGCTAAGGCTCGATCACACATAGCCCAGAATCTTCCTCTCTAGCCAATGTGGGATATACCCAGCTCACCCTTCGTTGCCCCAACCATCCTCTTGATGTGGGATATACCCAGGCTTGCCTTCGTTTCCCCCAACCATCGACAACCCGACTGGATACCCCAGCCCGAGCTTTCGAGAGTCGGCTCTGATACCATCTCTGTCACGACCCGGTCCATGACCCCACCACAGGGCATTGCCTCCCTCAAAAGGGCTAGCCAAGTAGGTACTTATGAGTTCATAGGCAGGGTCTTATAAGACAATCGCAAACTCTTCCACAACCGATGTGGTTATTGTAATATCCCACATCGGTTGTGGGAGAGTTTGCGATTAGCCTTATAAGACTCTGCCTATGAACTCATAAGTACCTACTTGGCTAGCCTTTTTGAGGGAGGCAATGCCCTGTGGTGGGGCCGTGGACCGGGTCGTTACAGATGGTATCAGAGCCAACTCTCGAAAGCTCGGGCTGGGGTATCCAGTCAGGTTGTCGATGGTTGGGGGAAACAAAGGCAAGCCCGGGTATATCCCACATCAAGAGGATGGTTGGGGCAACGAAGGGTGAGCTGGGTATATCCCACATTAGCTAGAGAGGAAGATTATGGGCTATGTACGATCGAGCCTTAGCGAGGACGCTAAGGAATAAGGTGGGGAGATTGTAATATCCCACATCGGTTGTGGGAGAGTTTGCGATTAGCCTTATAAGACCCTGCCTATGAACTCATAAGTACCTACTTGGCTAGCCCTTTTGAGGGAGGCAATGCCCTGTGGTGGGGCCGTGGACCGGGTCGTTATAGCCGCGCCCCCTGGTTCTTTGTCACACTACCATGCCCTCGACATCTCACACACTGTGCTGTGACCATGTGCCCACCGGTGATATAGCCGTGCCCCCAGGCTCTCTATCATAATGTTGTGCCCCCGACACCATACACACTTCATCGCGCCCATGCTCCACAATCATATTACATGCCCCCGGGCACCACACTCATTCACCATACCATGCGCCCCCGCCATGGATGTGGAACATGCTTCGACCCACTCTTCGGAGTGTGCAGCATCCGGGGGGATAGGCGACTCCTCCGGGACACTATCTCTGCCAGAGAGCTCTTCAACCCCCTTTCTACTGAGTAGACGGCTCATCTGGGTTGTTACCTTGGCCCGTTAGGTAGACGGCTCCTCCGGAATGCTACTTTGTCACGTTCTAATTGCTTCGGCACAAGGTCTCACTTGCGGGGATAGGCTACTCCTCTGGGACACTCTCTCTGCTAGGGAGCTTTTCAACTTCCCTTCTGCCAGGTAGACGGATCCTTTAGGATGCTACCTCGGCCCGTCAGGTAGACGACTCCTCCAGGATGCTATCTCGACGCGCTCTAAGTGCTCCGGCACAAGGACTTACCCGCAAGATAAGCTCGCTCTCTAAGATGCTATCTTCACCAGGGAGCTTTTCAATTCCCCTTCTGCCAGGTAAATGGCTCATCCGGGATGCTACCGTAGCCCGTCGGGTAGACAGCTCCTCTAGGATGCTACCTTGATGTGCTTCGAGTGCTCTGACATAAGGACTCACCTTCGGGATAGGTGACTCCTCCGTGACATTATCTCGGCCAAGGTGTCTTCGTGATTGGCCTACGTGCTCCGACACTGGAGGCTTGCGTCGGCACCCTATGGACTATGACCCCTGGGTCACTCCTAGATGTGAGTAGATCTTCAGAGGGCATCGCGCCTAGTCCACCTAGCAGTTGGGCGTTGGGTCTTCCCCACCGCTGCCAGGCTTGTAGGACGCTACAACGGCTTGGATTGGTGGCTAGATCAAAGGAATTCTCTGGCCACACCGACACAGTGGGAGCTAGTCTTTCCAGACAAATAGAGCGACGCTGTGCGGGGCAGGCCGAGTGAATATGTGATACGACAGTCCGTGGAGCATAGGTAGTTGTGGACCCCTCGGTGATGTCACTCCCGAGGAGCACCACGCGTCGCGTGATGACATCATCATCTTAATCTCTATAAATAAAGGTCTAGAGAATTCATTTGAGGACGGACACTTGAACTTTTTCACTTTCTCACTCTAGAATTTGAGAGAGAGAAACATACAGGACCCTAACTCTAGATCTAAACATCAGAGTGTGACTGTCGTCGTGTATTCAAACTGCGCCATCGCCCTCGCAGCACTACCACCCTCAGGCTGTCTGGGAAGCCCTTGGTCTCTGCCCTTACTCCACCCTTGTTGTGTCCCACATCAACTTACTTGGCATTTGACTCGGACTGCATTCCTTGTGGCACCTCCATGTCGACTGCGAACCCACTTTCCTTGGCATCATTTTGGCAACTCCGCTGGGGAGATGAGCATCGCATGCAGTTTGCCTCTTGCCTGACACACCCAAGCAACCATGCTTCCGCAACGCAGGACTACTAGGGCTACCAGCCAAAGCCTCAACACTATCATCCAAGATGAGCATCACCTCGAGGACCAAGAGGAAACTAGCCACAACTAACTCCAAGCTCCCCTGAGGATGGATGCACCCAATGTAACCGCGTTCGTCAGCACCATAATCCAACACCTTACTTCTACCATCACCGAACTCCAAGACTCTGAATTTTCTCTCATGACTATCATCTTAGAAATGCAAAAATCAATCCAAGTCTTGACTTCATAATCGTCGACATCCCAAGGAGTCAGAGCTCCCGACCCTGTGCATGCCGCTCACCCTGTGTCATCCCAAGCTCTAGGGTTGGCCCCTCTTGCTCAGATCCAGCCTTCGGGGCTGGGGCTAGTTCTGGACACTGCTTAGGTCCTAGTGTCGCGACCACTGCTACCTTGGTCCTCTGGGCCCTTGACAGTAGAACTCACAGCACCTCAGCCGGCAGTGCCACTCCTTACTATTGCTCGAAGTACTTCAGAGACTCACGACTCAATTGAGATAGAGCCCAACCCTAACATAACCAATCAACACCTAAACACAACTCATGCCCTGACTTGTTTTAGTCGACCCTTCCTGACCATCGGCCTCTAGTTGCTGATAATACCCATATGCAAACCATACCCCAACAAGTTACTCTCCACCACCAACCCCTCTCTACCATTTTCATCCCCTCAATGCCTCAGGTTGCGCCGTCTGGGGGCTTTGGTGCCAGGATCATCGCGATGAGGCACAAACCCTTGCATGCTTCTTATGTAACCAAGCATGACTTTGATGCCATCCTATGCAGTCTCAAGCAGTCATCCTTATCACACTCCCCCTCTAAGTTGTCAGGCCATGCTCCCTACTCTAGCAGCCTCGCTACCAAGCCTTACCCTGTCAAGTACAAGCAACCATCCTTCACCCTATTCAACGGCAAAGAGGGCAATGCCTGCGAGCACCTCACCCATTTTGTTGGCTCCCTAAAGCACTACGGGGAGGACGACACTTTGAAGCTTTGAGAATTTTACAAGTCCCTGACTGGCCTCACCTACTCTTAGGATCATCAGATTCCTGACAGAACTATCCACTCCTAATCTGACATGGTCTAGCTCTTTCTTGACAAGTTTCACTATGAGATGGAGTATGTGACCATTGTTGACATTACCGAAATCCGCCAGAACCCCGGGGATCAATGCCTATGTTACGTGATTTCATCACAAGTGCTTGGAATGCACTGACTACAGCAAAGATAAAACCCTTATACCCATTTGCGTCAAGAACATGAAAGACACCTACATGGTCTACCTTGAAAATCTCTAGCTTCGGTCTTGGGGACATTTCAAGGAAGCTGTGTGACGCACTTATGACTCGGTCGGCCTGTCTAAGACCCAGAAGCCCCAAACTCAACTTTCCTTGGCCGCGATAGTGGAAGCAGCCAGTGACAACGACAACAACCGCAAGCACTAATCCCAAAGAAGGGATGGGCATCATGACAAGAGAGGGTAGCTGACGCCTGCCCCAAAATACCCGTGAGACTTGAAGACTCTCAAAGCTCTCCTCGAGACCTGGATCAACGACAATACCATAACCCTTTCATATGCCAAATCTGAACCTACCCTAGAAGACCTCGTCCATCCCAACTACTACCCCTATCATCGAAAGGTTAGTCACGACCTCAAGTGGTGCAGGCACCTCAAGTTCACATTCGCTGACAAGATTGCATCTGGCGAGCTCAAACTCTAAGTGCGGGACATATGACCCACCCAACCAAGCCTTGGCCTTCCTTAGTGCATTTTCCACACTTGTAATTTTTTCGTTAATTTTGCAAGTTTTCGTGTATGCCATCCCCATGTACCAAGGCATGTTGCCTATCTTGTTATCAATGAAGTTACATTTTTAGACTTAGAAAATTTTCAAGCTACATTGCACTTGGACAATTCTACTGACACCACCTTTGATGCCATCACCCACTCCTTTGGGGGATTCACCCCTTCCCAACCCCTTCAGCCTCACATCCCATAGCGACTTGGTACGTGGTGCGCGGGGTGGCTCGAGCCATGCTACTAAGTCTCCACTATGTAGGTTGAAATTCCCTCAAGCCTCACGACCACCCTCGCTAGGTATGCACGCAACACGTCTCGCCGACCTTCCCCTACCTCCAACACTCATTTGGTTGCATCACCACCCCTTATCCATTTTTTTTGACACAGAAAAAAATCTTCATTTTTCTCAACCAGGTCACCACCCTCAGCGGCCTCCCTTGGCACCCTTGCCGCACTCCAGTCTCCCTTTTTTGGGACTTAGAAAAAAAATTTCAAAATTTTCCTTCCATGTAGTTCGTTCACCCCTCTCATCCTCATTCCAACACTTAGAAAAAAATTCTCAACACTTAGAAAGATTTTCAAAATTTTTTATCTTCCCCTTATACTCCCAACATTCATTCACTATCTTTATCTTCATTCACTCTCCCTCTCACATTACTCAATACTACATTTTCATCTATTCCCTCACCACCCAACACCCTTTCCCCACTTTTCATACTCTCTCTCTCCCCCTCTTTCTTTCTTTCTTATGGAATGATTATCATTCATCCCCCCTCACATCATTCTATCTTCCTTGGGGCACACAAATATATATATATATATATATATATATATAATTCAAAATTCAAAAGAAAACCCAGATTGGGAAGACCTGGACTGACCCACCACTTGTACTCGACCCATCCGTGACCCGTGCCCCTCTCCTTCCCTCAAGGAACTTAGACCGACCCACCCATTAAAAACTCGAAGCTGAACCACCCGACCCGTTCCCCAAGAACCCTAATTTTCTAACCATAATCTTTCATCTCTTCTCCCTAGTGACGCACATCCCTTCTTGACCACCGCCATCCCTTCTTGACCACCGCCATCCCTCGACCTTACCCTTAGATCGACAACTCCGATGCCCCATCGTCAGCGACCGTCTCCTCCCTCCTTTCCCTCACCCCCGCCTCTATTCTCCCTCCCTTCTCTCCCCGTCCTTCGTTCCCCTCTACCTCACGCCGCTGCACCTCCTCTCCACGCCCTTCCCTCATTTTCCCTTCCTCTCTTCTCTATCCCCCACCTCGGCCTCAGCCATATCCCCCATGTCCCCCTCGACCTCGACAGTCCCCCATCCCTATCCTTTTCTTCCTTCTCCTCGTCCTTTCCCCCACGCGGCAGCTTACTCTGCCACTGACTTCCCCCATTCTTTTTGCACTTTCTTTCACCGCTTCCCTCACCCTCCACCTCAGCCTCGACCACCTCCTATAGACTAACCTA
Source organism: Escallonia herrerae (assembly GCA_033070095.1). Classification (NCBI taxonomy): domain Eukaryota; kingdom Viridiplantae; phylum Streptophyta; class Magnoliopsida; order Escalloniales; family Escalloniaceae; genus Escallonia; species Escallonia herrerae. Next base: position 34,783 of record JAVXUP010000695.1, read on the forward strand.
GGCCTCGGTCCCCTCCTCCTTCATCCTCCCCACCCTTCCCCCATAGCCAAACCTTCTGCCCTACCTTCGGCTTCCCCAAAACAAAGCTACCACCTTCGGCCTCCCCAATACTGCCCACCCCCACTTCGGCCTTGGCATCAGACCAACCTTCGGCCTCTCTCCCTCCATCTCCTCAAGGCCACACCCACCCTCTCGGCCTCCCCTTCCTTTCACCCTATGCCTTTATTACCAAGGCCACCCTCTTTGGCCTTGCACAGATCCAAGATGAACGCTGCCAACAACTTCGGCCACCACACCCTTTCCCCTCTCCGTGCCACTTTGGCCATTATTTTGGCAATCCCTTCAGGTCACGCCTTCGCTCGTCACCCGTCGTCCGGGCACCATCTCTACAATACCCTTCACCCAGGTGCCATCTTTGTGACACTTTAATGCCCGTCGACAACCCTAACATCGCGACGCCCAACCGCACCCCTGCGCCCCATCGTCATGCTCTAATGTTAATGCCCAATCATCCCAAGGCTTTAGTAAGTGGTGCACGAGGCGGCTCGAGTCACCTACTCCTCGCCCTCGTCATTTTATGACCATTGTACCTTGCATCGTCTCCTCAACGCTCGTCGCTTGGGCACTGTCTCCGTGACCCTCGTCGCCTACGCCCGCGTGCCGACTTCATGACACTCGTTGAACGTTACCCGAGCGCCATCTCCATGACCCCTGTTACCTCGCCGCCTAAGCACCGACTACGAGCCTATGTGCCTAATCATCGTGCCCTTGTGTCAATGCCCAACCATACTCAGGCTTAGGTAGGTGGTGCCAGGGGTGGCTCGAGCCACCTACTCTTCATCTTCATCATGCATTGAAGACATCAACAACTCTTTCGAGCCAACAAATGTAAGAAATTCTTACAAGTGTAAATTTACGAATATGCGTGCGAACTGCTCGGGTTGTCCCTCCATGCACAATACACGCATGGGGCTTATGTTCCTAACCTACTCTGGTCGCACCCAAAAGCCCACTGGGGTCCCATTTTGCACGACACGTCCGCACAAGAGCCAGTCAATATTTAACGCTTTCAACCGGTCAAAACATGCATGCTTAAGTCACGTGCATTTTTCACTTTTCTATATGACTTTGTCACTAAGAAACTCATTCATGCACGACACCTCATCACGCTTTGACCATGGCACGTCGCACATCGGTGCACCTTGTCAGTTGCCTAAGGAAGTGGGCCTTGGCCTTTTTCTTGGGGTAGGCCTCGGCCTCTCCTTGAGGGTCAGCTTCAGTCTCCCCTTGGGGTTAGCCTTGGCCTTCCCTCAAGAGTTGGCCTTTGGCCTTCCCCTTAGCACTTTTACTTATCTTCAAGGGGTCGTGTGCCTCCATGACCCCCATCTCTTGTGCCCCCATGCCGTCTTTGCGACCCCTATCACCTGCACCCGGACCAGACTTTGTGACGTTCATCGCCCATCGTTTGGGCATCATCCCCGCTCACTAGTTACCCATCGCCTAGGTGCTGTCTCCGTAACCCCCGTCACCCGCACCCTCGAGCCGTCACTGTGATCCCCTTTGCCTGTCTCTCGGGCACCGTCTCCATGACCCCCATCGTCGATGCCCACGTGCCATCACCATACACACTTCACCGTGCCCATGCATAGCACCACTGATACAATTAGGCCCCCTGTCTCCCTATCACAGCGCCCCCGATACCTTACACACTCTGTCATGCCCATACGCTACCTCGCTGATACAGCCGTGCCCCTGGCTCTCTGTCATACTACCATGCTCCTGACATCTCACACACTGCACTGCGTCACTGATATAGTCATTTCCCCAGGCTCTCTATCACAATGCCGTGCCCCTGGTACCATACCACATCATCGCACCCATGCACCACAATCATGTTACATGGCCCTCAGGCACCACACTCATTCACCATACCATGTGCCCCCACCACGTGGAACATGCTTCGACCCACTCTCTAAAGTGTGCAGCATCTCGCGGGGATAGACGACTCCTCTGGGACACTATTTCTGCCAGAGAGCTCTTCAACTCCCCTTCCACCAGGTAGAGACTCCTCCGGGATACTACCTCGGCCCATTAGGTAGATGGCTCCTCCGGGATACTACCTCGATGCGCTCTGAGTGCTCCGGCACAAGGACTCACCCATGGAGATAGACGACTCCTCTGGGACATAATCTCCCCGCTTTTCAAATCCCCTTCCGTCAGGTAGACTGTTCCTCTGGGATGCTACCTCGACCCATTAGGTAGACAGCTCGTCCAGAATGCTACCTCGATAAGCTCCAAGTGGTCCGGCACAAGGACTCACCCGCGGGATAGGCTCGCTCTCTCAGACACTACCTCCGCCAGGGAGCTTTTTAACTCCTCTTTCGCCAGGTAGACGGCTCCTCCGGGATACTACCACGGCCTGTCAGGTAGACGACTCCTCCGGGATGTTACCTTGACTTGCTTCAAGTGCTTCAGTGCGTGGACTCACCCACAAGATAGGCGACTCCTCTGGGACACTGTCTCCGCTAGGGTGTATTCGTGACTGGCCTACGTTCTCTGGTAATGGGGGCTTGCGTCGGCACCCTTATAGACTATGGCCCACATGTCACTCTTCTCCGGGAGCAGGTCTTTAGAGGGCCTCGCGCCTAGTCTGCCTGATAGTTGGGCATTGGGTCTTCCTCACCGCTGCCAAGCTTGTGGGACTCTACAAGGGCTTGGATTGGTGGCTAGATCAAGGGAATTCTCTGGCCACACCAACGCTGTGAGAGCCAGTCTTTCCAAACAGACAGAGCGATGTTGTGCGGGGCAGGCCGGGTGAATATGCGATTCGATAGTCCGTGGAGCACCGGTAGCTATGGACCCCTCAGTGACGTGTCATTCCCGAGAAGCGCCACGTGTTGCGTGATGACATCATCATCTCAATCTCTATAAATAGAAGTCTTGAGAATTCATTTGAGGACGGACACTTGAACATGTTTCACTTTCTCACTCTAGAATTTTAGAGAGAGAAATATACAGGACCCAGATTCTGGACCTAAGCATCAGACTGTGACTATAGTCGTGTATGCACCATGTGCCATCGCCCTCGCAGCACACTGCCACCCTTAGGCTCTACCTAGGAAGCCCTTGGTCTCTGCCCTTACTCCACCCTTGCTGTATCTCACATCAACCTACTTGACATCTGACTCGGACTGCATTCCTTATGGCACCTCGACGTCGACTGCGAACCCACTTTTCGTGACATCATGTTGTTTTAAAGGTTGAGAGAGAGGCTGTTTTTAAGGGGTTTGTGAAAAGAGATAGAGATTTGTAATCTCCATAGACATACATAGTTAAATCGATGCTATCACCTTGAATTAGGCTTTTGCCGAACCACATAAATCTTGTGTCTTGTACGTGTAACCTTTATTTTCTGCCTTCGATTCTTTCTTTTATTGCTTGATACGAAAAATAGTATATTATTTAACAATAATTATCAGTTTTTTTCTATCAAACACCAAAATAAAAAAAATGGAAACAAGAACAAAAGCTCGGTAGCTAAGGAAAAACAACATCAAGTGGCCAGTTGAGGTTGGCGTTGGGCTAAAATATCTAAAATGATAACAAACCATACATAGGAAGGAAGGTGGAGCAAACAAAGGATGGTGAAGTGGCAACAAGGGGAGGCCCGTGAGACGTAACGTCTGATAAGTGGCAGAAACGAAAGGTATTATTATTAGTACGTCTGCATGTGTTTACGGTTTTTCTGGTTTGCCTCTCACGGGATTCCGCCCACCCCTCTCACGAGCTTCTCTCTCTCTCTCTCTCTCTCTCTCATGTACATACATGTGTATATATGTAGTGTAGACATGTTCTGTGGATCGATGCCTATGTCTAAACCTATTTTCCTCAAGTTTTACGGCGCCACACGTTTATCCTCAAGCACATAATAACCGCACACTTCACTGTTCCAAAAACGTTTGGGCGGTAGTGCCATGTCTGGTACGGGAGTTCCACCTTCCAACTTTGCTCACTTTGCTTGCGATGGATGACATACTTTTACGGAAAAACACCCGGCAAGGCCTCTGTATATACGTCTTCACACCCAAACATATAAAGATAGCCAGCCTTAATATTTGACTACCCTCTGCCTCTTACCTTTGCAAGTCATTCTTAGTAGTAGACTATGAGGTCAGATTCGTGTGCCAAATTTGCTCCTAGCGTGAGACTTTCAAAAGTTGAACTTGATATGTATAGTCACCCATTTGGATCCTCTACACAACTACGTTAAGGAACCTTAGTTGGGGAGTTAATTTCATGCATGGACACTGAGAAAGGACTCTAATCGTGGAACTAAAAAAGTTTAAATGAAGCAATAGGTGTTTGATCTACCCTGTCTCAAAGTGGAGGAAAAACTACGACCATGAGTGTTGCATCTCATGACAAAACTCGGATCATCTTTGTATTGAGGCTCTTCTCATGTAAGCGGGAGCAGTTCTTTCATTGTCTATGATACCGAATCACCAGAAAACTCCAACTGTGTATGCTCTTCCTATCCTACATTCATTGACCCATTATCTAGAGAATATACAGTAGTACATTTGGTTGCATCAAGATGTTTGGCTTGAAGTCAGGACCTTTGCTTCATATCTTGAAGCTAATCCTTGCATTTTTATCATGCTAAGATGTAAATCCAACGGTTTAAATGAGTAGCATGCTTTTTAATTAAGCTTTCGAATCAAACTTTGGTTCTAATGTTGCAGGCTAGCATATGATTATAACTTGACTAGCAACAAGCAATTTGAGTCCAAAGTAAAAATAAAAACTAAAGTAGAATGTAAGAAAAGAGCAATACCATGGCTTTTTTTAGTGTACTTTCACCAACTCACATGACGAGGCAATGAAAAGTGTTTCATTCCTTTTAATTTGTTCACAACTTCATCCAATCCCTCGTAGTCTTACTCTTGCACCAACTTACCAATTACGTACTAGGATAGATAGCCTTTTCTAGCATTCTAATGGAACTACTAGGCATGGAAAACACCATCACTCAACTTCATTAACTCACTTGTAATACACTTGTAATCTATGCACCACTAGTATAATAACACTAAATAAAACAAGTTTATTTCTCAAACAACCCCTATCTTATTAAAACTTGATTATTATAACTCTAATTGATCTTTGTCATGGAGGGGATTGATAATGTTGCCAAATTCTTATTATAGTTTCAATTTCTTTAGTCGCAACAACCTTCATAGCCATTTTTGTTGAAATATAAAGCATGTGAATCATCTTCATGTCGAACTTGTAAACATTCTTCAACACTTGTGTGGGTACTGAAACTTGAACATTATCTATGGATGTTTCTTGCAGCTCCTCGGGATTAAAAACGTCTTCGTGTTCACCGGTGTCTATTCTCAACAATTACTCCACACTACATTGAGAATAACATTGTCTTTGACTTTTCACAAAACGATTTTCCTTCACAGGCATGAAAAAAAACTGGTGAGATGATTTTTAACAAATTAAGTTTTTAAAGCTCATCCTTAATGGCATATCCTTGTTGAATTACTTCATCATTCTTGGACATGAAAAAATAATCACCACTTTCTTCTTCATATATCTGCAAGGCTGTATAATAGAAACGATCCAAACACATTTTCTTTTCTTAGGGAAAAAGAAATAAACTACACATTATACCTAAGTTTTTCATGTCTTGACCTCCGATCCATGAACTTTCACCTCTTTATAAGGCTCTAATTATCTTTTATTTAATTATTTTGAGCATTGGTCATCACCATATGTGTTCTCGCTATTCTCTCCTCCTTCAGCAAGTTCTTCAATTGCTCCCTTCATAATTTCCTCCATATTTTCAAGTTGTTTTTTTCCATTTGTCAACAAACCATGCAGCCGTAGCAATTGGTAGTTATTTGTCTTTAGCTACGGAGTATGCTACGTTGTTATGGGTTGTGGGCGTAACAATATTCTTGTTCTTAGGTAGTGATTCACTGAACCCATCCCACAATTCATATGATTTGAGATACAATTTCACGTAATTTGAGAACATGATTTACACCATATATCAATTTTGGATAACTTTTTTACAATCGTAATGGCTCAATATAAATGACACAACGTCTAATAGGATCATCGTGGCTCGAAAATCATTTTGTTGAAGACAAATGGTCATTCAAACTCACATGTCCACAAATGTAAGGAGGTAATAGAGATTATATTGACAAAATACTTTCATTCCACTTGAGTTCCTCACAACTTTATCTCTCTAGCCTTACTCTTCCATACAAACAGAATGGATAGCCTTCTATAGCATTTCAATATAACTCCTAGGTATGTGATAACAGCACAACTCACTCTACCATACACATAATAGTTACAACACTACTCAACTTCATAAAGTAACTAGTAATGTACTTCTGATATATGCACCATTAATTAAAACTCCACTAATACTTTATTTTACTAACACTAAATAAATTAAATTATTCTTGAACAAATCTCGATTGGAAATAAAGGAAGGTGGTCCCTAAAGCACACCCACACACGCTGAAACTTTCTGGCGTGCCCCTGCACTTAACTGCAGCCAAAGTTGTGGTAACAACAGTAGAAATTACTTCTCTGTTACTCGTAGAACTTCAAAAGTAAAAATTACACATACTCTGTGCCTGTCTCAGTTAAAGTTGTGGGAAGCAACTTTGCCAGAGATGTACTTTCGCCTGCTTCTATGATACAAGGTGTTAAGTAAGACCAGGTACTGGTTTGGCTTTAAGATGCACATATAAACGGCTGTCAAAGTACCTCTTTCCAGGTATGAGATGCGCCAAGGTGGCAAGGTAGAGAGTCATTCCATTAAAGCCATTAGTTATTTTTGGATTAACGCAGGAGATTACAGTCTTGAATACACGTGTACTTTTCTTGATGGGGAGCGGTAAAGCGAGATGGGGTTACATTGAGTTAATAGTGACATTACATGGGAAGGAAGAGACAAAGCTGTTGTGTGCCCTGGCCGCTTCAGCAGTGGTTCTGTTGCCTCTCTGGTCTGAATCCTCCACCCTACTACTGCTACTGCTAGTACTACACCCCGCCTACGTACAAGTACTGTGATACTTTACTACTCCCCTAGTAGACTAGATATATACATGTGTATTGCTGTACTTACAACCTACATTCTGTCCAATCCACATCCACAGCTTTCCATGCTTGAGTATGACTAGCCGCATGCAAACTCATTAGAATTTGGGTAATCTGTTTTTGATTATCATCATTATTATAATGCTCCAGATTTTGAAAAGCAGAGACGAACTTACATGATGTCCCAAGTGCTCTTCGACAAGATTGAAAAAAGTGCTGAAAAGTCAGTGTTATGAATGTGTGAAAATGAAAACTTTACTAGTTTAAATTTTTAAAATCGAAGAATAAGTATGACATGTTTAGCAAAATAAAAGGAAAACTTTGGAATTTTTAAATTTCAAGAAGTGCGAAGAATTAAAACAGGCATTTTGCATTTATAATTATGTTACTAAAATTGTAAACTTATGTTTACATTTTATAATTATTATGACAAAACCGTGGTGGTTGTGTTGTTGGCGGTGATGGAGTTGTAATGGTGTTGATGATAGACATGTGCTTGTAATTGTGGTCGTAGAGATAGTTTGAGAGGTGGAGATGGGGTCGTGGTGGTGTTGACAAGGGCTAGCATGGTGGTCGTGGCTAAATGGAGTGGTTGAGGTGACGACAACATCATCTAGGTGGTGGTAATAGTGACGGCAATTATTTTTAGGTGATAATTACGATAGCAGTGGAAGCATAGACATGATGGTTATTGTAGTGGCCCTATTATAGTGCAAGCGGTGTTGCACGTAGAATAATGGTGGCCGTGATTATGTGATGAAGGTGGCTTAGTTGTGGTAATGGTGATGTGACGAGGTGTTTGTTAAGGTGGCTATGACATTATATTTACTGTGATAAATAATTTACTTTTTGACTTAATGATTTGGTCCATATCAATAAGAATTTATTGTTTATGTGATACAAAGTTTAGTACTACCAAACACACTTACCTCATTGAATAGTGTAAGTTTTAAGTAGTTAATAGTGACAAACGCACCCTGGGTGTAATCAGCTAATGAGTAGATATCATAGTTCACATAGTTCTACGTAGAGTAGAAACCAATTCAATCTGAAAAAGTTAGATTCATCTCAAAATAGGAGGGAGTTGTACTTCATACAAACAGTGAAGCTCTTTACTGGAGTTCTTGGGACTAATGTCGTCATCTGATAACTGTACACAGGCTATGAACCTAATCATCTGATAATTGTAGAAAGGCTCTAAGCCTGTCATTTGATGTAGAAGAAATAAATGATGACAATATTAAATTTCTAATTTCAGCTTCCCCATGTATGACACAATAAATACCTCCAAGCATCATAGTATATTCTTTCAACTAATTGTGAAGGGATTTGTTTCTGCATCAGCCCACTTTTCTTATTTATTCAATTTTCCTTTTGCAAGTTTTGTCTCTTGCATGTAAATAGGTAAAATTATACACAACATCGTATTTGGTATATATATACAACTTTCATTTAAGTGAAATCTCTCTCTCTCTCTCTCTCTCTCTCTCTCTCTCTCTCTCTCTCACACACACACACAAAATAAGTTGTCAGGGCGATCTGGTCGTCCATCCATTGTTGATGGATTGGCCAGATCTGTTTTTTTTTAAAAGTAAATTTCGTTATCTGCCACATAATATAGCGAATAGTGAAATGTATTATATTGTCCCCCCTCCCCCCCCCCCCCCCTCCTCCCAATTTGCCTATGAATCCATCCGACTCATTAAGTACTTTTGAAACATTTTTATCAAAATTATCGTCCGCTACATAATATAGCAGACGACGTTTTTTTTTTTTAAATTAGATCTGGTCCGTCCATACCAGATCACGCTAGCAAGGTAAGGGATCACGACACACACATACACACATGTGTGTGTGTGGTGATCCCTTACTCGCATTGGCCACTTAAATAAATTGTCAGCGCGATCTAACCGTCCATTCATAGTGGATGGACAGATCAAATCTAACTTTAAAAAAAAAATTATCGTCCGCTATATTATCTAGCGGACAATAATTTTGACCAAAATGCCTAGATGATATTCAATGAGTCGAAAGGATTCACATGCAAATAGGGTGGAAAGTATAGTAAATTTCACCGTCCACCGCATAATGTAGCGAATGATGAAGTATAGATCTAACTCGTCCATCTGCAATGAATGGATGACGAGATGGCTTGATAACTTATTTGAAGTTGCGAGCACGTGCAACGGACCGTCTTATATATATATATATATACATACATACTAGTTTAGAGCACGTGCGTCGCAGGTGGATATAGTCGAGAGTAATATTTAAGATGATATTATTATCTTTTTTAGGTTCAAAATAATGTAATTCAATTATGGTCTAATTTCTTTTGTGACTTATTTTTTTAAAAAAATATATATTTGATGTTTGTAATTGTAATCTGTTCAATGTTTGAAAATATTTTTGTAAGCTTCCGAATTGAAGAAATGCTGATGAAATAAAAGAGAAATTAAAAGAATGAATCTACGTCTTTGTTTTTGTAATCTATTAAATTATTTTATGGTTAAGATTTATAATTATCAAGACCAGGTAATTTGTATTTCATAAATAAGAAATATAAAACATCCGGTCTTCAACTGAAATAATCGAACATATTTTCAGTTTAACTTGGCATCATATTTAAGCCTTGTTTTTTATGCATATATAACCTTGTTTTTTTTTCTGTTTTTGTTTTTCCAACAATTTTTTGTTTCTTAATTGATTTTTCATGTATTTAAGTTTCTTTATTTTTCAGTTTTTCAATTGGTTAATTGTTTACTAACCTAAAATTCAAGGAAAAAAATCGCAGTTCTCATTAACCAATCAATATCTGATGTTTATTTCATTTTAACCAAATCAGAAAGAGAATAATAAAGAAATTTCTTTGTTCTGTTTTTCTTTCTCATCACACTTTTCACTTTCCAATGTACAGAATAGATTCATCACCTAATATTCTTTTTATTTCATCAAAATTTAAAAGAGAGGAATAAAAGAAGGGTAAGAATATAATTGAGGTAATTAACGGAGGACATAATATATATATATATATATATATATATATATATATATATATATATAGTTTTCGCAACCACACATTTTGTTTCTCAATGTGTAAATGTAAGTTTAGATTAAATCTATGACCTAATGTTCATTAACGCGTTACAAAAAAATTAATTAGGGAAGGGTAGGGTTGTCCTTAGAATATCTAACAGAGGGCAAAACCAAAAACGATTACAAAATTAGTAATTAATAATAGTATTTATGAAAGGATATGATAATAATAATATTTATGAAAGAGTACGATTGTTATTGAAATAATTAACGAATGATACAAATGGAATAAAATGATTTACAAAATTCATACTTTTATATATATATATATATATATATATATATATATATATATATATATATATATATATATATATATATATATATATCAATCAGATCTAACCTCTAAACAAAGCTAGCTTCTATTTCCACACATCTCAGTCCCTCGATCCTTGATGAATATCACAAGAGCCCATCGACATCCCCTTCATCATCTTTCAACCTCATTCATGAAACCATTCAATTCAAGTATCTTTGCCTCTGCAAAAGGAAACTGACCAACAAACACAGGCAATACCCGCTTACTCCACAACTAATAATCATTTTCTTCTTCTCCCCAACCCCCATCCCTCCTCCTAAATATATCTCTGAAAATATAGGGTTTTCTCACAGAGCAAATGATGTTGCAGGAAAGCATGGCGGCCAAGCCGGCTGGAAAAGATGAAGGACAAAACCCGGGCAGTCGTAGAACGTCGTCGTCCGTGAGGCCACCAGATCAACAAGCCCTAAAGTGTCCAAGATGCGATTCACCCAACACAAAGTTCTGCTACTTCAACAATTATAGCCTCACCCAGCCACGGCATTTCTGCAAGACATGTAGAAGGTATTGGACTAAAGGCGGCGCTCTTCGCAACGTCCCCATCGGCGGCGGGTGCCGGAAGAACAAGAAAATCAAGTCATCCTCCTCAAGACTCTCCGGCAGCGATTCAAAAGACTCCGGCGGCTTATCTTCAGACTTAGCCGGCTTAAAGTTTTTCAATGGCCTGTCACCTGCCGTTGATTTCCAGCTAGGAGGGCTTAATTACCCTCCTAGAGGAACTGGTGTTTATAACAATAACAACCAGTTTACTTCATTTGGTGAAAATTTATCAACTACTTTCGGTCTGGATCCATCTGGGAATTCTTCTCCCGGCTTAATGGGGTTCAACTTTCCATTAACCGGCTCAGTGAATGGGCTGAATGGTAATATTGCTTCCTCTATAGAGTCACTGAGCTCGATCAACCAAGACCTTCACTGGAAGTTACAGCAACAAAGACTGGCTATGTTGTTTGGTGGGGGTGGAGACAATATTGAGAAACAAAACGGTGGCGTTCCACATGTTCCTATGGAGAACCAGATACAGAAGCCACAACCCATTTTATTTCAGAATCTGGAGATCACAAAAGTGGACATTGTTCGTGGTGAAGGTATAGGTAGTATGAATTCGAGAAAAGAGGGTGGAAGTGGGAACTTGGCAACTGAGTGGTTCTTTGATAACTCGTTTGCGCCTGCAGTGAATCAAACCCCGACCAACAGTGGCAGCACAGCTGGGAATGAGAACGGAAGCAACTGGAACGGGGTTCAAGCTTGGAGTAATTTGAGCCAATACAGTGCACTGCCGTAGCACCTGGAGTGGAATTCAAGAGGTAGTACCGAAATATATCGAGAAACTTATGGATATATTATGAAGATGTTTTGCGAGGTTGCTGCTTGAGATGAAAAATTTGAAGGTGGGTTATTAGTTGTTCTTTTCCTTGTTGGGTTTCAGTTAAGTTAAGACGCTGATCACAAAGATTTAGTTGATTACAAAATACTACTGTAACTTTTCTCAAGGCCTTTACTACATGTTTTGCAATTGCATGTATTCCTGTACAAGCGCAGGACTTGATTAATGAAATCAATGCATCCTAGGTATGCCCTTGGTTTATACATGGAATGCATTAATTAGTTGTACCACATGTAGAAGGTCAGTTTATCATACATAGTTTCTTTGGATTGAAGTACACAAAACTATTAAAATGGTTGGAGATTATGCTTCACTTGACAGCACCAACTGCTCCAGATTTTTTTCTGTTTTTAGTCCATCCAAATCTATGACCAAGCGTCACGATTTAAGCCAACCGAAACTAGCCCGTAACGACAAGATTTCAATACCCATCACAATTCATGACTCAGAATCATTCGTCGCTGTTGCTAGTCCTTGTAGATATATACGTAATGGGATGTTTACAATTTTGATGTCCGGGATATGATGTATGTTATTTGATCTAGAGTTAATTACGTGGTTGACCATCGAACTATTAGGCAAATTCTACTTTGACCACTGTACTTCGATTTGTGTCAAAGTGACAACTGGACTCGTCAATTTGTACAATGAAGCCCATTCTGTTAATCTCAAGTTCGTTAAGTGGCTTAATTCAGGGATAACTTCGTCACTCTCTATTCTCTTTTCTTTTTCTCTCCCATTTCTTTCTTCTTATTTCTTCTTTCTCCCGTCACCACTACAACCAAGCTGCCCCACCTCACCCAGGCCTAACCACCCATTATCACCACCATATGTTCATCCTTGCTCTCCCTAAAAAACCAATCTGCCCTATCATCAATCCCATCTTACCTACATCCAACCACCAGTAGCCATGGTCAACCACCAATAGCCACGACTGACCACCATTATGCTAAAAACAAACCACCACCACAATTCGACATCTGACCACCACCGTACCCAAGCCAACCGCCCACAGTCCTCTATGTGCCAACAACAAGCCACCATTATCCGGACCTATTGCAACCATGGCCCCATTACCCACAACTACCACCACCGTACATCCAACCACCACAGCACCCACACCTAGCCACCATCGTCACCACATTCCACCACCAGCAATGTCGTCGCAACACCCCGCCATACTCCGTCACAACACTGCCACCATTGTACCATCATTGTAAGCACAACCGTGCCACCACCATACGTTAATTGACAAAGTAAGATCTCCAGGACACCACCAAGAAACGAATTTGGCAACACCATGGCCGGCTACCTAGCTCCGCCACACTACCACCACAAATACCCATAATCTTCGGCTCAGCGCCACCACCACTACCCAGATCGTTAACCACGCAGCCACCATCATTACTACAATCATGGATTGCAATCTAGGTAGTTGTGGTCGACGGGGGATGGTGATCATTGTAGGAGAGGGATCTTTCGATTTTTGGGGGCGGCGAGAACACAGAGACAGTTTGCGGTTCCATCTGGTGGAGAGAGAGAGAGAGAGAGATAGAGGAGGGGGAGAAATCAAGGAATAGATATTTCTTGGGGTCATTTAAGAAATAAAAAATTTGTTGGGGTTAACTGAAGATAAGTTAGACTAAAAAAATTAAAAAAAAAAACTAAAGGAAAATCTTGTTTGTTATTATTTGACAATTTTACCCTTTATTTGAGCCTCATGTTCCTCGCACATGGGCAGTTAACAAATCAAAATTAACAGAGTGACCTATTTGAAATCAATTAAAGAATTCAATGATCACTTTGACACAAATCGAAGTATAGTGGTCAAAGTAAAATTTGCCTAATAGTTCGATGGTCAACCGCATAATTAACTCTTTGATTTAAAACTATCTTCTTGATTACTTCAATCTCGTCGGGATCCGTGAAGCAACTTTTGGACGGTTGTTGAACGAGGGGTTTTAATGGCATATCTTTGATTTGTTTTATATCGGGACAGTGTTCAGAACTCTCACTGTCTCAATATATATCTCTCTCTATCAGGTAACTGAGTCTCAGACTGAACAATTTATACACATATGTATGAAACACAACAGTGGTCAGTAGCCAGGCAAGCTCCTCTGTACCCTATGCCTTGCAGGATCGAACCTAGCCTACCCTGAGCCTAGAGCCTAGCTCGTCTCCTTTCTGTTGCTATACATACAAAGAGAGATGCATTGCATAGGGCTTTCTCGTAATAATTAGTTGCAGCATCAGCATGGTGTGAATATGTGATTTCGTTGTCTGATGAAGTGGTGGTTCGACACTGTATTAACTATTGAGTTAAGGGCTGCCAACATTTGAATGACTAACATTAATAAATGGGAGTATCTAAGGCTTTAGGGTTAGTTCCTTTGTTCTGAAAATGTTCATGTTCATAGTGTGTGTGTGTGTGTGTGTGAGAGAGAGAGAGAGAGAGAGAGAGAGAGAGAGAGAGAGAGAGAGAGAGAGAGAGAGCTCTTTGCTATCTTTTACCTAAATGCTTTTACCAATTTCATTCTAACCTTTCACCTTTTGGTTCAATCTGGAAAGGTCCCATCCACTCTCACTGATTGAACTCCTTGTCCTTAATTAGGAGAGCAGAAAAACATTGATTATGGAAATAAAAACCCTAATTCCGTCATAGATTAATTTTTGGATAGACGGTTTGAATGTCTTTCTCGTGGGTTATCTTTTTTTAAATGGAACATTTTTTTCTTGGTCTTTTACATGAAAAAGTGGGGAGAGAAAAAAAAAACTCTGTAATAAGTAGGACCTGATGCTGTGTTTTTTCGCTGTTTTATGTACACTCAAGGATTTTAATGTAGTGAAAACTTTTCATCTAAAAGTTAGCTGAAATGGTCCCACGCAGAGTCCATATAAAGAGTCTTAAACAGCTGAGCAGTGATAAACGAACTCTCCTACAATTAATTACATGGATTTTAATATAATGGTCGTGAAAAATATTTTCAATTTCATCATATGGCTTGTGCAAAGTTCTCTCACGGCATTAACATAAAGCACCATCCTCCGGGATTGCCTTTGAACATAGCTTTTTCATACCATGCATCTTTATGTCCCAGTAGAAACAACTCCAATAAAGTTAATCTACAGGTCAAGCTCGTCTAAAAGCTTTACAATCATTTAATTTTATCCCCTCTCCACTCCAGAGATAGGTTGTCATCTTTCTGATGGCATGAACTTCTTTTTATCACCAATAATTACAAAATAGAACGCCCTCGTCCGACTATACCACTTCAGAAAAATTAACTTCTCTTTATAGAAAAAGAAAAAGAGGTATAGCTAGCTTAACTGCTGTATATCCTAAAAGTTATCCTTGTAGTTGTTCATACGAGTTTTGTTTGGATCCGATTAAGTCTGGTACAAAATAATTTACTTTTGACTCGTTAACTTAATGCGATAAGCATAAGCCCGACAAGCGAAGATAGACAGAAAGATGGAGAGATATGGTGAGAGAAAAGGGGAGAGAGGGTGGCATAATTAAGAAGGAAGAGCATGAAGACGCGTGATTAACGTGATAGACTCGGTGAGAACTTTCGTCACACACACACACACCGGATACTCATCACTGTGCGTTGTCTTCATCAACTGTCAATTTTACAAGCTGCAAGAAGTTCATGAATGGACATGTTGGAAAGAGCCGGTGCATGTGTAGGTTTCTCTTATTTACTATCTCCATCCACGTACCCTTCATTTTCTACCTAGTCTTTGGGTCCACTTCAGTTCCTCTTCTCCACACACAGATCGGACGGAAAATTGGACCAACACGTACTGACCTACTAAACCCAGTGCTCCTAGCTTAATTATTAAAAGTGTCTTCCAAAGTAAATAGAATTCTAGTATAATTTTCTTGTATATTCACAGTAATATTTTGCTAGATGAAATCCACATGAAATCCTCAACGATGGACACTGTAGCGATTGAAGTGATTTAACACACCGAGTGCCAATTTTCATCCAAGAACGATGATCTTTGAGTTTGTCATTAAGAATGATAAGTGAATACCGTTCTATCTAAGTTTGGAAAAATTTGACTGCTATTTCGGTTGAAGGAATCTTTCTTCTACCCTTTATATAGCGACAATCAATTGTCTCTAAATGTTTCTAGTGGGTTTTATTTAGTGACCCTAAAAAAGTGCTGCTAATAATTGTTACTAAAAGTGTTAGAAGAAAAGTCACTAGAAATATTTAACGATTATTAATTGTCACTATATATGGTGTTGGAGGAAGATTCCTACAACTCGGGTAGCAGCCAAAGTTTGTTCTCTATGTTCATACCCTACGTGTAGCCTCTTCTGTATCTCGTTTTTTCTATGCCTAATACTTAAGATCTGAAAAGAAAAACATAGCCAATACTCTTAGGGTTCGTTTGACAAAAAAAAAAATTTGGTTTTCAGTTTTTAAAGAGCAGTTTAATTTTTTTTTTTTTACAAAAAAAAGTGGGTGTTTGATAACCTTTTTTTTTTTGAGTTTTTTTTTTTTGGTGTTTGGTAACCCTTTTTATTTTGACTTTTTTTTTTGGTGGTTTGCGGTGGCGGTGGCGATGGTGGTGGTGGGGCGTGGCGGTGGTCAACAGTGGTGGTGGTCGGCGGTGGCTGGTGGCTGGCGGAGGCCGGCGGCCAGAGGTGGCAGCCGGCTGCCGACAGTCGGCGGTGGCTGCCGGCGGTGGTCGCCGGCGGCCGGAGGTGGCGCCGACAGTCGCCGGTGGCTGCCGGCGGCCGGAGGTGGCTGCCGGCGGTGGGAGGGTGTTGGTGGTGGTCTCCAAAAAAAAAAACCAGTTTCTGGAGTTTTTTTTTACTCTGCAGTTTAAAAACTGGTTTTTTAAATTGGAGAAGAAAAAAAATGGTTACCAAACGCACTTTTTTTTTCCAGTTTCCAAAATTGAAAAAAAAAACTGGAAAAAAAAGTTGCGTCAAACGTGGCCTTAGCCTACTCCACTTAGTCTATGGATCTGTAACGATGAGATCTGAAATTGAAAGATTTTGACTGCAATTCGAATCATAAAAAGTGGCTACAACTTTGTTCATGTAACCACAAGTAATGATCGGTAAATATTAGGCGCATATTGACATTAAATGAGATGCGTCTAAACAGTATTGTTAAACTTAATTTGTGACAATTAACAAACGTTAAACGTAATTAGTCACCTCATCACCATCACCACACAAAAGATAAACATATGCTTCATACCCACCCTTCACAATATCATGTATCAGCATACGATACGTTCCTAAAGAGGAACGCATAGCAACAATATCGTTACATGAACCGCAAACACATATAGCGACACATTTAATTATTGTCCAAAAAAACGTGACTCTTGAAATAACGTTTTTTGTGGTGGCGGCCCCATGCAAGTCCTAAGTCATCAAAGCAAGGAATCTCTCCCCGTATAATAATAATATATGTCGAATTGCACAACAAACCTTTCCTGGCTGCAGACACCCCCCCAAAACGAGAAAAATGCTTTTGTGGTCGTCACCCTTTTTGGCCCTTTCGGAGTGCGAACAAAACACCCTTCAGACCCACACCTTCCACCAAGTTAACCTCATCATTTCACCCTTAACCTTTAGTGTACCTACCTACTATACATACTACTCACACACAATTTGTGCTCTGTTTATATGATCCAAGATCCACTTTCACAAACAGAACTAAATTTGTCCTCAAGTAATCTGCGTCTCCCGGATAACCGTTTGAAATGTTGGACTCTTCTGAACAGCACTGAGAAGTATCTTACTGTAGCTTAGAAAAAAAAAAGAGTAGTATCTTAGGTCACGTTTGACGTAGCATTTTTTTTTAGTTTTTTTTTCAGTTTTGGAAACTGGAAAAAAAAAGTACGTTTGGTAACCATTTTTTTTTCCTTCTCCAATTTAAAAAACCAGTTTTTAAACTGCAGAGTAAAAAAAAAACTCCAGAAATTGATTTTTTTTTTCACTTTTGGTTTTTTTTTTTGGAGACCACCACCAACACCCTCCCACCACCGGCAGCCACCGCCGGCCGCCAACAGCCACCTCCGTCGGCCGGCGACCACCGCCGACTACTGCCGGCAGCCACCTCCGGCAGCCACCGGCGACTGTCGGCGCCACCTCCGGCCGCCGGCAGCCGGCGGCCACCTCCGGCAGCCATCACCACTGTCGACCACCGCTACGCCCCACCACCACCGCCGCCACCGCAAACCACCAAAAAAAAAAGTCAAAATAAAAAGGGTTACCAAACACCAAAAAAAAAAAACTCAAAAAAAAAAATGTTATCAAACACCCACTTGTTTTTGTAAAAAAAAAAAAAAAATTAAACTACTCTTTAAAAATTGAAAACAAAAAAAAAAATTTGTCAAACGAACCCTTACTACTCAATTTTGACCAAGCTTAGGATGGTCTCTTACCGAGAGTAAGAACAAAGGACAAAAGATATTACTTTGCCCGTCCGGTTGTCAGAAAGGTGTGAACCATATTACCCATGCCATAGTTATATAACCAGATCGACTTGGTCACATCAGTTCAACCGTGAATCAGTGACTTTATTATCATTTCTGTAATTAAATTTATATTCATTCAGTAATTCGAGTGAAGTTCGAGTCGGTTTATAAAATATTATATATCATAAAATTTTGAAAAGTATATAGATATGTTTCGCATACCGTGAGAGAAAAAAGATATTAACCTTGTAAAAAATATCTTATTTTGATATAAATAATAACTTTAGTACCAAAATTAATCCTGACTAACTTAAGTAAAATCTTAAACAATGAATTTACTTGCACTACTACTACTAACTTTTGATTATTAAATAGTATTTTTTATTTGATTAGGTTGCATGCAATTATTATGAAATATTTGAATATATATGTTTATTTACTTGCCTTCTTTAAACTTTTGTTTTAAGTTGTCAAGTAGTATTTCAAATGAATATTAACTTAACACTTAAAGTAGAAGAATAATCATGCTGGTGCCATAGAGAGATAAATAACAAATACTATTGTAGTTGTAATTAAAGATGGTTACGCTATCACTATAAGAAAAAAGGCTTTTAGCGACAGATTTACCGTCGCTAAAAGTCCCTCGTATAAAAGCCCGTTACTAAAAGTTTGGCGACGGAATTTTCAAATCCGTCGTCTAATATTACACTTTTTGCGGCGGAAATATTTATTAATTAGCGACGAAATATCCGTCGCTAATTATATTTTATATATTTTAATTTATTTTTTGTTTTGTGAAATTAGTGACGGAATAAATATTTTAGCAACAGAATTAATCCGTTGCCAAAAGTCAAAACAAAAATTAAATTTTTTTTAATTTTCTATTACCCAGATCTGTAATAAAATTTTTAATTCTCAACAACAACGCACAAAAATCAATACACAAAGAAATATATATATATATATATATATATATATATATATATATATATATATATATATATAATCAATCATAAAAAAATATTTATTATAAAAAAAACTCATGATGTACAAGCTGGGAATCGGATACAGCCGGTTAGGGGAGGGGAGAAGAGTACAAGTTGAGCTGGGACATGGCATGAGAAAGGGCTCATTAAGGGTTGCTGAGTCCCAGATCTGGATCCTACTGATCTGGGGCCGACTCGGCATGTCCTGCAGTGGTACCCTACTGATCCTGCTCCCTGATCATCCTCAACATGACCGTAGCAATACGCTGGATCTCCTCGTTGTTCAACAGATGTCAAGGAGCCGGTGTCTATAGAGGGGCAGTGGGGGGTGAGGACGCTCCTATCACGGCACGAGCAGTCGTGTTAGGCAGGCCACATATGCGGCCTTTTGGTCGATTGACGACCTCCGGCGTGTGGGATGAATCTGCGTAGAGTTTAATTACTTCAATTTAGTGGTCGGTTGAATTGACGTATTCAATTTAGGGTTCAATTAGTTTAAATTATGATTCGATTCGATTGAGACATTCAATTTAGGGTTCAATTAGTTCAATTTAGGGTTCGGTTGAATTGGGGCATTCAATTTAGGGGGTTAAATTAGTTCAATTTAAGGTTCAATTAGATTAGGGCATTCAATTTTGGGTTCAATTAGTTTAATTTAGGGTTCGATTCCATTAGGGCATTCAATTTAAGGTTTAATTAGGGTTCAATTACTTCAATTTACAGATCATAGGGATGGTTACTATGAACCGTAGGTTGATTTCATCATAGATTCTCATTATCGTAGGTTATGATTTACAGTGATAAGTCCAGTAACTTTTTTTGGAAATAATTAGACTAAACAGATACCCAGCAAAATCCCAGCAAAAAAAAATAGACTAAATGGATAAATTTGAAAGAATTATACAGATTCAATGCAAAATCAAGCATGAGCAGAAAATTATTAAACAAATTTGTAGGGTAGAGAACATAATTAGGGTGTGTCAGTGGAGGGCTTTTCACGTGGAGGCAGTGCAGTGGAGGGCTTTTAACTTATGGTAGTGGAGGGGTCACTGTGGAGGGGGATCGCTGGATGTACACACCGTGGAGGTTGATCGCCGGAGCTCAGAATAGTGGTGGGTGATTTTGAAAGAGAGAAACATGGAAAGAGAAAGAAGTAGATCTCGATGTTTTAATCGAGGACTTTTAGCGACTAGACACCCATCTCTAAAAGGCCGTCGATAAATTTTACGGACGGAAGTTTTAGCGACAGCACAATTCTGTTGCAAAAACAATTTTATAGAACCATAAAAAAACTAACTATGTAAAAAAGTTTTAGCGACGGTAATTCCACCCTAAAAGACCACCGCAAACACACCGTCGACAAAAACTTTTGCTGACGGTTTACTTCATCGATAATAAGTTTTTAACAACGGACTTTTACCGACGATTATCCGTCGGTTAAAGTCATTTTACCGACGGATTGCTTTCCGTCAGTAAAACTTCGTCGCAAAAAACATATTTTCTTGTAGTGTATCACTTATTCCTTTTGAACTTCAAAGGATTTTTAAAGTGTTATATATATACATGTTCTTGAGGTCATTATAACGAGATTAAGTAAAAATATCTAAAAGAAATAAGTTGCATTTCAAATTTAATAGGACGAATACATGCACATTATCACTTTGAAATAAGTTATTGTAGCAGAGTTCCGGTAGAACGCTGGCTTGTTTGCAGGGACTTTATCTGTTGAAAGTGTACGATGAAGAACAACACTAACTTAGTGTTTGTTCTTCAAATGAAGCACAACCAGGAAGGCAACAGAATTTCGGCAGAGCTTTGACTTTGACCGTGAAGACCCTATGTTTGCCCTTCTTCTCCACCCGAAGCCCTCTATATATAGAGGGAAGGTGGTGAAGTTAAATTTAGAAAACCCATTATTTGGACTTTGACTTTTTAATTAAAGAAATTTTTGTCCCTTTTAATCCATTGCCAATCAATTAAGTTGATTCATTTCTATTTAATCTCTTTGGGTCAAACTTGCCCTATTTGAATTTTCTAGTAGCAAAACTATGGTTTGGACCACATAATTTTGTCTGGGCTAGTTATTTGATTTTAACTTTGGTTCGAGCCCATTCTTTTGTTTGACTCTAATTCAACATCTTGGCCCTTATTTTTTGCGGTGTTGAATAATAATTGACTAGGCACTAAATTATTCACCATTGACCGGTTATATAATTTATTAGTGTTTACAACAGAGTTGACATTGAGTCAATGTGTGATCACTCCAGGATTGATTCCGAGCATATCTACTGCTCTCCATGTAAAGATGTCTGCGTAACTGCATATGAGGTCAATAAACTTGAGCTCAAGTTCCTCCTTGAGGCCCAACCCTAATCGAATAGTCTTCTTGGTACTCCGAGATAAACCTCATAGATCGTCAACTAGTTCGCCTCTCGGAGTCTTTGTCTTGTCTCGAAGATCTTTGATGATGAGGGCCTCTATATTCTTAGCTCGACATGATGCAACATAGCAATGTTGGGCCACAGTCTGGTCACCCTTAACTTCTCCTACTGCATGTTTTGTGGGGAACTTCATGTTTAGATGGTATATGGACATTATTGCCTTTAGCTGGTTTAACTCGGTCTGTCCAAGTAGGGACGCACACAACCACGAAGTCTAGCATTAAGTTGTCTTAGGTCGGAGGTGTGCCTACTGCAATAGGGAGCACAATGACTCCTTCAACTTTGACTGGATGGTTAGAATCTTACGAAGTTGATCTGTCAGGATGTTCATAGAACAAGACTTTGGCCGACCTCCCGTTATCAACTGAGATACACTTCACATTAAAGTTCCCTACTCGGAGGGTGATGACCAGTGGGTCATCATGAGGAGTCTTCACATCCCCTATATCATCTTTTGAAAAGGAGATTACGGCTACAAGCAAAGTCTTTTGTTTCTTGTTCGGGGGTTAGCTTGTTATGTATACCTATCTCTTGCATATGCCAACCGTCAACCTCTATCAAGGCATCACTGATAACTGCCACTCAGATCCCTCATGCTTCAAGGCCAACGTGAGGCCACCACCGTGCTCTCCATGCCATTACCACTCTCTCTATTCCTCACCCTTGGTCAATCTCCTCTCACAAATCTGTCGCCGCCACTCTCTCTCTCTCTCTCTCTCTCTCTCTCTCTCTCTCCCCTCACCCTCACTCAGTCAATTTCCTCTCACCGCAGCTATTCATTGTCGTTCGACTCGTAAAATACCTTATTTTATTATACTTATGCATGTGATGTTGGATTATTGGTTGTACAGTTATATTTAGGAGTGTTAGTGGGATTTAATTTTGGAATTCGAATTGTATTTCTGTTGATGAAATTTAATTGTTTTATTATGGATCGGGGTTGGGCAATGGGGTATGGTATTTAACATGTTATTGGTATTGTATTTTTATGTTTTAGTTTTTTAATTTTTGTGAGATTGAGAATAATTCTAACCATTAAGAATAAGAATCATGCTAGCTGAGAAAAGTAAATGAAACAAAAAGAAAAAATAATAAGCATAAGTAGTTGGTTAAAATTTATTTACTTTGAAAATCATAAATTTATTAATTTACCTGCAGATAATATCCGACCTGCGTGGGTATGGTACAGACATTGAAAAAGACTCTTCAGAAAAAACCGGGTAAATTTTAACAACCATTAAGAATAAGAATCATGCTAGCTGAGAAAAGTAAATGAAACAAAAAGAAAAAAGAATTAGCATAAGCATAAGTAGTTGGTTAAAATTTGTTTATTTTAAAAATCATAAATTCATTAATTTACCTGCGGATAATACCCGACCTGCGTGGGTAAAGTACATGCATTGAAAAAGACTCTTAAAACAAATAAATTTCATCAACAGAAATACAATACCCCTACTTGTTGGTCCAGTCCGTTTGACTGAGTCTAGGCTAGACTCATGTAGACCCAACTATTAATGGGTTGAGTTTGGGTGAATTTAAAAGTGATCAGATTTGGACAGATAACTGGGTTTGTGAATTATTTTTGCCACCTCTACCTGTAATATATATACTACACAAACTTCTACACGTAATGGGTGTACAAGCCTTCACAGACACCCAACCTTACAAAGGAATTTAGTACAACATACCTATTAGGAAGCAAAAAGTTTGGCTTCCTCTGGATTCACTATCTCGACCACATCCGTTTTACCCCTACCCGTTTGTCCAGTCCCGATTGTCTGAGTCTAGGCTAGACTCATGTAGACCCAACCATTAATGGGTGGGTTTGGGTGAATTTTAAAGTGACCAGATTTGGACAGATAACTGGGTTTGTGGATTATTATTGCCACCTCTACCGTTAATATATATACTACACAAACTTCTACACGTTTATGGGTGTACAAGCCTTTACAGACACCCAACCTTACAAAAGAATTTAGTACAACATACCTATTTAGGAAGCAAAAAGTTTGGCTTCCTCTGTATTCACTATCTCGACCACATCTGTTTCTTGTTCTCCCTCTCTTTGTTTCCTTGAGCTGTGACTGTGCTTGTTCTGCTAGTAGTGACAGGTCTTTGAGAAGTTGTGACTGGTCTAACCGTTCTCATAACCCTGGCAAATGGTTTGGGCGGATCAGATTGCCTGCCCTTGATATCGTTGAGGGAATTTGGTGTGAAGTTTTCTGTTTCACTGTTTCTGGACAGTCGCTTCCTTCTTATGTCATGTAGGGTTTCATTGCCCTTAAGCAAAGTAGCTCCCTGACTTGTTTGGCGATTTGTTGAATTTGAGCTCCTTAATACAAAGTGCTCAGACCCACTCACAAATGAATCTCTTGCTAAACGTTTGCCTTCAGGAGGGGTGGATCTTGATGTTGTAGAACCTACAAGTAGACTGCATGCCAAATGTTCGCCTTGCTCCCGAACCTTCTCTTCAAGCTCTTTGATCTGCCATTCAACAAGGAAAGATATCAGCAGCTTTCTCCTTTTCCAGAGCATGGATTTTAGCATTTCCAGTTAAATGAACAGAAGCCGATGCAAATCAACAGCGATGATGCTGGTATCAATGGTCGAATTTGTCAATAAGAGCTGCTGGTGGTGGTTAAGTAGACAACGTTTTAGGTGGTGACCGAGGACATGGTAGCATTCACGCTGAGATAGAAAAACAGGAGCTAAAATCGGAGAGGGAGGCCAGACAAGGCAGTATAGGCAACTTGGAGATAAAATTTCTTAAGGGTGCAGAAATAGCCAATTAGTGTCCGAAAATATCCGCACCCCCATCATCTCCCATCAATAACTTAGAAATTTGAAGTAATAACTCAGTTGAATTGTGTCAAGAAGCAAAATAGACGCAAGCTCAAAATTCTTGAAGAAGTTTGACAAATGAGTATTAAAGTTATCAAAAAGATTCTCAGTGCAGACATATGAGTCAACTGAAGTACATAATACTCTGATGAAATTCAAAGTTAGCTCCTCTGAATAAACCATATATGGCATTTTTGAAGGCATAATGGCAAGAGAGAGAAGAAAGAGCATGACCTTCTGATGAAGTAGGGAGGAGTCGTTCTGTTTCTGCTCTTCCAGCTTTATTTCAAGATCCTTAACCTGAAGAAACAGAGATCAGTATAATTTTACAGAGACTAGGATCTACTAACAGTAAGATTGCAGGTCCTGCAACCTTATGCTCGAGACTGACTGAATGAGACCGAGATTCTTGTGCCTGCATTTTCAGTTTGTCTTCAAGTTCCCTGACCTGCTTTTCAAAGTATAGAGCAAATACTGGTCAGCAATCATTTATCGAAGTTTTAAAAATATAAGTATTTACTGTTTGAAAGCTCCTTAAAAGGCCTTTTTTTTTCAAGTCTACAACCTTCTGTTGATAGGTTGTAGATTCTGACAGCTCTCGAGCTCTAAGCTTGTTCTCTAGCTCTTTCACCTTTCAGAAAATGTAAATGCATCAGCTAACCATTCATTGATTACCAAAAGAGAGCAATCGACCTAAGTGCAGTATGACCTACCTTCTGCTGTAAGCCAGCAGTAACTTCTTCACTCCCCTTCAGTTTCTCAGAAAGATGTGAAAGTTGCTTTTCTGACTGACTGTAAACTGCTGCCTTCAACTCAAGCTGGCCTTCCAAATCCTTGATCTTTTCCTGATGGTTCTTGTATATCTGATCCTTACCTCTGGCCTTATTTTCTGCATTTTGTAGGCTCTCTTCTAACTTCCTTAAGCATTCATCTTTAAATCTCAATTCCAGCTTGGCTTTATCCAGCTTCAGGGTAAAGTTGTACAAACAAAATGTCAAATGAAGTAGGTTTTGTTCATCTTCGTAGAAATGAGATTATACTACCCAAAAAAAAAAATGTATAGGGAAGATAAATCCAATTAAGTTTGCAGGACATTACCAGCATTTTCATTTTCTGAAGCTCACTTGTGTCAACCTGCTTTCTTGCAGGACCCAACTCAACTCCTCGAACCCGGGTTGCAAAATTCAGTGAACTCAGAGTCTCGTTCAGGTCATTTTCTGATGGACTAATTTGCACAAACATCAAAGTTTTGGAGTCACCTCCTGCAACAAACAATAAATTTTCAGACCCCAGATTTCACAAAATGGAGAGATATTAAATCTCAGTACCCAAAGGAGATTGGAACTGTTCTAGCATATTGATAAACTTGTGGGCCCGATCTGATTCTAAGGCAAGCACACAAACGAAACTGGGAAAGAGTAGATACCTAATGAGTCCTGGAGTAAATGCGTCAGTTTGGAATTCCTAACATTACAAAACAAAAGAAATCAGAATACATGAGCAAGCGGGGTTTGTCACCAAAAACCAAAATAGATAGTTCAGACCTGTAAGGAATGTGGCTGTTTTTAGTTGCTAAGGCAGATATCACATCTCCAAGAGCTGAAAGTGATCTATTGATGTTTTGAGCTTCCTTGAGCCTATCACCTTGCACGTCAGTCTTTGCGAGCCTCTCACTGCCTGCCAAATCAACAAGCCATAGCTTGCTCTTGGTGCATTCACCATTCATCAAGTTCTTAGCTTTTACCGTTATACAAAGCATGCTGAAGATAGAAATACATAAGAAAATGGAAACATAGTAGCAGATTAGCATGAATGAGAAAAGCAGAATTGACATGAACCAGAAAAGCAGAAGGAACAGGAACAAAGAATAGGCAATGGCCAAGCAACATTAGATGGAATGTGGAGTTGGTTACCAGTGAGAGCGGCTGCTATGCTCATTCACATTGTTGGATCCAACAGCCCTGGCACTGCTTCCTGCCTGCAACACAGTCCAGACTTCCTTTATGTTCTCTACTTTGGCTTCCACAATCCCCGGGATATGATGAGACCCTTCTGACGCTTGCTTAATCTCCAGCCTAGTAATTTCCAAAACGACAGATTTAATACAAGATTTGCGTGTACGAAACGTTATTGCCAGCCGAGCTAATTGATCTATTCACACTCTAAGTTCAACAAACTTTTGATTATAGTGAGGTTCAAAAGGCCTACAAGCTCGGCTGGCTATTTCTATGTGCATGCGTGCGAATAATGACGAATAACTTTTACTTCTTTGAACTTGGTGATGTAGCCAACAAGTCTCTTATCTGCTCATTGTATACTTCAAGAACACTAACTGATATGTTGTAAGTGAAAGTTTCAGTCCTTTCCTTTGCAATTCTAAACAGTTCCTCAAGAGTCCTGTAGTTGACTCCTCTGTTCTCCTCAGTGCCCTCCATTGTAAATGTCTTGCCTGTTCCAGTTTGTCCATAAGCAAAAATACAGACGTTGTAGCCGTCTAACACTGATGTGGCCATAGGTGAAGCATCCGCAAACACGTCAACTGTTGAGGGTAATTGTAACCATGACTTAGTACAAATTCCACATATTTAAGACAGTAACTACATATCTACCATCAACTAATCTTATTACTAAGGCACCTTGATCATCTTTTGGTGTGTAGACTCTATCAAATTTGAATGTTTTCTTGGTTAAGCCACTACTGAGAAACCCAAGTTCTCCATCTTTTGCTGCATCAAAATCTGCAACCGTCGAATACCCAGCTGATGCCTCTGCCTTGCTTAATGGGCGGCACCGGCAGAAGACCCTGATATTCCCTAATGGTCAACAAATATGATGAGCATAAAATGAAAGCCCAAGAATCTTTAGGTTGTGTTCATGAAATATATTAATCTGCAATAAAGAGAATACTTTGACACCTTTGGCCTCCTCAACTTGATTATGGAGCTTCCTTCTTTTAGCTTGCTCTTCACTGTACTTCACCTTGAGATCTTCACACTGTGCAACTGCAATGCGACCTCGCATGAATGCCTGGTGCATTATTAATATGCCATTACATATATACGCATAAACCAAACATACCTAATGCCTGAACTCCAAGAATCATTTTATTCAACTCAGGAATTGAGTCGGCACACTCGTGTGCTTCGCGAGAGAGCTCAGAATGCTCCTGTTTCATCGTCTGCATACCAGATCATTTAACAGATTTCCGCAATTAAACATAGAAAGAGAAATGAACCTTAACAAAAGAAGAAACTCCATTGTCTCCATTTCAAGTGGAAATTAGATTAATTACCTTCATCTTTTGTTCTAACTCATTAACAGCCAAAACCCAGAACTTTTTGTGCCGCTCATACCTACCAGATATATTCCTCAGCTTTTCAGCTTGCTTCTCCACAGTTTGATCTAAATGAAGTAAAAGTATCTTAGTCCAAATGAAGGTAACAACCTTAAAAACCACTGGAAGCCATTACAAAGGGCCAGCACAAGAAGGAAATGCTAACATGCCACCCGGCAATAATAACTCATGACCCAAACTTATTTGAATCTCTTAAGAGAACAGTAAAAGCATGTTCCCTGTCTCAACTTACCAAGAGTGAGTGTCTGGAACACTTTATTGTCCAGTTCCATCTTTATTTTCTCTAGCTGCTCGTTTGCAGCAGTCAAAGACATCCATGCTTGATAACATTCATCTGTCTTTTGCTGGCACCTAGTGCTCAGATCTTGTATCTTCTTCTCATACTTGGCTGTTGATGGCATCCGCATGTCTTTCTTCTGAATACGCCGAATAATACAAGGATGATTTCATAGATCATGAACAAGTAGCTTCAAATCAAACCTTAGTCCCAAGATGTAACATACCTGAGCTGAGGGAACTTCTATTTCCGTGGCACAATTTCTGCAGACGAGATATTCCTTTTTCACCTCAGAAGCTGATCAAAGTATGCAGTACGGCATAGTCAGAAGTTATATTGGATAATCGACCCCCATAAAACTGTATTTGACATAAAAAGAATTGGATACCTAACACTTTAGGTGCTTTCCTTAGGCATATGCCACTAACCAACGGGCTTCCATTGACCCCTTCAAACCTAATTACTGCCAGCCCATCATCCTTGACAGAGACTCTCGAGTCAACCAGCTGCAATGGCTTATTGGCTCCAACAATCGAGAAAATATCAAAATCAGACAGAACCTGCGAGATACAAGAACATTTGAGCTCAACTTGTACAAGAAAACAAACCAGTAGAGGTTCTCGCATAGCGGTTTACCTTCTCATCCTGTATGAATACATTGAACACCCTCATTCCTTTAGGCCCATATATGTTTATGATTTCCACAAAATGAAGATCAATATAATAATCTCCAGGACAAAGATTTTCAAAACGATAACAGAAGTTTCCTAATCGTGCTGACTGATAAATGAATGGATAGTCGCCGGCCTCATTTATAAGGTCATCAGTTAGAAACATATCTCCGCCTTGAAAAAATTGATCGGCCAGAAAGCTCAAATCAGAAACAGCTTCCGTTGAAACCTCACCTCCAGCATTCACAAACATCAGTACTTCATCTGCCCCAAAAGAACAAATTCAATAAAAAAAATTCCAGTTTATCCAAAAAGGAATGCATCTAAAGCCTTCATTTGCTACCTGAATGGGTTATAAAGAAGAAAGAAGATGTATGCCTTAAGTTATTCTCACACACTTTCCTCAGCTGCTCACTTATACTGACGTATTATACTCCAACCCTTCATGTTATTCTTAAAAGAATAGGCAAAAAAGATCAAAATGAGGTCAAACCTTGTCCTAAACCTTTCTCAGAGTACATAAGCGGGACCAACGGCCTATGTTTAAAGCGGTCTCGTGAGCGTTACTTCATCGGAAGACAAAAAAAATATTGAATTTCGTAAACCTTGAGAGTGTTTGGCCATTATTTACATTTACAAGAACCATAATATCTCTATTAAAGCTTTTCCATTCTGTCGTCCTCATACAAGGAGTAAAAATGACACCTTCTAGAGACCAGCATGTTAGGCACTAACATTATCTTGCAAGATGATTATGAAAAGAACAAACATCTCCTCCTAGACCCCCGCCCCCGCGGCCCCTCACCCCACCCCCAACCCCAGTACCATACATGACGTTTGCCTCTTTACTTTAAAAGCATACATGACTTAGGGTTGGACAAGAACATAGTTTTCCCCATCACACGCATGCGCGTCATTTGAGACAAAAGAATCCCATTGAGCATGGTTATCTTCTCTGTGGTGAATCAAGGTTTTCATTATGGATGAATTTTTTACTTTAGCTTTCTAAGTCTTCATATTGCAAAGTTTGAGCCCGCAGGATTGGTGCCATATTCACACCGAGATGGCCTACACGCACACTAAACAGCAGACAGTGAAACACTTTCTGAACAGGTTGGAAGGCTCAGGTCATTCATTTGTCCCTACTGACGACCACATAAAACTAAGCATGTCTCATTTCTGGTTGCACTTCGTGTATTCACTTAGTTTTGGCTTCGTTCACATATCCAAGTGAATCCACTACAAACATGTTTATGAAATTCTTTTACATTCTAAGGCGCCTAAAAAACAGCGCATCTTCTCGGCATCAACGATTAAGCTTGTTTTCTCTGCATTTCCCTTATATGGGCAATCAAACCAAAATTTGCTGGTAAGAAATGTAAACCCTAATTGGTTAAGTCCGAGCAAAAAGCAATTCTTTCTACAGAATATAAGAAACCAAATCAATCAACAAAATTAAACCCCCAAATGTTATGTTCCAGACATTAGAGTGGAAGATTTTACGTAAATTCACGAACCTGTGCAAGCGGGCTTTGTGAACCCATTTGGCACGAGTCTTGATCCCGAATCACAGACCATGTAATCCATGGCGGAATCTTGTTCATCTACTTCCATGGTTGATTCTTTGCCCGTTTCTTGAGACAAAGCGAGAGGGTATAGGCCTGGAACTAGGGTTTCTGGGCTTTGCACGACATATGTGTTCACTGCTATGTCTTCCATGGAGATTGGAACTAAAGAAGGGGCTTTTTCTTGCAGTAGTAGTATTACAGTGTAAGGATCTCAAGGGACGAACCGGGGGTAAGAGAAATGGGGGAGTATGGTTTCTTTTGAGTTTGGTATGAAGATGTTTGAATTTCAATGTTGATGACCGTTCAAAAAGATGACCGTTACTAATCTTTTTGTGTTGGTGCGCGATTGTGCCCGGTGCTACCATTTCTCGTTTTATTTGCTTTACCCAAAAATTAAAAAAAAAAAATTGCTCTGCTCTAAAGCTGTGCTTTACAAACTAATTATCAACGTGCTCATCTCGTTCATCCTAGTTGAGCTTCACAATTGGTGGCATGGTAATGGTTTTATGTTTTGAGATTTCAATTTCTAAGCATTTGAGCAGCTCTCTCACTTACTTAGCTCAATTTTTTTTTCTCTCTCTAGAAGAAAAGGAGATTTTCTTGATAATCATCGGATTAAGCTGGCCTTAAGCCCTAAAATCGACCCCAGGAGACATGGGCGGGCCATCATTATGTATATAGCTTGACGATGTATGTCTCTTCCTCAATTTGCATGATTCCAATCTGAGGAAGAAATTATGCTAATCTCTAACTACATACTCTCACACTTCAAATTTTGCTTACGTAGCGACTTATTGGTAGTGCTAGTAGGTTTATTACTAACAAGTGGTTTCCCTCGATCTTGCATTATTTAAGATTCTAATATCATTTGATCCCCTTTGAATACAACTTTCCACAACAAAGTAGTAATACGCTCGTACCAAGTTCTAGGACTTGTTTCAAGCAATTGAAAGGTTTTGGTAGTGTGAAAACATGAGTCAAAACCCGACAATTGTTAGGCATAAGACCTCTTCATGTAGTGAAACCAATGAAAATGCACTTTTTGACATCCATTTCATAAAGCTTAAATTAGGGATAGTAATGGAACGGATGGGATGTGGGTTACGTAATACCCGTACCCGCCCTGCCACCCCAAACTTTTTACTCTGCCCTAGCTTTTATACCTTAATAGGAACGTAGATAGGGCCGAAGCATGTAGCCAACAATCTCTAGCACCTCTAGAGGCACCCTTATGGAATACCCTGTGGTCTCTAGCCATACCCACAAAATTATCTTTCTCTTTTGGCAAACACTTTAGAACCACTTACCAATCCGCTCAAACCTCTAAAAATTCAGAACAACTGATTCACCTTCTTGCCCCTTGTGTAACCTTCAGACGAAAACTCTAGACCACCTATTTTTGCAATGTCCATGTCTTAGTTGAATCTGGTTTGGTGGACCAAGGAGGCTTAAAATGGACTAATTGGGTCATCGTTTAAAATATGGCTTATCACTTGGCTCGAAAATACATGCGTTGCTCTTAAACATCTTTCTCAAATACCAATTTAGCACCAACTGTTTGGTCTATCTGGATTAGTGGTAACCACCACATATTTTGCTCCAAGAATTTTAAACCAAGACCCAAACACGTCGATGACATAACTATTATAAAGGTATAGCAGAGCATCTACGATACCACAAACACGATGATCAAAATCTCAATCTTACTTATCTCAAAAGATCCAAGAGTTAAATACAATCCTTTCAAAACTTAACTAAAATCTTCCTCATCAAAAACCACTAAAAACCAAATAATATGACAAAGACCCTACTATTCAATACAAATTTCAAGTCTCAAAGCCAAGTTACTCACTTCCGGGTAGAGTTCTCAAATGATTTACATTGCTAAAAAAATACTAACAAAACTAAATGCTCTAATTTCCCCCAGATATGTCACGCCCAAAATCCGTCCACTACCTATGGTAAAAGACAAAACAAACTAGTAGGGGGTGAGCTCGAATAGCCCCGTAAGTGGAAAAACAAAAGGGGAGTGAATACGGTGATTTGTAGTCCAAAACAAAACCAAACCTTTGACGAACAAGTGATAGCAATTGACTACGATGCAAATAAGGCGAATCAAATATGCAAAATGTTCATTAAATGGTCCAAAGAACCCAAATCGAATACAAGCCCGAAAGTACGAAAATGAGCAATCCATATCTTGATATCAAATACCAAAGCAAACGTCATTAAGCGTTTAACCCAAAACACATTTCAATTATATGTCGGGTACGCTACAAACATACGATAACTATGGTGGTCATAAGACCCAAACGTCGAACCAAACATACCAACATTAAACGTGTGCTCCGGAGTGTACTAGGAGGCTTTGGCTCTCTGGTGTAACAAACATGTGTCCAAAGGATTCTCTTTATTTCGAGAGTTATTCAACATAGTCAATGTCAATCTTAATTGACGGTCACAAATGTACGAATTCAAATATGTGTATCATCATGCACAATGAAAAGGATAAACAAGGTTCTCGAAGAGGGCAAAAGTGGAATAATTCAAATACATATTAATTTGGATAAACCAACTTGATGAACATAAATATTCGAATTTCGAAAATAGATTGCCACAACAAAAACCGTATAAACCCTTACAAAACAAGATTGATCAACTCGAACAATTTCCTTTTTCTTTTCAGGTTCAAAGAAAGCAACCCATACCACAACAAAAAGTATACAATCCCTTAAATGTATAAGCTTTCGAACAAGGAAAAACCTCAAAGTACCACCTTAATACCAAAGGAGCTTCCCCAAGCTTTCTAATCTCTCTCTCTCTCCGCCGAAAAAGGAAAGGAACAGGAAACAAAGGAACAAAGAGCCCAAAAAGGCTAGGAAGGAAATAACAAGACTATTTATATGGAATAAAATAAAAGGTTTTCATTTGACCGAATCCGACAGAGGTGAAAATGGTTCAAATATTTTTTAATTCGACCGAAAAGGAGTTTTCAGTCAAATCAAAACTTTTAATTCGATCGAAAATGAGTTTTCATTCGAATCAAAACTTTTTATTCAAATTAAAACTTTTTTTTTTGCATTTGACCGTAAACGAGTTCTCATTCGAATTAAAACTTTTAATTCGACCAAAAACTTCAGTAGCTCATTTTACACACAAAATCTTTTTATTCATAGCAAAACCTATTTTCATTCGAAGCCAAACTACTTTCATTCGGACGAAAACTAGTTTTGATTCAAATTAAAACTTTTAATTCAACCGCTAACTTCAGTAATTCCAAATCATCATTTTCCTTCATTTTGATTCGAATGAAACCACTTTTCATTCGACCGAAAATTTCAGAAACGATAACAACCATTTTCTTAATTATTACAAAAAAGACCACAAACTTATTTACTTAAAATAAGAATTTTGCACAACAAAAAATAAATAAATTCGGGGTATTACATCCTCCCCCCCCCCCCCCCTAAAAGAATTCCGTCCGCGAAATTAAAACGATCCTTAATTATCAAAAGTAGCTTTTTACCTTCCAATATGAGTCATTACATTCCTCATACTATTAACTGAAATTCTGACTTCGAAACATGTATGGCTTTAACTAGCCTACGAAATGTACTGAGCAAATTTAACAAACGAAATCAATTTCTAATACATCACGCTTCCATTGCGCTACTCTGATAATATACTGAACCATATACTTTAGACAAACTGGATAACATGCTTAACTTCAAGCCTGAGGTGTACCAAGTACTAAGCAATTTCTCATCCCATATGACGTGTTGTACGAAATTCAAACTTAAGTCTTTAACTTCCATTGCCATCACCACCCCAAAATATATTCAGATTGCTTCTCAAAGTATTTATACTTGGCTAACACATGAAACACTTTGAATTAAGTTACTCCAATCAAAATTCAAATCATCTGAAACCAATACTATACCGACAGGCTCACTATGCGCCATTAAAATAACACATCAAACCATAACATTGGTACAATGCCTAACATTGACATGCTTAACTTCAATCGTACACCAAAAGTACTAACCAACCTTTACATTAATCACAAAGAATTTATACTCTATAATCTTCAAATCAAAATTTACACCCGTACAAAGTCACAAATAGAACCATATAAATACGTCCTTAAAACATTTCACTGACAACTGAAAGTAACTTCTAACTAAAGTTGCTAAATTCTTTGTACTGGACTTTCAAATATGATTATCCATGATCAAATCATCAACATTGAATATTCAAGATTCTATACTCAAGAACATTTTATTACTTCTAGTACACAGTCACTTAAGGAAACATCATGCTCAACTTTCTGCCCATATTGGTCAACTATAAGAGGTCACAAACTCAAAATCTAAGGCTTAACCAAAATTACCACGACATAATGTCTAAGCAATTCATTAACTAATTCATGAGATCACCGAATGATCAACATATTCCCCTTCTATTTTAACTCTGACACCAAAACCAAAACCATCAGATAACCTTTGAAGAATAATACTTCGACTTATCCAAACTGGATAACCAATATCAACAAGCACTTACACGTCTTACCAAAACACCACCACACATCTGTAGCGCGCTCTGATGTCTCAAAACAAACCAGTCCAAACTATTATCAAATTTATCACAGAAAAAAATATATTATTCTTAATTTCACATATATCACGCATCCACTAAAGTTTAAGCCTTTAAAGTATCCATCAT
The DNA here is from genome assembly GCA_033070095.1 of Escallonia herrerae. Lineage (NCBI taxonomy): Eukaryota > Viridiplantae > Streptophyta > Magnoliopsida > Escalloniales > Escalloniaceae > Escallonia > Escallonia herrerae. Next base: position 70,033 of record JAVXUP010000695.1, read on the forward strand.
TTATATCTCTTAATCACAATCTTTACAGATAGATTCTAGTTTTCAGAGTTATTCATCAGAAGATCATAATCATCCTCTTTTTTAAAGCAATCCATCTAGGCATTATTGGAAGACAATTAGTCCAGTTCATACCCCCAAAATAACCTCAAATTGTTTCGTATCCAGAAATAAAAATTATGCCAACTCTTAAATATCCATAATCAATACTAATAGGGCAAGAATTATAAAACATAAGGGTCTCCATAGGGTTCCATAAAGGTATCTACATATAAATATGTTTTAAATTTCTAGGTTCAACACTTAGGTGCCCACAAGGGATATCGAAACAACTGAATAAAGGAGCATTATGATCTAGTAATGCCAAATCTTCCTTTCAAATTCCGCACAAAGTCTCTGTCACCATATCACTTTGTATCTTGAGATCACAACCTTTTTCCATACACTATTTGGTAGAGCTACTCATAGACATCCAAGGAGTATAGTCATATCCTTCAATTATTCTCTTTGATTAACACTTAAAATATCTAAATTCCAAAGACAACTAACATTCGTTCTACGATTGCGTACTCAACTTAAATCCAAAGCTTATGGCCAATCTCAATCTTATGCTTTAATATGAAATAAAATTTCCAAACTTAATCCACCTTTTCAATTCAATCCCAATGACATATATCTTAGGCTTCAGAGTTTACATAATCTCAAACCTAAGCTCTGATAGCATTCCTGTCATGCCCCCAAATCGGGAGGGCCGCGACTCCAAATCAAACTTCATTAATATACCGCTACAGTTATAAAAGATAACGGTATAGATAGAGCAACTAAATCCTCTAAGATAAAATATCTTCACAAACAAAAGTCTATGACAATCCATTCTCAAAATAATTCTTCGACTGAGTATTCCTTTACAAAACAATTACCAAATGCAGCGGTGAAACAATTTACACAAGAATTAATTCTATCAAATTATTCATATCGGGGTAAAGTTTCCAAAAGAATTTCATTATTCAATTTCGCTCATAAGATCAATGGTCCATACACGCCTTTAAATCAAGACCCAAACACATTGATGACATAACTATTATAAAGGTATAGCAGAGCATCTATGATACCACAAACAAGATGATCTAAATCTCAATCTTACTTATCTCAAAAGATCCAAGAGTTAAATACAATCATTTCAAAACTTAACTAAAATCTTCCTCATCAAAATTCACTAAAAACCAAATAATATGACCAAGACTCTACTATTCAATACAATTTTCAAGTATCAAAGCCAAGTTACTCACTTCGGGGTAGAGTTCTCAAATGATTTACAATGCTAAAAAATACTAACAAAACTAAATGCTCTAATTTCCCCCAGACATGTCACGCCCAAAATCCGTCCGCTACCTGTGGTGAAGGACAAATCAAACGAGTAGGAGGTGAGCTCGAATAGCCTAGTAAGTGGAAAACAAAAGGGGAGCAAATACAATGATTTGTAGTCCAAAACAAAACCAAATCTTTGACGAACAAGTGATAACAATTGGCTACGATGCAAATAAGGCGAATCAAATATGCAAAATGTTCATTAAATGGTCCAAAGAACCCAAATCGAATACAAGCCCAATGAGCAATCCATATCTTGATATCAAATACCAAAGCAAACATCATTAAGTGTTTAACCCAAAACACATTTCAATTATATGTCAGGTACGCTAAAAACATACGATGACTATGGTGGTCATGAGACCCAATTGTCGAACCAAACATACAAACATCAAACGTGTGCTGCGGAGCGTACTAGGAGGCTTTGGCTCTCTAGTATAACAAACATGTATCCAAAAGACTCTCTCTATTTTGAGCGTTGTTCAACATAGTCAATGTCAATCTTAATTGACGGTTACAAATGTACAAATTCAAAGATGTGTATCATCATGCACAACGAAAAGGGTAAACAAGGTTCTCGAAGAAGGCAAAAGTATAATAATTCAAATATGATGCCAAGGAAAGTGGGTTCGCAATCGACGTGGAGGTTCCATAAGGAATGCAGTTCGAGTCAGATGCCAAGTATGATGATGTGAGACACAACAAGGGTGGAGCAAGGGTAGAGACCAAAGGCTTTCCAGACAGAGCCTGAGGGTGGCAGTGCTGTGAGGGCGATGGCGCAGGATGAATACAAGACGACAGTCACAGTCCGATGCTTATGTCCAGAGTTAGGGTCCTGTATGTTTCTCTCTCTAGGATTCTAAAGTGAGAAAGTGAAAAGTCTAAAAATGTTCCAACTGTCCCCAATGAATTCTAAAGACCTCTATTTATAGAGATTGAGATGATGATGTCATCATGCAACACATGGTGCTCCCCAGGAGTGGCACGTCACTGAGGGGTCCACAGACTATTATTTGATAATGAAACATGTCCAAAAGTAAACCAACCGTGCTCCACGGACTATCGAATTGCATATTCACTCGGCTTGCCCTGCACAACGTTGCTCTGTCTATTTGGAAAGACTAGCTCCCACAGCGTTAGTGTGGCCAGAGAATCCCCTTGATCTAGCCACCAATCCAAGCCCTTGCAGAGTTCCACAGGCCTGGCAGTGGTGGGAAAGACTCGATGCCTAACTGCCGCGATGCCCTCCGAAGACCTGCTCTCGTCTCAGAGTGGCCCGGGAGTCATAGTCCATAGGGGTGCCGATGCAAGCCCCTAGTGTCGGAGCACGTAGGCCAGTCACGTAGACACCTTGAAGAAGATAGTGTCTCGGAGGAGTCACCTATCCTGTGGGTGAGTCCTTGTGCAGAAGCACTCGGAACGCATTTAAGTAGCATCCCGAAGGAACCGTCTACCTGGACGAAGGGAAGTTGAAAACTCCCTGACGGAGATAGTGTCCCGGAGGAGTTGCCTATTCCGCAAGCCGATGTAGCATCCCGGGGGAGCCATCTACCTGGCCAGCTGAGGTAACATCCCAGAAGAGCCGTCTACCTGGAGGAAGGGGAGTTGAAAAACTCCCTGGTGGAGATAGTGTCCCAGAGGAGTCGCTTATCCTCGCGGGTGAGTCTTTGTGCCGGAGCACTTAGACCGCATCGAGGTAGCATCTCGGAGGAGCCATCTACCTGGAGGAAGGGGAGTTGAAGAGCTCCCTGGCAGAGATAGTGTCCCGGAGGAGTCGCCTATCCTTGGAAGAATATTGCACACTCCGAAGAGTGGGTCGAAGCATGTTCCATGTCCATGGTGGGGGCACATGGTGTGGTGAATGAGAGTGGTGCCCAGGGACATGTAGCATGATTGTGGCGCATGGGCACCGTGCCAACATCACGAGACAATGAGTGTGGTGTATGGGGCACGGCAGAGTGCGTATGGTGACGGGGTACGTAATATGATAGAGAGCAGGGGCGCGCCTATATCAGCTGCACGGCGCATGGGCACGACGGAGTGAGTGAGGTGCTAGGGACACGGTAGTGTGACAAGGAGCCAGGGGGTGAGACTGTATCAGTGGCACGACAAAGTGTTAGAGTGCGGTGCCTTGACCCCTACAGAGACAGTGACTGAGCAATGGATGACGAGACTTATGGGATTGGTGCGAGGGCACCGGCGACGGGGGTCGCAGTGACTGCGGGGGGGCGCGGGCGACAAGTGTCATAGAGTTGGCGCGAGGGTGCCGACGACGGGGGTCAGGAAGACGGAACTCGGGCACAGGCAATGTTCAGACGATGGGCGATAGGGGTCACAGAAATGACGTCCAGGCGACAGGCGACGGGGTCGCGAAGTGACTTCCTGGCGACGGGGTCGTGGAGTGACTTCCCGGCGACGGGGTCGCTGAGTGACGTCCGGGCGATGGGCAACAAGGTCACGGAGTGACGTTTGGGCGACGGGGTCGCAGAGTGATGTATGGTCCTTTAAGTATGGAGGCCAAAGGCTAACCCTTGGGGGAAGGCCAACCCTTAGGGGGAGGCCAAGGCCGAGCCTTAGAGGGAGGCCAAGGCCGACCCCATGTGGAAGGCCAAGGCCGACCCCATGTGGAAGGCCGAGGCCAACCCCAATGGGAAGGGGAAGGCCAAGGCCAACTTCCTTGGGCAAGTGCCCTGGTGCGCCGATGAACAACGTGCGATGTAAAACGATCGAAGCGTCACGCGAAGATGAGTTTCTTAGTGACGAAGTCACGCAACGAAAGTGGGAAGTGCACGTGACTTGCGCGTGCACGCTTTGACCGATTGAAAGCGTTGAATATCAACTGTTGCTTATGCCGACATGTCGTGCAAAATGGGACCCCAATGGGCCTTTGGGTGTGACCAGAATAGGTTGGGAACAAAATACATACCAATGTGGATAAACCAACTTGATGAACATAAACATTCGAATTTCGAAAATACCTTGCCACAGCAAAAACCGTATAAACCCTTACAAAACAAGATTGATCAACTCGAACAATTTTCTTTTTCTTTTCAGGTTTAAAGAAAGCAACCCATACCACAGCAAAAGCGTTACAATCCCTTACGTGTATAAGCTTTTGAACAAGGAAAAACCTCAAAGTATCACCTTAATACCAAAAGAGCTTCCCCAAGCCTTCTAACCTCTCTCTCTCTCCGCCGAAAAAGGAAAGGAACATGAAACAAAGGAACAAATAGCCCAAAAAGGCTAGGAAGGAAATAGCAAGACTATTTATATGGAACAAAATAAAAAGTTTTCATTCGACCGAATCCGAAAGAGGTGAAAATGGTTCAAAAAATTTTTATTCGACCAAAAATAAGTTTTCATTCGAATTAAAACTTTTAATTAATTAAATTTTTTTGGCATTGACCGAAAACGAGTTTTCATTCGAATTAAAACTTTTAATTCGATCAAAAACTTCAGTAGCTCATTTTACACACAAAAACTTTTTATTCGAAGCAAAACCCATTTTCATTCGAAGCCCAACTATTTTCATTCTACTGAAAACTGGTTTTCATTCGAATTAAAATTTTTAATTGGACCGAAAACTTCAGAAACTCCAAAACATCATTCCCTTTCATTTTGATTCGAATGAAACCACTTTTCATTCAACCAAAAATTTTAGAAACGATAACAAACATTTTTAATTATTACCAAAAGACCACAAATTTATTTACTTAAAATAAAAATTTCGCACAAGAAAAAAAAGAAAAATTTTGGGTATTACAAATAACCTGTCTAAATGCAACAAATATTAGAAGTGGTTCTGCAGCATTCTCTACTCTAACATCAAATTTAAATACAACACTAGCAAAAGGACTCTTACAGTAAAAAAGTTACTCTACATCAACCACTGACTCTTCCTTTTTACTTTTTCAGATGTCGGATATTGAAATATCATGGTCTCTATGACAGCAATTATATATGACTTCTCCTATATTACTATAGATTTCCATTATTAAAGTGTGTACAGGGCCATCAAGTCGTAGCTAAATGAAGTTCGAGAGCTCGTACCTTTTGCTTGTCAAGCCCAAATCAAAATTTACCAGGAATGGTTGATGATGTTTTGTTAACGTGTGAACCATGCCCTCCACATCCAACCCCCCCTTTTGTGAAGCACTTTTGTTGTTAAATAGTTTGGGTTGGTCTTATATGTAGCTCTTTTTTGTCAATGTAATTAATCATAAAAATCATGCATGTCATGGTAGAACAAACCTTCATTCTCTCCGCTCACAAAGAGATTCATATATATATATTCTTGACTATTATATATATATATATATATATATATATATATATATATATATATATATATATATATATATATATATATATAGGGAAAGCGAGTCTACAGCAAGCCGTAGACAACTTATCTGCAGCAAGCCAAACGACATCGTTTTGGCTTTAAAAAAAAACACTCAGACTCTCGGGTATTGTTCCACTCTCTCCTTCTCATTTTTCAGACAACAACAAAATATGAGAATAATCTGGGCGTTTCAAAGCTGAGAGAGATGATGCATCACTCTCAAGCTGGGAAGAAAGCTTGAGCTTGACATTCTCTGAACCAATACCATCGTGGGATTTGCAGCGATGACTCAAGAATTGTGTTTGGTTTGAAGTGACAATTTGTTGAGACGGAAAAAATGGCGACGAAGGGGAAGTGAGACAATACGGTACAATGAAGACATTGGCCTAATTCATGGGGCAACGACATAAACAATTTTTTTGGTGGAGGTGGAGAGACTCTCTGGAAAGTGCCCAATTAATGTTTTGAAAGAGTGTCGGAAAGGTGTTTGAGGAAATGCCCAAGAGAGGTGCTCACTAGGGATGGCAATCCAACCCGCAACCGGCGGATCCCCGCCCCGCCCCGGTCCGATAGGAGCGGGTCATTTTGACTTTGACCGGATCACGGGGCGGGTATGGTTTTTTTAAAAAAAATCCGCAGCGGGTTAGGGTCGGGTGTGGTATTTTATCTGGCCTGCCCCGATATCCGACCCGCCCCGCGACCTGCACCCGCCCCGCTATTTTAACCATTATCTTGATTTAATTCTAGCCGTCTATCCTTACCTATATATACATCATATAAACCCTAAAAGTTCCACCTTCTCTCACTCAGTCCCTCACTCCCTCTGCCGACTGCCAAAACCATTTTCATTTCATGTCCCTTAGTTCACCACTTCACCTCTCCCCGTTTCAAGACTTTCACTCTCTGCCTCATTCCCAGTCACACCGTTGGCCGCCAGCTTCTTCCTGCTCTCTTTGCAAATCTGCCAATTTATCCCGTCGGCCGTCGCTGCCTCCTCCTCCTCTCCCTCTCCCCCGCACAGATCCTTGTTAGAATGTAGTTAACCTGCCGATTCCACCGATGAGCGAATCAGCCTTAATTAGCGCTTTGTTAGTGGCGTCTCACAGGCAATATCGGGGACGACTTAAGACGTTGGACTAGGGTTTGCATTTTTGCTTTTTTATGGGCTATAGTTGCTGTTTGAGATGGGAGGCATGTGAAGTACCTGTGGGCGTAGGGACGGCGTCGCGTTGCGTGGCTTGCCGCACCTGTGCTTCGTGTGAACGGGAATTGAGAAGAAGTGACCGGAATTAGGGCTAGAGAAAGGATTAGGGTCAGGGTGGCGTGGTAAATGGATGGTGCATTGCGAAGGGTTTTGGTCTTTGGATGAGAGAAATTCTCACAATTCGAAGAACTGTGGGTGGTTTCAAGTGAATTGTAGGGGCGGGTTGGGGCGGGGCGGGTGCAGGTTTTTTGCATTTGCTTAGGATCGGTTTTGGTATTCCACTTAGATGACCCGGTGCCAGGGCGGGGCGGGGGGGCAAGGTTCTAGGGCTACCGGGGCGGGTTCGGATTTTATAAGATCCGCATCCGACCCGCCCCATTGCCATCCCTAGTGCTCACATAGAACGTTCGTCCACGTTTTAGTACAGTGAGGGAGAATAATACTCTCAAGGCCAGATTGTGTTTCTGGTTACATCTTATGAGGGAGAACAATGCTCCCAAGGCCAGATTGCAAGCTCTTGAAAACTCTGAAGCATCTTGCAAAAAGGCCGGATAAAACGGAAGCTTTCTGCATAAGGTTGCTGACATTGGTTCTGTCAACCGCTTGTTTGGTTCAATCTCTCCTGGCCAGCACGTGAAATGAAGAAAGCCATCAATACCTAGCACAGTTTAGCACAAAATTGCAGGCAGGGCAACAGTGATATGTAGTGGATTTATGTTCCTTTGTTAACCTGAGAGAAGATGATTGAAGCAAAAACAAAATAGATGGATAAAAACCAGGCTAATGAAGTAGATGTCTGCTAGTGCATATCCTAATACCTTAAGGGTGCTCAGTTAATTAGGCAAATGAGTTGCCAAAGAATGCCATTGTCCACTGCTCTGACGACAACAGACGTTGCAAGTTTGTTCACCATGTCACTGCCGATATTGTAATACCCCGAACCTAAGTTTACCCGGTTATCATTACCTTAGCGATAGTTTTTTTTAGGAGTGATGTTCTTTCGAATTTTTAACGACGTTTTGCTTAGGCAATATTACCAGTAACAAATTTAAAATACCACTAGCTGCATAAAAGAATGGGTGCAAGAAAGAAATAAATGAAATGTATCCGGTCACTCTGGAGAGGTTATAATTAATTTGGGTTTATTATATAAATATTTAATCTCTAATCTTTGTTACTTAAATATGGCAGATAGGGTGATTTATGGAGAAAGTGTGGCATTTTAAAATGATCGAGAAAAAAAAAAGAAAGAAAGAGAGAAAGAGATTGGGGACATAAAGGAGAAGACTTTGGCAGCAATTAAAAGAATATAGGTTTATAAATAAGCAATACAAAAAAAACAAAACAAAAAAAAACAACAAAACAAAAGAGAAAACAGAAAGAGAAGACGGGTACAGAAGAGGAGAGATGGCAGCCGGCCCTAGAACGGGCCGCGCCTCTGCCGTGGTAGCCCCATTGCCGGCCGCACCAGCGGTCACCGGTAATCAACTCCGGCCGCCCTCTTCAACTTCGTGACCACCGTACCATAGCCGAGGCCCTGTAGACGCGGTGCAATCGCTGTCGCCGGCCACCTATCTTCGGCAAGCACTGGAGGCGCAAATGGCAGCCTGCAACCGGCGGATATTCCAATGACGGGATGCCGATGAGACCAACACATCGATGAGGATGGCGCTGCGCAACCAACAGTTGACCCATCATCATGGGTCTTAAGCCTACCACCGCCGATGCCAGTCAACCTCCGTTGTCGGTGCCGCCAGTGACTCCCACGCCACCGCCCAACGCCACCGTGCGCCGCCAATGGCACCGGACACTTCAAGTGCAACCTCCCTTCACCGTCGCTGCCCTTTCGCGTGTATACGGGCAAAAATTCCTGCAACAGGATTCCCGATCGATGAAGGTGGCAGAGAAACCAACAGGCAACTCGCAATTTTCCTCTGTTATTGCGACGCTCACTGGCCTGCCGACCACCTCTGTGAAATTTTAACCGTCACCGAAGGAGCACTGGCAACACCCCTATTCGGCAAAAAATTGGTACTGAAGTTTCTTATTGGCAGTATTGTAAAAATTGTGAAACGGGTTATTATGGATGATTGTGTGGTTGTTATCGGATGAATGTGTTTAAAAAGGTGTGTATGCGGGGACACTGTGGTGTGGGTGTTTATCGGTTGCATATGTTTGGATATGTGGATGGGTATCTACATGTGTTTGTGAGTAGACGGGTACGTGGAATGTGGTGGTGTATTATGTACAGCTGTGTGAATATTGTCTTAATGTGTAAGTCAGCAAGTGCTTTGAAGGATGTAGTGATGTATCTAGCAATAGGTGTCCTAGTCTGCATTTTAGGACTAGTGAATGGTGGGTGCATGGCATGTATCTCTGCATGAGGCGGTGTACAAAGGGGTGAGTTGGAGCACGTGAATTAGTGCGCGAAATTGTGTAAGCAGTGAAAGACATTGCCTATCGTTGGTCAAAGAAACATGTATTGAGTGGTAGGAGTGTGGTCACGTGGTATAGTACGATTTTGATGCCTATCTTGGTTGTGCGTTTTGCAGTGTGAAGGGTGAGTATTAGGTGCTTGGAGGATTTCGGAAGTGACGGGTTACTTTGGAAAAATCAATTGGTAAAGTTGGGCTGTACGTCTATGTGGTATGGTAAGTACGCGACGTTGTGTACCATATGCGTACATGGTACATGTGTACCGTATGCTTGGGAAGGTGTACCCTATGCATGTATGTGTTTTGGACAAGAAAGCGCATAGGTTATGAGGATAAAATGGGAATAGCATGAGCTCTAGAGTTTGACTGCGGCAATTAGTTGCGTGAAGACTTGTTCAACGGGGATGTTGTGGCGTGATCGACGATGCCTGGGTTATAGCAAAGCTGGAGACATGGAGATAAAAAGAATGGCCTTGACCATTCTTTTGACCAAATGTAGCAGCGAGACTGTCGCTCCAGAGACCTTGATGTGGGAAATGCGTAGCGTCAAGTAAGTGACCCTTGATTCAACTAGTATTTTTATATAATAAGTATATGTTTACCTGCTGTTAAAAAGTGAAGTTTAGCATTGACTGTTTTAATTATGTTTAATTGTTCTGGCTTGAATTGCTAAAAAGCTTTAGTAGTTTATTTGTCATGAAAAACCGGACCAGCATGCATTGATTTTTGTTTAGAAATTGAAATGGACCTCAGATTTGAGATGTTTGGTACAAGTGAAATGTTTTGAAATTTGACGTTATTGTGAATATTGAACAACTTGAGGATTATTGAAAAGATGTGAGGATGGTTGAGAATCAATTGATGAGTGATTTTGTTCACGATGAACAGAAAGGTAGTTTTGGTTTACTCGATTGCTGTGCCCTATATCCACGGGGGAAAGTTGGATTTCGGGCCCTGGTCAACGGGGCTTGTACGTTGATGCACAGTACTGTTGCTCGTGGTTCGCCCATGCGTCCACAGAATTTTATCCCGGATGGAGGAGGGATTTCGGGCCCTAGTCAGTGGGGCCTGTACGCTGACCGCAGCATATCGTTTGAGCTAATGTTGGAATCGAACTGGTTGTCATGAGTTTTGCGCTAATGATTTTATGCTTCAGTTTTTGGTTAAATGTACTCTATTTGTTTTACCCGATGATTACCAACTTTATGATTTTAGATTTCTTAACGTGGCTATAATATAAAGTGAGTTGTTTTCTGCATGCTATGGTCCACCTAGTTGAATCATTGGTTACTTACTGAGCACGTGGAAGCTCATCCCTTACTTATCATTTCAGGTTAAAAGTAAGGTGATGATGAGGAGCATAAGAAGGACAATTTGGCACTGAGCTCCGGAGACTGTATTGGTTGAGTCGCTAAAGATTTAGATTGTTGGTTTAGTTTTAGTTGTTGATAAATTAGAGTTATGAGGAGTTGTAGCATGAGTATTGTATTCAAATTAAAATATGATAGTGTAATTAATGATAAATGGAGAAGTTTTAATTTCCGCTGCAGCACATGTTGGTTTTAAGCGAGTAAGGCCTGGCAGAGCCCTCGGTTGGAGTCCATTGGGTCTGCGGCCGGTCACGTGCCTAGCTCGTGGGCCTGCCCGTGGGTTCGGGTCGTGACAGATATGCTCCTAGCCGCCTCTGCCACACAAACCCTGTCACCACCTGGGCTGTTGTGACTAAAGAAAATTTACAGAACATCTTTTCTAGTTACTTATGGCTCGAGCCAACATGTCTAATTGCTACTGTCAATTGAAAAGAAGACTGGTCCTTGCTGTCTCTCTCAATGTCGACAACGATAGAATGGAAAGAAGGACTTCGTCGGCCAGCTTTACTGTAGGATCATCTGCATTACTACCTTTTATGAGCTTGAAATGAAATAGAACAGTGTCATGATTGGTCGTGCTAGTATAGGGGCTTTGTCGTTTTGGATATGGCTCTTGATCATGCTTTGAGGAATTGTGATACCAATTGAACACCTATTTTTTGCAAATTTTCTCGGATTGCACCTACTTACATTGCATACTTACATGACATTTTATTATGCAATAAAATGATCCACAGTTTACTACCTTAAATACTGATGGCCGGTAGACTACAGACCAAATGGGATAGAAGTTCATTTGGTAAACCATGTGTGAAAATCTTTTGGGACAGTTAAGGAATGACGAAGGCACTGGGTATTTGATTTCATGGGAAGCTAGGTACAGTTATGAATTACTGAGATTGAAATGCAAGGCATGGAAAGGCATGTGAATTACTGAGATTGATATGCAAGGCATGGAAAGGCATGTAAGTGTTGATGCTAAAATGAAAGCATGAAAAGGCATGTAAGGTATGCTAAAATGTAAGGCATGAAAGTGCTGATGCTGAAATGAAACTGTCAATGCTGAAATGTAACGCATGGAAATGAAAGGGATATCATCAAAGGGATTCTAAATATCATCATCGAATGAGACTCAGAGGTAGCAATTAAGCTGCTGAATTCTTAAGGGAGTGACAGCCAGCCTTTGAAGGTCCTGTGTGAGTGCAAACTATGAAGATTAAGATTGTCGACACCTGAAGCAAGAAAATCAAATATAGATGGTCTAGCTACGATAGCAGTAGAAGGACATTTAGTTTTGACAAAGAGTAGATGTTTTCCTTTCCTATTGTAAAAAAAGAAATACGAAGTGATCCATATATTTTCTTAGCAATGTCATTCACTTCCGTAACGAATTTGTAAACTGTTGAATTTAATGCATTTTATTCGTTCACTACCTAGAATGTATTTGTATGTGATAATTCATTCCTCATTCTAGGCAGAAGTATTTCATGATTCATTTGGCCTTACTAGGTCTGGGCAGAATGCATCACCATTATTGTGCATGTACTAAGTTCGACTTAGTTGTTAATGCATTTCAAGAGAAAAAGGGTGAAATTGACTCTCAAGAACTTAAATGTCACAACAATCTGGAAGTTCATGTATATTGGCAACATCAAACAACATTCATTAATAGACACCAATTGCAAAACATATCAATCTTTCCTATGAAAGTTTTACGAAGTCAACTGGAAATGCAAACTAATGGTAGTTCTCCTTTAGAAAGACAAATGGAAGTCAATATATTTCTGGAAAATCAGCCACACATCCGTTCTAGTTCCAATGACTCAGCATCAATCATCCAATTACCTGCACGAAAGTCATAGGTGTGAGTATTTCATCCACTTCTACAATAAAACAACACATACACATTCATGCATTAAAACATTTGAGAAGAGAAAGTGCTGCATTGAAACATTAAAAGTACTTGTCCATAAAAATTAGGTTGAGTATTGATATAGTGCTGTACATTTCATCCAATTTATAGGAACTAGTCTACGCATCTTCATCTTCTTTGGATTGAAGGGAGCTATCAACTCGAAAATCTTTCTGCGTGTAATAAAACAGGGACACAAGTTAATCTGGTTGATAAAAATGAGATAGAACCAAAAAATATATATAATAAACAACAAAGCGTTATTCAGTTTATTTGCATACCTTTCTTTGGGAACATCCAGTAATATTATGACCTCTTACATGACAATAAGAACAAGTTCTTTGTCATTTGGCTTCATTAGCCAACTCCGTACTAGATTTGAACCTAGTAGCAACCTTTGGACGTCCTTTTGTCTTAACCGGAGCAGCTGGGTCTCTGACAGTGATTTGATGCATAGCTCCCACTTGCACTGCACTTTCACTTGAACCAACTTGAGTTAATGTTTCACCGTTACTAATTTGTTTTTCCATTTCTTTCCTACCTTGATCGTCCAATATATTATCAAGAAATGCGTCAAGGTTTTCTACATCAGACAAGAAATTGTCGGCATTTTCTATCACTTTGTTAAATTTTGCTCGAGTGACCACAAAGTTAAAGAGCTAAGCCCTTTTTCATTTTGACCTTTACTAGTTTTTCTAAACTCAACCAATATTTCCTACCTTGTACCTAGCATTTATAGTCCATCTAGGTAGAACGTGATGCCCAGCTAGGACCATTTCTTTCTTTTTTCTCATGATATAAAGAATGTGCTTGCATAATATTCCTTCAGTCTCAAACTTAGCGCATGAACAAGTAGCCCTTACACCTTCACGGCTGTCATAGTTAACTATTCTCCATCTTCTTTTATCATCATCTATGAAGCCCACATTATATTTAATCAACTCGGCCTCCTTAGTCAATGTTTCATAAGCACAATTCAAGCTAGACTTCCACTCTTTTTTGAAGATCTCAAATAAGTTACGAGTGTAGCACTCTCCGGCTCTTTTTTCGATTGGGTGACCAGAATAGAACATTGCCTTTGAATTCCTAGTCACAAAGTCCTCATCTTCTTCTGCACGTCTTCGAGAAGTTACAGCCTTATCATATTGTTTAACAAATTCATTTAACGTTGTGTTAGAATTTACATACCCATCAAAAAATGCATGTATGCTCTCACTTCGTCCACTTGTCGTCATTCCAGCAAAGAAAATGTCCTTCAAATACACCTTTGCCCAATGTTGGCGCTTGCTATACATGTTTGCTAACCAACTCTTGTCATCGATTTCATATTTCTGACACAAAGTTTTCCATCCATTTTCAAATTCTTCTATCGTTCGGCTTTTGACACAGTTAGTGTGTGCCTCATGAAAGTCACTGTAGCGAGCTCGATATGGCTGAAGATGCTCCATGACATGCTTTTTAACGTGCCATGCACAATAACAATGTCGAGTCTCGGGGAAAACTTTACGAATTGCATTACCCATAGCCCTATCTTGATCTGTAATGATTGCAGCTGGCGGTATGTTGAACATACACTTTAGAAAATGTTCAAATAATTATACAAATGTTGCCTCCGTTTCATCCTCTAACAATGCAGCACCAAATAATATGGACTGCCGACGGTGGTTCACTCCTACAAAAGGAGCGAATGGCATCCTGAATTTGTTTGTCTTATAGGTCACATCAAATACAACTACATCTCGAAATTGTGTGTATGCCGATCTTGACCTTCCGTCAGCCCAAAAAACACTTCTTAGAGATCTATCGTTTGCTAGCTCCATGGCAAAGTACCAGGAATCATCAGAAATGGACTTCTCCTGGAAATGTTTAATAATGCCTAGACATTCATGCCCAACATTGTTCTTTTGTTCATTTTGCTAAATACTTGAACACTGTTTTGGAGTGATATCAACTTCTTCAGATGGTTTGATAATGTTCACCGCCTTTGTGATTTGGCATGGTTCGCAATCCACTTTCACTAAAATCTGATACGAGCCTTTTACATGCATGTGAACGATGAAACTTACTATGAGAGCGATACTTGATCACTTTAGATGGTGTATTGATCATCTCGTGATTATGCACGTCATTAAACTTTTCGACAAACCAATACCCATCTTTTGATAAAGAAATTTGAAACATAGCCTCACATCCTGTTCTCGTTTCCCCCTGACGCTTTGGTTGTCTCCCGATATGTCTCTTGTCCTTCAAGCACTTGAAGCCTTGCTTGTTACAGACGAGTTGCTTTCTATAAACTTGCTTCATGGCCCCTGTCTTGTTTGAAAAGTGTACACGAGTTCTGAAACCCTTCACTAAAGCATAATGGTTGTAGAAAAAGCATGCCTCTTCTTCAGTAGCAAAAACTTTTCCAAGTATTTGTTCACTATCAAATTCACTAGAGCCCTTACCACCATCACGGGCATCATAATTTTGGACGGTGATAGTTTCAACATGAGTATTACAATCTTTGAAGGTGATAGTTTGCGCCTCACCAATGTCCTGTACACCATCCCCAAAATGGGGATTCTCAACCTCTAAAACGTCGGAGTTTGATGAATCAAGACCCTTGTGATCAACCAAGTACCCAGATTCGTCAACATCATTAATTGATTGAAAATTTTTCTGTGACGTTCGTGAATGTGCCTCGTTAGCCTTGTAATTTTGCCAAATTTACGAGTCGGACAATCACATAAACACATATACATAGCTAACCATTTATAAACCTGGAAACGAACATACTGTGGATTTCTGTTAAACATACACCCGAAAACACACACATCTGATTGCTCAAAGCATGAAATGGATACATCTCTATCTCTAAGTAAAAGCATGAAATGGATACATTTGATTGCTCAAAGCATCAAATGCTTTGTTCAACAAAGCGGGATGGGTAAAAACTGAAATGGTGGACAATTAACATTTACAGGGAACAAAACAAGTAATCAAATGACAGTTTTTCTTGAGAAATTGGCGTTGTTCTAGACAATAGTGATGTAGATGCAATAACCAACTAAAGGAATTGTAACGCAATTGATAATTATTCACAATAATTGCACTACTTTCATCAAATATTTATCATGATAAAGAGAAAAACAAAGAGTTCAGGAAGAGGTACCAAACGAAATGTGTTCATATGCCCATGATGCCGCTGAGAAGTGGAGAAACGGGCAGGAGAGAGTAGGGCAATACCGAGAGTGAGTATTTTTTTTAAAAAGCCAAAACAATGTCGTGTGGCTTGCTGCAGATAAGTTGTCCATAGCTTGTTGTAGACTCGCTTTTCCCATATATATATTAACTGATTAGATGGCGGAGTAAAGTATCGGGAGGGATAGGTGTAGATGAAAAATTAAAATAAGAGAGCCAGAGTAACAGTTCTTTTTTGGAGTCTTAATGTAGAGGCGCATTAACATCCTACGCCAAGAGTCACCACCCCCATTTCAATAGGAAACTTCGACTGAGACAGGTTCACAAAATGACAATGCCAGACACGAGTACCTAGACAGGTTGACAATATACCTAATTGAAATATCATACAGTAACATCAGGATCCATTGCCACTAACTTTTGACTAAAAAGCAAGGTCGCACACTTGCGAAAATGGGACCGAAACACCAATCTCCCTTGCGAGCCACCCAGGCGATACGTGCACTATGCGGTGAATCATTTTATCCACTTGCTCGGGCATCCGACCGAACCGCACCCAACCGCCACGGCGCGTGAGGCCACTCTCTCTGGACGTGAATCAGGTCGACACGGGCCGCGGCACTTTCCAGCGCTCCAGATTGAACGGCTTCCGCGTTTAGAACGACGACGCGCTACCGGGGCGCGTGGAAACCGGCTTTCCTGAAAGTCTCCGAATCAGAGGAAAAAGGGGCGTCCCTGTTAATCAAAAAACAGAGGGCGGGTGGGCGTCCCGATCCTTTTTTCCTCATCGAAGCCTTCAAATTTTCCCACACTTTTTGCGCCTCTATATATACGTGTGGCCATATTTCCCAACTGTCTGTGATGAGCAGCTAATGGAAATGGCGGCTAAGCTCCGATTGTCAATCATTAAATCTTGAAGGAAAGGCACGATTTTGATTCCTTAAAACTTGTGTGTCTGTGTGTGTGTAACTTTGGGTTTCTGCAAATTTGGTTTGAAGGATTATACCAATTTGGGTATCGGAAGGTTGTGATCAGCTCATGTATCTATGGTGTGTCGAATTAAGATTAGATTCTTCATGATTGGAACTTGACTAATTTTTTTTGTTTTTCTTTTTTGATATGTAAATGCGCATCAGTTAGGTTCTTGTGTTTCTGGATTGAAACTGATTGTGGAAGTAGCATCTCTGATCAGGTAAAACCCACATTTGGGGGTGCATGAAGTAGATAAATGAATATGATTATATTTTTGCTCTGTATGTACTTCACTGGTTAGTATAATATAAGAGAAAACAAAAATAGGTCTTTAAGCTAATTTCTTATTTCGCAGCTTGGTTTGGGGATTTGGTGATTGTAGATAGGGTGGGGATAAATCCGCGTTCATTTCTTTGTTTCTTAAGTCCACCTATGAGTTGCATTGGTCGCACTTCGCAACCCTTTGGTGACAATAGGACGGTGGATTTAGTAAAGCAGTGTGTGGGCTTAGCCTCACCCTTGGTTGTGGATTTAGAATGGCCAATTGGTCTTACCGTCTCATAGTGAGTTTGTTTCAATGGTTGAGCAGCAAAATTGTATTGGATAACACTCGTGGAGAATTCGAAACATGGAATTGGTCTTGTGCTTTCATGATTACATTTATATTTGGTGTTAGCAACATTCGAGAGTGTGTTACATCAAAGAGGAGGAAGAGCAAGAGAGAGAATGTTTATTTTTGCGAATGCTCTTGTACATGCTGGGTTCCTTACGACTTCTGCATTATTTTCAAAAATTTTGTCAAGCAATCGTCTTCAAATCTCATTTTTCCAGCACATGTACGATAATTGTCCCTTTTGTGTAAAATCCATGATTCAGGTACTTCTTTATGGCTCTTAGGAGAGTCTATTTGACTTGATTTTGCTGCTTTTTCTAAGAAGCCGGAGTCAAAATTTACTTGGCTAAGCAACGTTGTCAATTACCTATATTTTTTCTTTCTGAAATTCTGGTGTATTTTATGGTTCACGTAATAGTTGACTACCTTTTTTTTGCATGCTAGGACATGTATACTGCATATGCAATTAAAATAAATGTTAGATCTGCAATGCACGAGCGTGGATTTCATGATCCACAACCCTGACTGCTGATGCTCCTTCCCCTCACTTTTGTCTATTCTTTGGTCAAATATGTTCATATGCAATATTCTTCACCTGAAAAAGAGATTTATCAGGCAAAAATTTTGATTTTTCAGAAAAGGTTTACTTTTACTAAACCTTTTTGTGTAGGTTTTTGCTTTTTGCTTTCTCTGATGGAAATTCAAAGTCATATGGAGGAGACTGGCCAGCTACTGATGCTTCCACCGACACCCGGAACTTTTGAAGATCGTGAAGAACTTATTAAATATGTCCGAGATTTTGGTGCTAGCCAAGGATATGTGGTGACTATTAAAAAGTCTAGGAGGGATAGAAGAGTTATACTTGGTTGCGATAGAGGAGGTGTTTATCGCAATAGGCGGAAAATTGAAGAATGTAAGCGCAAAAGAAAGGCGTCGTCACGCCTTATTAATTGCCCCTTTGAAGCTATAGGTAAAAAGGACGATGACGTTTGGGTACTTACCGTAAAAAATGGTGAGCACAACCATGAAGCTTTAAGGGACATGTCTGAGCATCCTTATAGTCGCCGCTTTACTGAGGAAGAGGTGAGACAAATTAAGGTAATGACTGAAGCTGGTGTAAAACCGCGTCAAGTACTTAAGGCTCTGAAGCAAACCAATCCGGAGCTTCAGTCAACTCCAAGGCATCTGTACAACCTCAAGGCTAAAATCCGTCAGGGAAATGTATCAGGTCAGCCTGGGGAACTGAGCAACTTTTTTTTCTTTTCGTATTAAGTTTCAGAAACTTTTGAACTATTTTAGATGACGCGTGTCAGGGTTGGCCACGATTGAAGTAATCTTTTTCGTAATGGCAATTATAATTTCAGAAAATAGATGACGCCAATTCTTTTGCTGTTAGGAAGTTGCTAGGGGCTTGATCATTTACTATTCCGCTTGCTTCTTGCTCATGGTGTATCTCTCATCCTCATCATTGTTTATAAGCCCAAGTCTCATATGGTGTTTCTAGGCCATCGATGATTATATACTGGTACTTAAAGAGCAAAGTCAGATTATATATGTTGGCCATTTAACCAGCAGGCTAAACTAATTATTTGGTCACCGGGTTTTACATTCTTATTAGTTGTGACTTTTTAGTTTATCCACGGCTAGTTTTATGGGAGTTTATTGAAAGTGTCATACAATACTGTTATGTTAGATTAGCAACATCTAGGAATTGGATTCTGACTAGCTGTTAGATGGACATCTACCTCTCATCTCAAACAATAGTTGTCATAATTTAAATGTCTCTCTTTTGCAGAGAAGAGTTTTAAATCATGGAGACCTAATCGATCCGCTATTATAAACTTATCTGCTGAGGCATCAACAAGAGACAGCTGTCCAGTAAGCTTTCATGTGCATGAAACAAACATTACAGACAAGATTGTTTTCCTCTTCTTTGTACATATATATACACTTCTCCTTCTCTATTCCCTGCATAAATAAATGGTGGATTTGATCTTTCTTCTCTCTTCCTTTGGTCTTCAATTAAAATTTAGCCGAAGGTTCCTTATCTTATTGGCGGGAAGTTTGTGGAGTCACAAGCCAGTGAAATGATTGATGTTGTCAATCCTGTAAGCATATATTAGATTCTAATTTTTCATCTAGTTTATCTTTTCTTCATTTTTGTTCCACCTGGAAGCTGTTTGTTGAATCTTAGTTTACAATTTCATTAATTTTACTAGGCAACACAAGAGGTTGTTTCTCAAGTCCCTTTAACTACCTGTGAAGAGTTCAAAGCTGCAGTTGGCGCGGCCAAACAAGCTTTTCCTTTGTGGAGAAACACGCCTGTCACTACTCGTCAACGCATCATGTTCAAGCTTCAAGAGCTAATCCGTAGGGATATTGTACGTAATAAGTTGATTTCTGGCTATATTTTTCTTGATGGCAAAAAAAGTCATGGATAAGAATCAGTTGAATTGCATTTTAGGACAAGCTCGCCATGAACATTGCCATAGAGCAGGGCAAGACGTTGAATGGTGCTAAAGGTGACGTGCTTCGAGGTTTGGGTATGTACTTGCACTTTTATTAAAATTTTCTCCTACTTCTCTACAAGAAAAGAAGGTAAAAGGCACATGAATTCTTGTTTATGGGTTGCCTGTAGAGGTGGTTGAACATGCTTGTGGGATGGCAACACTGCAAATGGGTGAGTTTGTCCCCAATGCTTCTAGTGGAATTGACACATACTGCATTAGAGAACCGCTCGGTGTCTGTGCTGGGATATGTCTCTTTAACTTTCCTGCAATGATATCCTTGTGGGTATGATTTCAGACATCCCTATTATCTCTATGTATGTTCCATAGTTGATGTAGCCAAAAATGTGGCTTGGCATCAGACATTTAATTGTTCAATACTCATTAGTGTTTGCGCAGCTGCATCATACACAGTATGAAATTTTGGAGTTAGAATGGAGTTTGGTAGTATATTCCTTGGAGATGCTGCTGCTAAACTTACCTCCTACGTTATTATCGGCATTCTAATAAACTAGGAAGATAGGCGATATCTTTTTCTAATTTTTTTTTTTTTTTGGATTCTGCAGATGTTTCCTATAGCAATTACTTGTGGAAATACATTTATTCTGAAACCATCTGAAACAAATCCAGGTGCTTGTCTCTTGTCTTTATGATGTTTCATATGGTCTACTTCAAGACCTTAATAAACATGACTGGATATAACGTCTCTTTAAATATGTATTATTCTAATTGCTTTTGGCTGACGTGATAATCTTGATGGGGTGTAATTAATCAGTGAAACGAATGAACCACGTTGCTTTTAGTAAACGTGAAGCAGCATCCTTAGGGTGCAATCACAAATGTTCGTCTCTCTCTGTCTCTCTCTCTGTCTCTCTCTCTTTATGTTTGGGGCACCTCAGTAATTATGGTCAAAGAACTTTTGCGAGCTCATGAAAAGTAGCGCAATGTGGTGTTATGTTCCTATATCTTCCACTTCTTTAAAATGCTAGGGTAACTCGGTATTACTGTTTACAATAACATCACCTCTCAGTTTGGTGCATTCTTTTCCTCCGCTTGAGATTTGAAGATTAGTTCAGGCCTTGTATCTTGATTCTTTCCCCCTTTTCTGGTACTGGACAGAGGGAACTCTACAGCCCACGCATACTTCACACAATTTTTCCTCTGCCCTTTTCGTCTTCCATTCCACCCCGGAACACTTACGACGTAAGTGATTACTTTTAGTCTAAATTGATTAAAGGATCAGTTTTAATCAGGTTGGGAGCATTGTGCATACTGTAAGCTTTTGTTAGTTATTGAGCATTGAAAAAAAGGTAAACTCGTGATCCATTGTTTTTATTACAAACAGAGTTGAAATCAATTTCACGTTATCCAAGCTGTGGTTCTCTGAGAGTTTATGGCGGGATGGTGAATCTTATGCTAAACGACCTTCAAAAGATATTTTTCCTGAGTTCTTAAGTCCATACTAGCTATATTTTTGCCATCTACTGTAGGCTTAGATGTTAATTCAAGAGTTCTACTTTTTTTTTTTTTGCTTTTTGTTGGTTCGTTTGCTCCTTTACGTTACGTTTCTTCTCTTACACGCATTTTCAGGGTTGGTTTCCTGTCGAGTTGTCGTTGTGATGCTGCATTATCAGAATTTTCATTAGGTAAACCATCTTGTTTCAGGTGCTTCTATAATACTAGCCACATTGGCAGTAGAGGCTGGACTACCTGATGGTGTCTTAAATATAGTTCATGGAACCAATGTAAGCTTTTGCTTCCAAAGAGTCCTTATTTCCCATCATTTCCTTGCTTGATCGTTTGGAAGCTTGTAGTGAGATTTATTTTCTATTTTTATGAGTTCAACTATTTACATATTACCTTTTGTTTATTTCATGTTATGATATTTACGAGTTACTTCTACAAGGTAAAAGATACTATAGGGCCTTCTCTTAAGTTACCATTGTGCTTTAGAACCTTGCTTAAATCAACTCAACCAAAGCCTTACGTACAAAACTATCTTGGGCCCCTTTCCTCTACTCTGGCCTATATAAAGTCATGTTTTCCGTTGAGAAGGAAAGGGGCTCCATATAATGTAACACTAAGGGTCTCTTAGTTCTACCAATCAACTTGGCCCAAGTCTTTCTTCTTTTGGTTTTCTAAGTCTGTATATGAGCAATTGTTTTCTGTTGGAACCTCTGATTGTTGCTTTCTTTTTTCCACTTAAGAGAGAGGATTTCATGTTATCCAAAGTTTGTTCAGTCCCCTGTTACAGTTTGATATATTAAGATTGAAAGCTTAGTTTGTCTTTGTATTGGTTAGTCTTTTTCGGTTTAACATATTTGTTTCTTTGAGCAGGATATCGTCAATCATATTTGTGACGATGATGATATAAAGGCCATATCATTAGTTGGCTCAAACACTGTAAGTACAACTGGTGGTAAGATATTTGTCGTATGGGTTGCACGTGTTGTGCACATTTGAATGACAAACTTGTTCTTATCTTTCAAGTGACTTAGGTGCATCTCTTTTAAATGTAGGGCATCAACTTCTTCTCCCATGCCTGTTATAGCTTGAGATTTGAACTGATCTCATCGAACTGATTAGCTTAATGGATTAAGCTTATAATGATGCCAATAAATATAAGTGTGCTTTGTGCATTCGTCATCCTTAAGTTCTGATTCTACTTGACATATATCTTTATTGAACTTTAATAAGATCTTACTCGTTAAATTTGATGAAAAGTCTCATATAGTTTTTGTTTTTCTGCCATGCTTCCCTACCTTTTTTCAAGGCTGGAATGCATATATATGCTAGGGCAGCAGCTAGTGGAAAGCGCGTTCAGGTGAATACTTATTCGTTTTGGTTTGATCCGGCTGCCCTTCTATGTTGACTTGATTGCGAACTTGATTTTTTGTATTAACTGCCCCAATAACTTGTGCGGTGATACTTTCAGTCCAATATGGGAGCTAAAAACCATGTGGTCATCATGCCTGATGCAAGTGCCGATGCCACTTTGGATGCTTTGGTTGCTGCCAGTTTTGGTGCTGCTGGACAGAGGTGCATGACTATTAGTACAGCTGTATTTGTTGGAGGCTCATCACCATGGTATGATACTCCTTTAATCATACTAGTGAGATGATGCAGTTAATGACATTTATGATCGAGCAGTAATTAGTAAGAACCACAGGTGGTAGGACCATCATGTACGTATATTGGGGTTGCTCAAGTGTTAGTTGATGGGACTGGATAGAAGTTGATGCTACATTCTGTTATGGAGAAGTAGTTCAAAATTCAAGGGGCTTGGGGTAAGTGAACTAAAACACTATATGGATTATAATTACTACATGAGGGGAGAGAGAGGGCTGAGGTAAATCGGGATTGAAATGTGGTAGTGTATTGGATCATGAGAGTTTATAAAGTGTGCTTCTCATACAAAAATAGCTTAGATTAAGTGGAGTCGTCCTTTGGAGATATAGTTTGAAGCTCAACGTTCCAACAAGTTGAAGGGTAATTTAGGATGGCGATGAGGCCACCTATGCTATAGGTTCAAAATTTTTTTGACCAGTAAGAAGCAAATGGTCATAAGATGCATATGCTAGGGAAGGAATAATCAGATGTTTGGACATTTTCAAGGTAGGCCTAACTAATTTCCAGGACAGAGGCTTAGCTACGTTTGATACTTGAAACCTTTGTGACTTTTTTGCCTTCGCATATCTGGTGGATCACAATATCCTTCTCTGTTGAGGCTTGGAGCCTATAAGTCTGTCTATCTCTAATATGTTTTAGGGATCATTGATCATTATTGGGGGGCGTACGTTTATATTTTTCTGTACTCAATTTTGTAATGATGGCAAAAAGATGCTCTTTTTTTTGTACTTTTATCAGTTTGGATATTTATTTTAGATACAAAATCCAAATAGTGCTGAAAAAAAGGGAAAACACCGGTGTTTTCACCTTTTTCCAACTCAGATGTATTCATGTCAGATAAAGCGAACCCACTACTGTTTACCCTTTTCCTCTGGCACAAAAGCTGCTCGTCTTCTCACTCTTCAGTTTCTTCTCTACTTTTCACTTCCACTGCCCGGATCTTCAACTCCCTCTCACCCCATCCCCTATACCGGAAGCTGTTTGCCTTCTCTTTCGCCGAAGCTTGCTTCTCTCCCTGTAGTCGTAATACTTGGCTCATCCAATTTCAGTGGAGGAATTCGCCGAAGCTTTAGCTGATAACAATTTCGGTGGAGGAATTCCTGCCTCCCTTAGTGATCTACCAAATCTTGTGACCCATTTGTTGGCTTTTGCTGATGGTCCTTATAGCTTATTAAGGCCATTCAAGACTACAGCAGAAGTACCTCTACGTGGAATATTCAAGAATCTTTTTGTTGTGAGTTAGCACTCTCTGTTTTCCATTTTTGTCTGGTTCATCTTTTGTGTGCTATACCATAAATTCTGGTTATCGCAGATTGGTGTTTTTTTGAATTTACCAGCTTAGATTCAGCTTGTGTTTGTGTGTGTTCGTGTAAGCAGCTTGAATATAAGGAGCAAAGACTCTGGGGCCTGGCCAAGTCGATTTCCTTATACTGTGATTTGGTGTATTTAGAGTGATATGAGATGGGTTTCTTCTTCGATTGATGAATATATTGATGATGATTTCTGCAACTTTGACAGACAAGCAGATATGCCTGGCTAGAAAATCGACAAACCCAATTGGATAAGACAAGTCAATTTCTTCTTTCATGGGCATGTACTAAGATTATCACCTTAGATTGAGCTTTTGTGTGTGTGTGTGTGTGTGTCTCAGCTGTGTGGTACAGTTTTTCAACCCTATGTTCAATATCTCCGTCTCTTCCTGTTAATCCAGCTCCATTGCTAGGGGGAACATCCAAAGGACGTCGCCGGAAACTGAGTGCTAAAGATATCATTCTGTTGAAAAAAGAAGCTAAGGGCGAGAAGAAAGGCTGTGCTGCTTTTGCTGTGGGAAGATGGGATCTTATTGGAAATGGGAAGATCTAGGTTGCAAAAAGAAGATCTACAAAGAACAAAGTTTGGATCCGAAAAAGGAGGAGAGGCAGAATGTTGTTTCCGGTGAGGGTAATACCGGAAAAATTAGGGGTAACAGTAATGAAAACGGAAATGAAAATGATAAACATAGAAAAACAATGACACAAAAAAAGTGGTGAAAAAAAATTTAAAGTACACAACCATAATTTGTGATTGGATACAAAAATATTGAAAACGAAAACACAATACAAATACACAAAACTAAAAGTGTAAACGTACGGGGCCTATTCTTTTCTATAGCCAATTTATTTTCTCTCCTGCCCTTTGGGGCTGGGCTGGTGCGGGGTTCAATGTACTCTTGACATTTTTCAGTACCTTCTTATTGCCAATTTATGTACAATGGTTGCCTAGCTGAACGTTTAGTATATGGGCAAACTTTAGCTCGACATTGAATTATTTGCATATGCTTGTAAGCCATAAAGGAGCTTGATATGATATTTTTGGTCAACTGTTGTTTAGTTTCTGACTCGATTTGGTTGCATGCGGCCCCATGAGTTCTTTCTGTCAACTTCCATTAGGTCTATGCCAGGTAATAGTAGTCTGTTTTCTGTTTTTCTGTTGATGACATCACTTGATTCAAAATACTGGTGGACTTGAAATAAAGCGTACCTAATAGCTAGTTTTGATTGACTTTAGCTTGAGTTTATATTGTCTTTATTAGCTTTCACTTTTTGAAATTTGTATTCAGGGAAAATGAACTTGTGGAACGTGCCAAAGTACTTAAAGTAAATGCAGGAACAGAGGCTGGAGCTGACCTTGGACCAGTAATAAGTAAAGAGGTGAAAAGATGCCCTTATATTTCTGTCTAATGTATTATCACATTGGTTCTTATCTGAGATAGTAACTGTAAAAATTATTTACGGATGTAGTCATTGGTACATAAATCTGTTTGCTTCATAGTCTGTATTTTATAGGGATCTCCATTTGTAGCGTGTTGGCATGTGTCATATCAGTTGATACTTCTTGGTTTGCTTTTTATGTGTTTCTTTGATGCTGCAGGCCAAGAATCGCATAAGCAGATTAGTCCAAAGTGGCATTGAAAGTGGTGCTAGACTTGTTCTCGATGGGAGGCACATTATGGTACACTCGTCTCTCCTGCTCCACATATATATTTGCCATTACCATGTACTGCTTGATTATATTTTTCAAGGTTCCTGCATTAATATCACGTACTTCTCACCAGTGTCAATCTGATTCGGAACCATAATTTCATTGCTATCAACAAACAATTCAGGAATGTCTAAACCATCTCTTTGTGGCTTAACCCACTCCGTCATATCAAATAAATGTAAAAGCCCAAAATCAGCATCATGCTCAAAGATATCTGAATCAATCTCAAAGTCATGTTCTCTTAGAACATTTTCCCTGCTTCCATTTTTTCCAAAAGCAATCTTCAACAGATTTTGTCTTCCATCATAATAAGATAATTTTGAATCTTCCTTTCTCAAGCTACTTCCTTCTCTTACTTTCTTTTGTTTAGAATTTGAAATAGACTCGAGTTCACAAAAATATCAAATTTAAATTGCGATCATGAAAAACTGTTGCTCCTACATAACTATCAGCATATAATCGACCTCCCAAAACTGGTACATATGATGTTCAAACAACCACTGTGTAAGTATATGTCGTTAAATTGAATGCAGAATTTATGTGGTTCCTTTAGATGCATACGACCCCCTTGCGATGGATAGAGGGTTTAACGCGTCACCTTGAAAAATATTTATCCTTTTTCCAAATATACTTCTTCAGGCATCATTATCTTCTGCAAATTCTGCCAAAACATCCAACAAGTTGCAAGCCTTAACATAAGTAAGCAGTTCACTCCTCCAACCTCAAAATCATCCTCAAGCATTTTAACTTTTGATGCTTTTGAAAATTTAACTAAGTAACATAAGGTTCTAAAATTTTATTACATCTACATCAATCTTCGATTAACTGCAATAGCCTTTTCTTTTTCTACAACTACGCATTGTAGTTTTTGAAAATCTGGCTCGATTTGTCCTCCTCTTCTGATTCTTCTGGCCTCCCTGGAAACAATCTAATTCTGACAACAATTTTCTTGACATACTGAATAACCATTACAGCCACGCTGCAACCAACTCACTTTTAGATCCTGATATAACCCTGTTGACTTTTTGTCCAACGTGTCAATATCTCACGATCACAATTTTGTTATAATTCTTCAACAATCAAATTATCAAGCACTCCAGGGTCTCCCACTGTAGCCTCTCAATACCAAATGTAGGACCAATGGATCTCCACACCGGAGTATATTTTACCATACCCATAGGGCAGTATAATATATTGAATCAAACTTGTAGAGGACAGACGGATAATTTTATATGATATCAAGTGTTTCAAGTAGTCCATCACATACACATGTCTCACGTTGTTGAACTCACCACATAAAAGAAATTCCAAAATAGGTTTCCGCTATCACCGAAGCACCAGTGGTGCACTCACGGCTTGGTAGCCTTCATACATGCGCACACATCATCTCACAGCCAGAACAATTCTGCCGCACATCCAAGGCCCTTGGCCACATACTTTTCTTTCTCACTTTTGCTATTCTCTCTTATAATCTCCTAATCACAAGGTCACCTATTTATACTACCACACGATGCAAAACCTGTTAACTACTCATAAGCTATACAATACATAAAGAACTATAATGGCCCGGGCTTGTTTTCATGCCAATACTTTAGTAAATAATCTGAAACCATGGAGACAACTAGATTTAAGAAGCTGTAATTGTTTACCATGACCATTATGAAAAGGGTTGCAACTTTCATACTTAGAGAGCTTAAATTTTTGGTCTAATGATTGCGGATTGGCCCTGATGTGTAGCATATTTTAGTATACCTGGCATCACAATAATGAGGTGCCTCAGTGCCTCGCTGTTCTGGAAAGTTCCGTTTATCCCTCTTAACTATAAATACACATTATATGCCAATCATATGCAGTATCCTAGATGCTATACCTATAAAATGATTTCACATACTGTGTATTTTAGTCGAGAGAAAAATTAAGAACTACAACCCGTGACCTAGTGTAAAAGGGCTTGCTTTGAGAGCTTGTGCCTACTCCCCATCAGATTACAGTCCGCCCACCTCAACTATACTAGTTCAGAAAGACTTATGAGCTTTTTGAGTATGTAGATCACCCGCTTGACCGAATGTGACAATTAGAGTTAAGAACTCTTTTCGATGAATTAAAGCTTATGAGTAATCTTGACACTGGCTCTTCTACTAATTATCAGTTACACGAGAGTCAACCATTCAAATCTACTGGGATATAAACCTTTGATTAAGAGCTAGGCAATATGATAAAACTGTATCGGGCACGTCATTTCAATGGGTCTGTTTGGTGTTTCAGAGATTGCTGTAGACAGAACTAGTCTATATGTATGTTAAGCATTATCTTGTGGTAGTTGTAGCACTTCGTCATCAGGGTTACTATTTTGTTGGTGAAGATGATGATAAGTACTTTGTTGGTGAAGATGATGATAAGTACTTTGTTGCGTACTTTGAGACGATTCAATCAAGTACTTGAAGTTGCGTCATTGCCACTGATGCCTGTAATAAAAATATGATACTATTCATAAGACCTGTGCCATGAATTAAGTAGCCGATGCACTAAGCCTCGTGGTGCTTATTTCTGCATCAATTGTCCTGTGGACTTCAGTTTTCTCCAGAATGCCTACATCTTTTCTAAGTTTTCAGGAGTTCAGTGTCTGTATTTCATACGAGTCTCTAGTAAGTGAAAATGCAAGGGAAGCAAAAAGGGAAATGATTGACCCATCTCAGATGTCTGCCGATAATTGTTGTTGCATGTTGCAAGTATTTTCTTTGAGAATATTTTATTGGTCAACAGCTCATACAAAATTTTCAGTCTACTTTGTTATACTACAGGTTCTAAGTTTATCGTTTCTTGTTCTCTGTGTACATAGCTGAGGTGGTCTACTCATGTTAGACATTGTTTTACTTAGTGTTAAATATGCTTTCAGTGCTTATTGTACACCCTCCTAAATTCTGTTAGTAATAGCACAAGCTTTTTCTAAGCAAAACCAATTGCAACCAAGTGTATGTACTCCTCCATTATGCTTTGTTTGTGACACGGCATGACCTTAACAAATCCCTCTTGCCCTAGATAAGATGAAAAGCCTGTTGCAGTATGAATCGCATAATGGATTAACAGAAAACATTGAGGCACCTCATTCTTGTGATGCAAGGTACAAGTACGATAGTTTGTTGAAGTAGCACACCATTTGAAGACCATTTACAGATAGCAGAACATTTGGACCCACCTAACTGAATCATTACTAGAACTGCGCTTGGAAAATTCTAACAATCTAATAATGCTTTTCAGTTCATCTGCTTCTTAGATTGCATAGAGAAGTTCTTAAACACCAATTAAGGATAACCTAATTTCTGATGTCATTGTAGTGGCTGGGAAAGAAGCCAAGATAGTAGGAGTACTGCATTTCCTTGAGCAAATTTTTTTGTGAATCATAATGCCCTCTGTGTGACCTGATCTCATATCCTGTTTCCAGTTCTGAAAATAACAAAGGAGAAGGATAGAGAGTGATTTTACAGTTTAATGCATGAGGGCTACAACTACTAGACAAGAAATTAGTTGGAGACTTGGGTGACATTGTCTCTACTCGGACGTGCAGAATACTGGAAAAAGGAGCTAGGAGAAGCTATAATATGATCTGTGCGTCTTGAGTTCAGAACCCAAGGGCTGGAAAAGCCAATGGCGGAGGCAGTACGATGTAGAGGATGAGTTGAGCCGGAATATCAGAGCTTAAGAGATTGCAGCTAATATTGAGACAAGGGACTTAAGTAAAAGTGCTGGGGAGTAATTGCTGTTCTCAAACGCTTTAGACAAATGGCTATGGGCACCCCTATATACTTCCAACTATCACAAGCAGGGGGATGCAACTTCTTAAATTTCCCGTGCATGCCTCCTGCTCCGATAAACGCACTTGAGATAATTTTGTTTGTGTTCATATGATCACTAAAGCAAACTTGTCCTGATGATGAGGGGTAGAAGTCAATCTAAATCATTCTGCACGACTTGTTACACCATAGAAGTAGGATGTCCTCTTGTACTTTTGACATATGCTTTAGACTGAAGAGAGAGAGTTGCAATTAAGAACTTAAGGACAATGCTGACTAGTTTTTTTTTTTTTTTGGAACTTGCTAGCATCTTTGAGACAATCAGCCTGAATCCTGATAACTCCTTCACTTACTAGTATTAACCCCGTGCGTTGCACACGGGGTCAACAACGGCTAATTAAAAGCTCATACTTATATGTCGAATAATAATAGCAAATAATGCTATTTTCACCTTTTTTTTATGAATTTTCTACAATTTTTAGTAACAATATTAATCACAAATAATGCTATTTTCACCTCGTGGGCAGTGCTTTATCAGGAATTGGCAGAAGAAATAACCAGAAACCTTATAAACCATTCACGAGCTGCTTTCTTTTCTGTAGGTTCCAAGATATTTGAACGGAAACTTTGTCGCCCCTACTATCTTATGTGATGTGACAACAAGCATGGAATGCTATAAGGTATCAGTTTTCATGCTTTATCTTATCTTCAGATGTACTTGAATAGAATACATTTCTACTTGGATGGACGGTTGAGCGAAAGGCACTTACATATTATTGACCACACTATATATTGTGTTGGGCAGGAGGAAATGTTTGGACCAGTTCTACTATGTATTCAGGTATTGCTAGGTTGGTAAGCTTTTTAGCTTGTATCTTGATTGTACTTTTTGGTTAAAAGACTGACACCTCTGTTGTTTAAACTACTAACAGGCAAACAGTCTAGAAGAGGCCATCTCCATTGTCAACAGGAATAAGTACTGCATTTACCCTTACTACTACTATTTAATGTGGCCTGTGGATAGCTCTCTTCAACTGTTTCTTTAAAATTGCTTAAGCGGAGAAACTTTTTGTTGGTGTTCTGTGTACTATATTTGCTTTCCCTGCCCCACCCTTATTCTCTGTGTGTGTTTGAGTGAGTTCAGTTGTGGAACCAAGATTTGATGCAAAAAATATTACATTCTGAAAAATATTTGGAAGTTCTAATTAGCATATTGCCTAAATAGATGCAATTTTGCTGATGAACTGTGTAGACGTGATACTCTTGGGCCCTTTTTCTTTCTTTCTTTCTTTTGTTCTTTTTTTTTTGTTTAGAAGATTTATTGAGTCCATTTTTAATAGCAAGCTGTTAGAGTTAATCAACGTGGTATCAGAGCTATTTTTTGGCAAGGTCTTCCAGAATTGGTTCATAACTGGAGAGCCTTAAAATCGCACAAGTATAAATATCTTTGTAAGGTTCACATATATATACATGCACGTATAGTCGCACACACGTTCATATTGGGAGCTGATTCATGCTGTGCGCGGGAGTTAGCTGCCGATGCTTCCTATTGTTACATTGTTTGCTCCTTTAAAGAGCTAAAATTTTTTCCTTCACAGATGCTTTGTCATTAAGAACAAATGCACACAATTTACCTTTAGTAGTAGTGAATAGCAGAGACGAGAAATCAGATTCGCTCTCTGCTATTCACATTGGGATGGTGGGCTAGATTGTCTTTGTCAGGTAGTGGGCATCGAGAGAAAATTTGCCTCTAGTAGCAGTGAACGGCAGAGATGAGAGAAGTTAGATGGTGCTCTCTCGGATTGGGATGGTGGACTAGATTGTCTTTGTCAGGTAGTGGGGTGGGCATCTAAACGATGGACAATTTGGTGCTCGATCTAGGAAGAAATCAAATCTGGATTTTACTACACAAAGGGCAATCTGTTCTTATTACACAGAGCTGAAAAACCAAATTGCAATCCATAGATCTCACATGTGTCAATAAAACCTAGCTTTCGGAATAGAAGTCTTAAAAAATTATACAATTGTCATCAAGATATATATGTGTCTGTCCGTGTGTTTGCATACCTATTGAGAATAAAAAACTTGACCTCAGTTTGAGGTGGATAAACATTGAAAACCACATGCTGGTTTTGTTGTTCGACAACTCTTAGCACTCTTGTTTGATTGAACTAGAGGTGTTGAGGGGTCAAGATGGCTGGCAATGGCTGAAAATGTTTCACTATTCCATCTACTTTCCTCTTTTCAAAACCTTTTCTCTCGAGTCTTGACAGCCATGTTCATGGAGAATTTCATGATTCTTTCTTCTTGTTGGATCATGGGCAAATAAAAAGAGGTAAACAAGATTCACACTTTTTTTATTCTATTTATCTCTCCCCATATAACTCTCCACTAATTCGTTTTCTCTCTCTGCGCTCACTTTCTTACACTTCATTATATTTCTCTCTCCACATTTAACACTCCACTAACTCATTCTCTCTGTTGGCCCACTTTCTTCCGCTCCTCTCTAAATGATAGAATGAGAAGACACAATAGATGACCTAAATCCTTAATCTGCGTGCAACAAAGAAAAAAAAAAGCGATCGATTTATGTGGGGTGGAGGGAGTATATTTTATCCTAAATGAGAAAAGTGTCCACCTAAAAATTTTAAAAATGCTTAAAGGAGATATATTTTTAGTCATTTTGTATGTTAAGCTATCCAAAAATTCTAAAAATAGTTAAGAAAAAATGTCTTTAGTCATTTAAAATGCTAAATTTACACAAATAATAATAATAATAAAGTCCACAGATATAAGGTCAACACAAAAAGTCATCTTTATTCTCTATTGTTTCAAAGTCTCCCTCCCTCCAAAGCCTGAAAGCCACATAATGGAGAGAGCCACAGAGCACACCGTCTCCTCAGTCCCCTCACCAGCTCTACGCCCTTAACGTGATGGCCCACTCCCTCCACTTGGCAAGTCCACCTCCAGCGCCCGCATAGTCGTGTAGATAGTAGATTCAATCACGGCAGGATGGTTGAAGTCGTCGTGTATTGCTCGATTCATCGATTTATTGATTCTTCCGGCATCGTCTGTTTGTCATAGTGCATTTGTTTTTATGCAATGATGTTCTTCTCATATTTTCTTTCCCAAAATATCAATATCTCACCTAATTTTCTCTACCACAATTCCTTTAGCCTGAAAATCACAAAGAACCCGAGTTTTTTCCCCCCCAAATATATAGCCACCATCCTTCCATGATTACTTGTATTGCTCCATTGTCTTCAGGCAAGATTGTAAACCCTAATCCTCGACTTTGAAAGTGAAATAATTCAGAGAGCAGAATGCTCATATATCATATCTCATTGATCTGAATAGAAGACAATTTATACAGGTTACATGATCTATACTAGGAAATAGACAAAAATCCCTAGAAATTAGTTGCCTACAAATTAGCATTCTATACTTGGTAAGTCAACTATACAAGCTGTCAACTATACAGGCTGTTTATTAACACTCCCCTTCAAGCTGGAGCATATATATTGATCATGCCGAGCTTGTTACAAAGATACTCAACCCGAGTCCCATTTAAGGACTTTGTGAGAATATCCCCCAACTGCTCGCCTGTCTTCACGTAACTGGTTGAGATCAAATTCTCCTGAATCTTCTCTCGAATGAAGTGACAGTCTACCTCAATATGTTTAGTCCTCTCGTGGTAAACAGGATTTGAGGCTATGTGACGAGCAGCTTGGTTATCACACCAAAGTTTTGCTGGTAAGGGAGGCTTCAAACTGATTTCTTCTAATAGGTGACAAATCCACATAACCTCACAAGTGGATTGAGCCATAGCTCTATACTCTGATTCTGCACTAGACCGCGAGACAACACTTTGTTTCTTACTTTTCCAAGAGACTAGATTCCCACCAACAAAAACACAGTAGCCTGTAGTAGACTTTCTATCAAGTTTTGATCCAGCC
Source organism: Escallonia herrerae (assembly GCA_033070095.1). Taxonomy (NCBI): domain Eukaryota; kingdom Viridiplantae; phylum Streptophyta; class Magnoliopsida; order Escalloniales; family Escalloniaceae; genus Escallonia; species Escallonia herrerae. Next base: position 103,833 of record JAVXUP010000695.1, read on the forward strand.
CAATCAGCGTCTGAAAAGCACTCAATGTAAGAGTGTCCATGGTTGCTATATAGCAAGCCCAAGCCTGGAGCTCCCTTTAAGTAGCACAGAATCTGTTCCAAAGCTGCCCAATGTTTAACAGTGGGCTCAGACATAAATTGACTAACAGTGCTAACTGCATAGGCAATGTCTGGACGAGTCACTGTGAGATAATTTAACTTCCCAACCAATCTTCTATACTTCTCTGGATCATCAAGGCAGTCACCGTCATCCTTTGTAAGATGAACACTAGGATTCATTGGTGTGTTGCACGGCTTGGTTCCTGCCTTTCCAGTCTCTACAAGCAGGTCTAGAACATACTTCCTTTGAGATAGAAAGATTCCCTTCTTGCTTCTAGTCACTTCTATTCCCAAGAAGTATTTTAACTGACCCAAGTCTTTGGTACGAAACTTGGTCTGTAGAAATTCCTTGAGAGAAGTGATTCCTGTACAATCATCTCCTGTAATGACAATATCATCAACATAAACAAGAAGTAGGATAACCCCAGCATTGGACTTTCTGTAGAAGACTGAATGGTCACACTTGCTCTTCTGTAACCCAAACTCCTGAGCTACCTCACTGAATTTTCCAAACCAAGCACGAGGACTTTGCTTCAAGCCATACAAAGATTTCTTCAAATGACATACCTTGCCATACTCCCCCTGAGCAACAAAACCTGGTGGTTGCTCCATATACACCTCTTCCACAAGGTCACCATGCAGAAAGGCATTCTTGATATCTAGCTGATGTAAAGACCAATTCTGGGAAGCCGCTAAAGAGATGAACAAACGAACCGAGGTGAGTTTGGCCACAGGAGAGAAAGTGTCAGAGTAGTCAACCCCATACGTCTGAGCAAACCCTTTGGCCACCAATCTGGCTTTAAGTCGAGCCACTGAGCCATTTGCATTAAATTTAACAGCATAAACCCACTTGCACCCCACTGCCTTCTTGCCTTCAGGTAAATTGACAAGATCCCATGTATGATTATCATCAAGAGCCTGTATCTCTTCAAGCATGGCATTGTGCCAACCCGGATGGGATAGAGCTTCTTTAACTGTCTTTGGTATGGAAACAGAGTCTAGAGAAACAATTAAAGAGCTAGAAGCTGAAGATAAGTGATCATAGAAAATGAAATTAGCAATGGGATATTTAGGAAGGGTGCACTGGCGTTTACCTTTACGAAGACCAATGGGTAAGTCAAGATCATTGGGTGGCGGATCAGATGACGAAGGAGCTGGTGCAGGGCATGTATCATGGTGTTCTCGCCTCCGTGAATAGACTTGAACAATAGGTGGCTTCACAGGAGCTGAATGAATAATAGCCTGCTCGGTCAAAAAATTCACATCCTCTGATTGTGCAACACCAGAATTAGCACCATCAGTTGCATTAGATGGTTCGACTGGAACAGAAACAGGAACAGACAGACCATCCTCACGGGTTCTATCCTCCGAAATTGCTGGCTCAATCGGTACTGAAGGGAAGATCTCATACATCAACCAGTCATCATTCTCCCCCTTACTGCTAGATTGAAATTTTGAGGAAAAGAATGGACTGTGCTCAGAAAAGACAACATCTGTTGACACCAAATATTTGTGGAGGTCAGGAGAGTAGCACCGATATCCTTTCTGAAGACGTGAATAGCCCAAAAAAACACATTTAAGGGCTTTAGGATCCAGTTTGGTAAGATGAGGCCTCACATCACGAACAAAGCAAGTACTCCCAAATATCCGTGGTTCTACTGGAAACAGAGGCTTGGTAGGAAAAAGGACACTGTAAGGAACATCTCCGTTGAGAACTGTGGAGGGCATACGATTGATCAGAAAACAAGCTGTGGAGATAGCATCTGCCCAAAATGGCTTAGGAACCTTCATTTGAAATAACAATGCCCGAGCAGTCTCAAGGAGATGTCTATTTTTCCTTTCAGCAACTCCATTCTGAGCAGGAGTATCAGTACAAGATGATTGATGAAGGATGCCACGTTGGTTCATGTAATTCTGAAAAGATCCTGACATATATTCTTTAGCATTATCACTCCTTAGTATATGCACATGCACATTAAATTGTGTCTTGATTTCAGCACAAAAAGCAGAAAAATGAGCAAACACCTCAGAACGATTTTTCATAAAATAGATCCAAGTCATTCTAGAGAAATCATCCACAAATGTAACAAAATATCTGAACCCAGATTTAGACAAAACAGGACACGGCCCCCAAACATCAGAATGGACCAACTCAAAAGCAGACTCAACTCGCTTATTAACTCTAGGACTCAGCGAGCTTCGATGATGTTTTGCAAAATGACATGACTCACAATCCACTGAAGATATATCATGAAATTGAGGACACAACTTCTTCAACACTGGCAAAGAAGGATGACCCAGCCGACAATGAGCTTCAAATGGAGACACAACTCCAGAACATGCAACTGAACGAGGCACCCATGCATCCAGAATATAAAGACCATCAGATACATGCCCTTTACCAATAGTCTCCTTTGTCATAAGATCCTGAAAAAGACAGTAATCAGGAAAAAATGAGATGCAACAATTAAGGTCTTTTGTGAGGCGGCTTACAGACATCAAATTGAAAGCAAGACTCGGTAAACTGAGTACAGAAGATAAGGTAATAGAAGAAGTGGGTTTTACAGTCCCAGATCCCTTGATAGTATAATTGGACCCATCAGCTATTGTTACAGGAGATGGAGCTGTGTGAGACCGAAAACTGGAAAAGATTTTGGGATTACCTGTCATATGATCTGTGGCACCAGAATCAATGACCCATTTGTTTGAGGATATGAGACACTTTTTACCTAACTCAGCAGAAGCAGCAACTGATTCTTGATGCTGAGACAATTTGGCATACTCATCAACTGAGATTGTGACGGTTTTCCCAGGAGATGAACTGGAAGTCGCAGCAATAGTAGCAGTGGTAGTTTGAGCTCTCTGGTTGCGATTCTGTAATTTCTTACAGTAACGCTTTGTGTGTCCCGGCTCTTTGCAATAATAACACACAATCTCACTTGTTCCTCCATTATGACCCCCTCGGTCTCCACTTCCTCTGTCTCCTCTGTTATTATTCATTCTGCCAGCTTCACTCCCCCTTCCTATGTTAGCAACAAGGACACTGCTTTGCTGATTAGATGAAGTGGACTCTGTGCGGAGCACTCGACTAAACACCTCTTGAAGAGAGGTAATATCAGTACCGGAAAGAATCTGAGATTTAGCAGTGTCAAACTCAGGTGGAAGTGCACCCAAAAAGCTGATCACCGCCATTTGTTCCCTTTGAGCCTGCTGTACTTTGATATCTTTACTAAAAGGCAGCAGCATGTTCAATTCCTCATAGGTTTTCTTGAAATCCATGAAAAAGGCTGTGAGAGTTTTAGTCTCCTTCTCAGGACGATAGAAAGCCCTACAGACGTCATAGATCCGGGATATATTGCCTTTCCCAGAGTATAAGAATTCAAGATAATCCATAAGTTCTTTCACAAATTCACAATGATTAATCAAGCCAACAATTTCACTGTCAATGGAATTACGAATTTGTAAAATGAGACGCGCATCTTCCCTTAACCACAATCGCTTGGTGTCATCAGTAGGGGGATCACTACTCAAATGATCATCCTTATCGATACTTCGTATATATATTCTAACAGTTTTGCTCCAATCTAAGTAATTAGTGCCATTTAGCTTATTTTCAGCAATTTTAGACAATACTGGAACCACCTCACCTACTTGAACCTTATTATCGGCCATTGTTCAATACACAGTGCCGAAAAACAACCCAAAAGACAAGCAGATAAAACTGGAGTAAAGCACAAGTCGTTTACCGAAGGACGCTAGATAAAGACGGCCTTCAAAAGATATCAGAACAGGAAAGTACCACCGGAAACAGGCCGGAAACGTCGAAGCGACGTCAGAGGAAGAAACTGATGCTGATCGGAACAGCCACGCGCGTCCACTCGCCGTCGTGTGAGAAAAGGACAGATTCCTTCAACTGGCGCGTGAGACTCACTCGCCGGGAACCCAGTCACCGGACTTTGGGGAATGGTCGGAAACCACTGTGCGCACCTCCCTGGGGTGGTGGTAAGACTAAACTGTCACCAGAACTGGTGACGACACCAAATCAGTTCCGGGATTGAAAAACAAAACCCTTGAACCCAAAAGAAAAACCCCAGAAAAATCGAGCCAATTGCTCTGATACCATGAAATAATTCAGAGAGCAGAATGCTCATATATCATATCTCATTGATCTGAATAGAAGACAATTTATACAGGTTACATGATCTATACTAGGAAATAGACAAAAATCCCTAGAAATTAGTTGCCTACAAATTAGCATTCTATACTTGGTAAGTCAACTATACAAGCTGTCAACTATACAGGCTGTTTATTAACAAGTGAGGTAAGATCTTAGAATTCCAGGGTTCATTCTTAAAATTTATAATCCGTTAAACTTTGAACCCTTTTTTTTTGTTTCAAATTAGAATTGAAAATTGGGTTTTGGAATTTATTATTCCCAATTGGGAATTAGGGCCTCTAGTGGGATTCTTAATTTTAGATTGAGATTTTGAATTTTCATTTTCAAATTGCAATTGTTTTTGTGGGTGGTGCGTATATAGGTTTTAGATTGAGGTTTGTTAGGATTTTTAATTTTGGATTGAGAGGTAGGCATTTGCTACATGTGGTTGCAATTAAAGAGTGGGATTTTGGCATTTGGAAGAATTTAGCACTGAATTTGGCAATTGAGGTTTGAGAATTTGGAGCTTTTATGAACAAGTTGAATATACTGCTCCCCCTGAATGAATTGGAGTTCGAATCTCCAAATTGGAGTTCTTGTTTCTTGCCCCTTTGGACCATGTTCATTAGTTGCTAGGTCTAACTCATTGACGACTATATTTAGGCAAAAAAATGTTGGCTATTAGGTGCCCACCTTGAACTAAGTTTCTGACTCCGCCACTACATGAGTGGATGAGGAGGCCAGATGGGGAACTTGATATAGTGATAGTGAGAGAGAGGCGGAGAGGTATGAATTTGAGTACAAAGATGCTGAAGCGATGTGAACTAATAAAACAAAATCCTTAAAGCTTAAAAAAGAAATCCCATAGAAGGAAAAGTGCTTCTCATCCCATCACTATATCAAGGAATCTGCACCATGATTCTACTTGTGCGTCATACTGGGGATAGAAGAGCTAGAAGTGGACACTTGTGTTGTTAATTGAGCCAAATTAGGAATAATCGAGTCAATATGTGTGTTATTCCCTACGTAATTAAACGGCTTAGCTAACATCTTCAACCCTTCGATAGTGTCTTCATCAATTCCATTATCCATTGTCTTAACATGTTCAACATCTTCATTAACTTCAGATGGTTCTTCTGGCTTGCTTGTTTATACCCCTATGGTTCGAAGTGGAGGATGTGATCATATAGTTTCTCCCTGATCTTCTATTGTATGGCCAGGGAGAGGGGCTCATAGGAGAGGAAACTAGGAGAATATTTCTTTTTTTCCCCCTGGTTTGCTGGAAGTCTATAACCGGGCCTGGGGCCCAACGGATGATGCTAAATGGGAAGGCTGGGAAAGTAACCCTTACGTGGAATTGTTGCAATCAAAGGAGATGATACTCTCTCGCTTAGCAAATTACAGAATTTGAGTTGACGATACAGTGTGGACCTAGTTTCTATTGAATCATGCGGTTAAGGTCTTGGATTCAATTCTTTCCGCTTGCATTTGATCCCTGGTTCCAACATTCTTTGCATGAAGGTTTCGCTCTGCAATTTGTAATGAAATTTGATAGAAGTGGTTATGTAGCAGAATTATTATTGGGGTGACCAAGCTCCTGTTAATGTCATCTTATAGGCATATATCTATAATCGTGACCATGGCCCCAGTCTCCCTTACCAATTGTGCCACCATTTGTGTTCAGATATCATGATGCCACATTCGTGTCACCGCACAGGCGGGACCACCGTCTTTAAATCATGGTTAACATTTCTTCGTTCTAAAATGAACATGCTTATCTGAGAACAAGTCTGTTCATAAATCAGGATTTTCTTGGTTTCGGTTTCCTTCTCTAATTTCTTGCAATCACAGGTATGGGAACGGAGCTTCCATATTCACTACATCTGGTATTGCTGCTAGGAAGTTCCAGAATGAAGTTGAAGCTGGATTGGTAAGCCAAACTGCTACATCTGGCATGTTTGAGAATTGCTTGAACGTATTTATACTCCCTCTAATTGAGGTGTTGTCTGACATCGTTTGGGACTCACTTAGGTTGGAATAAATGTTCCTGTTCCCATCCCCTTGCCGTTTTCTTCCTTCAATGGATCCAAGGCGTCTTTTGCTGGTGACCTGAATTTCTCCGGTACAAATATTCAGTGCTCTCTCTCTCTCTCTCTCTCTCTCTCTCTCTCTCTCTCTCACACACACACACACGCGCGCGCTGGCGCGCATTGTGCACACAGGTGCAGCGCGCTTACTTGCAAACACACACTAACACCTAAGGAAATCCTCCCGCCCCCGCCGCCTCCCCCCCCCCCCCCCTCCCTCCTCGAGACACACACAACATGCCAAAAGAAAAAGAAGCCACAAAGACCTAAGCTATTTTTTTTTCTCGAAGTGTAGGTAAGGCAGGTGTTCAATTTTACACTCAGATAAAAACCGTCGCTCAACATTGGAAGGACTTACCAACCCGAAGAGTGTCATTAGTTCTCCCTCCAACATCCGAGACAGAGATAAGTAGTCGAGGACTGTCCTTACTGCAGCCTCAAACATCCGAAAGTGATTTACCTAGCCGAGAAGTGTCCCCAGCCATCCCCGGCCATAATTTGTCCTACCCCTTTCATGCAACAAGTGAGGGAGATTCGCCAGATCAGGAAGATTTGGCATCTACACCTCCAATAATAGATGAGGAATTACCAAGCCAGGGAGGGTTACTGGTCACCCCTACAATTTCTGAGAGGGCTTCAACGAATCAGAAAATGCCGTTACCTACTTCTGACTCTGCAAATGATTTACCTACCCAAAAAGTGTCATTGTCCTTTCCTCAAACATCTGAGAGGGTTCATATGCCTCAAACATCCAAGTGGGATGAAGCTCTGTCATTGGCATCACAAAGGACTGAAGCTCTTCTGTCAACATCTGAGAGGATATATTTACCTGAGGGTTCCCAGAGGATTGAAAGCATGGCTCCAGCATCCCAGGGAATGGATACTACCTCAGTTATGCTTGCTGAGAGATTATCGACTCCCATGTCTTATAGGAACCACATAGTGAATCCCGTGTCTCTCAGCATCGACAGAATGGGTCCGTCTCATAGGACAGACGTCAATGCACCTCCAGCTTCTGAGGGTGTATACATGCCTATGATATCTGAGAGGGAAGAAAATGGAGGTCCAATATCTCAAAGGACTGACACAGCCATGCATTCCAATTCTGAGGGGTTATACATGCTGACGTCTCACAGGAATGATGGTATTGGTCTAATGTCTCTAAATACGGACCCTTCTATGCATCCAGCAACTGAGAGAATGTATATCACATCATACAGCAATGACATGGCTTCGTCCCAAAGAACTGATGCTATGCCTCCAAGCTCCGAGAATACGTATATCCCGTCGACAACCCAGAGGATTGACAGTATGCCAACGACATCAGAGAGGTCATACATGCCTGAAATTTCGCAGAGAATTTACAGTCAGGACCCAATAACTTTGAATACTAAATATCCTGGTCAAGGAATATCGTCGACTTTGCCAACATCTCGTAGGTTATAGATGCTACCCAATTGGACATATTTTTCCAACTTGGAAACTCTACTTAGTGACTAGTGCTGCTGAAAAGGTATTGCCTTCCTGTTTCATAAAATTTTGGAGGATTTCCTCTTTCATATTCTATTGGCTACTGCTTAAAGTAACTTCTCCAGTTTTATTAGTTTTTCCCTTTTTGGTTTGTTTAGTCCTCTCTTTTTTGACTATTTTTTTTTGAAAAGAAGATGCTTTTCGTGCTTCTGGGACAACCTGAAGTCCGCTCCTACCTGCGGTAGAATTCCACCTTTGAAGGCAGTGTTGCTAGCATGGATGTTGATTGGTTGAAGATGTGGAAATGACCGATAAGGCGTTTATGTATATATCTCTTCACAGGGCAAGGAGGGCATTACTGCTGCTCACATGATCCTGGTCTTTGTCCTTGATGATCCCCGCTTGCCGAATCTGAGAAAGTCCTCAGCATATATTGGACACAAAATGGAGACTTGATCCTTTCTCATATTAGACGATCAACGACCTGTTTAAGAAAAATGTCAGGGCATGTACGCTTACATAATTCTTTTTCGCGTTTTGTATTCTATTTTTGTTTTCAAGATTTTAGTATTCAGATAGAAAATTCTTTCTTGTACTTTTATTATTTTCACAATTCATTTTAGCTACTTTTTTTTTGTTGAATTTGTGTACTTGTATATTTTTTATTTTCATTTTCTACCCTACATTTCGACAAAGTCCCCCGCCTCCCCCTCCCCCTCCACACTCTGCCCTTTCCACTCTTTGCCCTTTCCAACGAGATCTACCACCGCCGGTCTACTGCCACCCCTTTTCCGACAATCTTCCCCATCTATCGCCGCCCTGCACATGGTTCCAATTGATGAATGCCTGAGCTTCAAGATGGGTGACCGCCAGACGGGTTTCAGGATGACTGCTAGATGGATTCCAATCGATGAATGGTCAGGCTTCACCTACCAGATCGAGGCTCTTCGCCTACCAGATCTCTTCAAGATGGACGGTATTTCATGGATTCCGCAAAGAATACACGGAGACGTCGAGGCTCTTCACCTACCAGACCTCTATCTCTGTTTTTTTTTGTTTGAAATGGTTACGGTGGTTAGATTGGCCATCGTGGGTTGCAATTGGAGGGTGGTTTATGGTGGCTGTGTGATGTAGTGGTTATGGTGGCTGTGTGGTGACGAAATGGCCGGAAGAGATGAGGTTTGAGTGGTGGGCATGGTGGCTGTGGTGTGATTCAGTGTGGTGGTTCAGTGACGGGTATAGATAAACGCGGGTGGTGCATGGTGGTGCTAGGGAGGATACGAGGTTTGAGTGTTGAGTGGTGGGCATGGTGGCCGTGGTGCCTTTCTTTGCGGTGGTGCACGGTGGTGCAAGGGAGGAGAGAGAGGGAGGGAGCAGTTTCTGGATTTTTTTTGCTTTTTTCTGACATTGAGTTCATTTTTTGGAAAAAGGTGAAAACAGCCTTGGGCTGTTCATGATTTTGGATATTGTTTGGATATTTGTATCCAAAACAGAATTAAAAAAATATAAAAGTACACGAAAAGGCATCTTTTTTATCATCATTGCTAAATACAAAAACAAAATAAGGTAAATGTACGGACCCTCAAGTTTCCATAGACATCATCATCACATTATTCGCTGCTAATAGGCCAGTGGACTTCGCCAAACAGGCTAAAAAGGCCCGACTCTGCTGTAAGGCTTGATGCCTAGGTGAAGCCAGGCAGAAGCCAAAGAAGAGAAATGAGAACCAAAAGTTTTCAAAGGAATTCCACCTTGCACTGTCTGTGAGTAAGGGCATAGTTTGAAATGTTGTAGATTTTGAGGGTGAAATCAAAATATAATGAAATGTGAGGGAAAAATTTAAGGATAGTTGAATATAGTTGATCGGGTGAAGTGTTATGATAGCAATGCTGCCCGGCTTATTGCACTTGGCATTGTGTTTGGAATTAATTTTGGGACGGTCAAATCTAACTCAATCTAGAGTAAATCAGAAAAATTGATATGTTTTGATACTGGTTAAAAAAGCCATACTTTAGCAACCCTTGAATTTACTTTCAATTGGACAATTAAAAATTAGGAAGCAAGAAGCTCGATTTGAAGCAAAAACCTGATAGCACAAATCTCAATTTGGTCCTTTTTGATTTCAGGATTAAATTTTTTTTTAGGCCATTCGTCCTTTGACTTTGTTTTGGTGAACAATGCGGTCTTTTGACCATTTTTCATGATCATATGCAAGTTAAATGACATAAAAAACGGCTGGTAAGTCTCCAAACTGGCAATAAGATGATCATATAAATTGAAACGAGAATAGTTTATAAATTAATATCTAATACAGTAACTAACAGATGGTGATATAATGTCATCGTGAAGAAACGATATCACGATTCAATAGCATTTGCTATATTTTGCTATATTGCTGCATTCATTCCCACCTCACTGGCCAAAATTAATGGAGTTCATATTAGGGTCACCTACTTGACGAACTTCCGAAGTGTCACGGTTGACGTAGCAGACTCTATGGATATTGCCTCCTCTCTGTCATTTTGTTGACCATCGAAGGCCTTGCGTTGACCCCCATATCATCTTCTTCTCACCTCACATCGCCGTTGGACATAATTTTTTCTTGATATTGCAGTAAAAACAAATCTCGAATGGTGAAGAATTTACATGAATGCTGAAGCAAGCGAAATTCTTAAATTTTCTTGGCCCGTGATAGTGTTATGCTACCTCACGCCTGAACAAGTAAGATCTCTTAAGAATGTGTACTTACAAATAAATAAAAGTATAAATTATTTAAAAATCGTAACAATACTTAAATGTTACCGTACTAAATAAAACGTTATTATTAATGTAAGAGCCGTAAGGACGACATGCTACAACCAATGGAATTACAGAAAAGCAAAACTTTGACCCCAACCGTCTCGTCAGATCCTTAAGTCACGGGTTCCTTCCCAATTCCCATTTTGGTACTTCGCTCTTGTGGCTCGGGCAAAATGAACTGCAATAGTAAACTGTGAACTCTGAACTGTACAATCGGTGTTCAGACGAGGGCGGAAAGAAGAAATATGCAATGTGCCAATGCGACCTGGGTATCAACCTTCCAACTTCCTCTCACTACACCAACAAATTCACGCACCAAACAATCAATCATTCGAAGCTCAACTAACCCTCTTTTAAAGGCCCCAAATGCCTGTGCTGATGAAGAGGATCGTGATACTAATAGTTCACTTCCCTTGCCATATCATGTGAAGTGCATCACAAGCACGTCAAACCCATTTGTCAAGCACTGCCTCAAGCTTCGCCACAGCCCCTCTTATCGCCACTCTCATGGTTCCGTTCTTGTTGTTGGCTCTACTCCCATCAGGTCTCTTGCCTTTCCATATGACCCTATGCTAATCAAGCTTTGTATTTTATTACTTGGTTCACTAGATAGGTTAGATACTTCGATCGATCATGGTTTGTTTGAATTTTATTTTCTGGGGTTTTGGTACAACTCGTGGGGAATTTCTATTTTCAGTTATTTGGCTACTGGTACTGCAGATTTAGATAGCTGTACTTCATGCAAAAATTGTTCTTAGAGGTCGAGCTATTAGTGCGGAAGGATGTTGAATTGTTTTAAGCTCTGTTTTTGTGTTTTTGAAATGGGTAGCCCTAATGGCAGTGGTAAATTGCCAATGCCATTTAATCTACGCCTTACTGAGACACTTGGTTTGAATCGGGTACGAGTATGCAAAGTAGTACAAGGAGTGCCATTACCAATTCCAGGGGTGCCAGTATTGATATATCGTTCTTGTTTTCCTATCCTTTATCAGGCTGCCTTACTGAGATACTTGGTTCGTATTGGGTACATTATGCATAGTAGTATATGAAGTGCCATTAGCAGTTCAGGGAGTGCCAGTACTGATATACCCTTGTTGCTTTACTATCCTTAGCAGGCTGAAATGCTATTAGATGTTGGTGTGTATAAATATGATGAATGATGTGCTTAACTCCTATGTAAGTGACAATTCGAGGTGGGTTGTGCTTATTTTGGTAAGTTGCTGCTGGCAAAGAAATAATGGAGAAGAATTGGAGGGTTGTTCAGTTCATTTTATTTTTTGTATGTGGTCCTTGTTTCCTAACTAGATTATTGTTGAAATCTAACACAAGAACAGTTAATTCTTCCATAAGAGGCCTAAATTAATTTAGAACAAGACGTATGTTGGGCTCTGCTCTGTCTTCGCATTCCAGTAGAGCTGCAACGAGGCAAGTTGCAGATACATTAAAGTATGTTTGTCAGCTAAGACATGCAGCTTACCATAACCTCTAACACTACTTCTCATGCAGTTTACGACAATCTCAAGCACAATTGTAGATTCGAGGTGCACAGCTACCTAATTTCTTCCTTCTTATTGTGACTTTCAGTGGTGTAACTTGAGTATGTAAAATTGTTGTTCCCTTGTCTTTTACCTGCCTTTTGAGGAAATTGGTTCGTTTCCAATTTATTTTTGTTTGCTCATCATTTGATAATGCATCTCTCTTTTTCTAATCTTTTCTTCGTCATGTTTCAGTTCTTTAATTGGTTTTCTCTTCCAAAATCTCTGCGGTAGTAAATACATCCAAGTAGTTTTATGACCTTTTCGCAGGGAGATATACCGGTTTCAGGAATCACTGCAGGCCAGTTCTAGTGCAATAGACTGTTTACTTGTACTCGACAAAGCTGAGGTTCTTGAAGAGTTCGATGATTACCCGGTTCGTGTTGTTCGTGTTAGTTCACCGGTGATGAAAAAACTTTCAGGAGTGCAATCAACTGAATCTATCGACACAATTGCCTTAATGAGAATTCCACCAACTTTCCTTGTTATAGAGGACAACCAGCAAGAGGAAGATTGTTGTAGATGGTTTCCATCTCCACATCGAGTTCTAGCTCTTGATGGAATCCAGGTTATTGTACTCCTGTAGCTGCAGTTCTTATAGTGAATGAGGAAGCGCTTGCTGGTTATTATGTGTTTCTACTTGGCACTAGAGTTAGAGAGACTCCAATAGGGGATGTGTCAAAAATGCTCAAAACTGGTAGAACTATTGGTTTTAGTCCTGCTTGCTGCTTGAAGGTGTACCCCAATATAGGCAAACTAGTGTTTTAGTAAGAATATGAAACTTGGGGCTCGTTCTTATGTGTTCATGGTTTGGGACCGCCAAGCCCTATGTCATGCAGGCATGGTTTTGTCAAAGCAATGCCTGCTTTTGGTGGTTATACCATTGGCTTCAATCAACTTTACATCTCTTTGGCAATAGAGTTAGCCTTTGGATTTTGCGCCATAAAGTATGACAAAAATCATGCTTTATTTTATTTTGTACAACAGAGAAGTTAAATGACAAATCGGAGCACCTACAATGAGGGCACGAAGAGAGTGTGGAAACATGGAATCAACAAAGAGAAAGTTCTTATTTATGTACGACGTCATCTTTTGCCCTCAGCGTTGTGCTAGTAACTTTTTATGTAGATATGATTATGAGGAGCTTTTGTTCAATGATTTTTCATATGTCTGCTATTTCGTTCATACGTTCTTTGCAGACGATCTGTATGTTTGTCTTTCATCATTATGATTTGTTAATTGCAGGACCCTGGTAACCTTGGCACATTGATTCGGTCAGCCAGGGCCTTTAAATGGGTAAGGAGTGATTTTCACACTTTTTAAAATGGAAATTTCTCAAGGTTCTTCCCTTGTCTATTTTACTTTAGGCCTGTTTATTTCTTTTGCTTTTGTATGTCTCCAAAAGGTTTGATATTATGGGTTGTGCACGTATTCTTGACGCTCTCAGAATGTGCGTATCATCAAATGCATCAAGGCAGAGTGACGAGACGTCTAGTTTTACATTAAGGGATCGCCATCTTGGTTTTTGGTGATTTGTTATATTCAACAAAAATCGTTTCCTTAACTTTCTGATAACACATTTAATCTGATTGGCCAGGCAGCTTTCATTAAACTGACATTCTCTTTGTGAAGGCTTATTAGTCAGAATGTTGTGCTTTTGCAACCCAAGTTACTTTTTAGTTCTTCGATCGGTTTCCCACCTGTTCATAAAAAGAACAACAGTGTTCATCTGATATATGCTTTCCAGATTCTGTCTTTCAGTCGTAACCCTTCTTTTCTTATACCCTTCGTTTACATGTAATCTTCATGCTATATTTAGTGGTAACTTTTATTTCTCTGGGGGAATTTCTTAACATTTGATCTCATGTCCAACAGGGTGGTGTCTTTCTTCTCCCTGGCTGTTGTGATCCATTTAACGAGAAAGCACTTAGAGCTAGCAGGGGTGCCTCCTTTCAGACCCCTGTAGTTTCTGGAAGTTGGAATCATCTAGAAGCTCTCGTTAAGAATTTTCAAATGAAGATTCTTGCTGGCCATCCAGAAAGCAATAAAGAATTGAAGCCAGTGGCCCGACTCTCGCAAGGGCTTGCGGATTCTTTAAGAGATATCAAGTTGTGCTTGGTTTTGGGCAGTGAAGGCAGTGGCCTTTCTGAGAAAACTAAGCAGGTATGCAAGCTTGTAAGCATCCCAATGGCTGGAGAATTTGAATCTCTGAATGTCTCAGTTGCTGGTGGCATCTTTTTGTATATGCTACAATTACAACCTAGGACCCAGAGACTAACTTGATTTTTTTTTCAAGCATGCCATAGGAAGGTCCATTTCTTTGTTTAGGAGCTAATCATGGAACCAGTGGACTGAGATTCAAAAGTTTTGAGTTTCCAATGCTAAGGAAAAACACATACAATTTCCGCGCGCCCGCGCACACACTCACAGACATTTATTGCTTGGAGGTATTTGTGGCAGTTTAGATCTAAATCTCTATGTATTTCTCTGTCCTGTGCACTGTTGTCAGTATACACAAGTTTCAAGTTGCTCACTTTGCCTTGTGTTAGCAGTACGCACAATTTTCAGGTTTTCCATTTTGCCTTTCCATTGTTGATAACTTGTGCAGTTGTGCGCCTATTCTGCTGCATGCAATAATCACAACCTGAGAAATGAGAGAGGCATGCCACTTTGTTATGACGGCATGAAAGGTTCTGTTCCGCATTCTCCTCTACTTCTCTCACACAGTTTGATTATGAAGAGTGGCTGCCTTTCTTTCTTACGTCCTTTACTTTCGTCTGCCTCATGCCTATGTTGTTGCTTAGTTTTTTGTTTGCAGGGAAAAGCATGGATTATAGATTAAGCAGCACTGTTTTTCTTATCGAAATTACTGCTAGATGTGAATAGTGCTAAAACATATTACTGGTCGAAAGGCCATCGTTTTCCCCTATATCCTTTTGTACCACCTCTGAAACCAGAAAATTTTAAATTTCGGTTCATTATCAAAATCGCTTCATCGCACAATAAGTAACAGTTTACCTTCTAGAATTAGGGAATATTGGGAAGAAGTCCGTGCAGCTATAAGTAAACAGTTTTGGGATATTGCCAGCAAATCTCTCAAGGATGGTCACTACCTCCCCTAAGATCTCATGCACTTAGACCTTCATAACAAGATCATCAGCCTTCAAGTGCCTGATATTCCTAGGATAACAAGCCGCATTGGAGTCTAATTAACATCTGATGGCAACAGTGCAGTCTGCTTGGAATGCTTCAAGGAAAACAGGACAAATTGTGCCTTGGTAGAAGCTTATCTGGTTTAGTGTTCATATTCCAAAATGCATGCTTTTGTGGTTGAGAACCAAAGATTGGTACATTCGAGAAAACTCTAGTTTGAATCCATTTGAATTTTTCTTATCGTTTGCTATTTTAGCTCTGGGTCTTAAGGCAAGTGTTAGTCATGGTTAGATCTTACAATACTAAAACATCAGGGATCAAGTCAAAGAATGAGAAAAATTTTGGGAAAAAATGGAATCACACTAAAAAAACT
Source organism: Escallonia herrerae (assembly GCA_033070095.1). NCBI lineage: Eukaryota > Viridiplantae > Streptophyta > Magnoliopsida > Escalloniales > Escalloniaceae > Escallonia > Escallonia herrerae. The sequence continues at coordinate 119,504 of JAVXUP010000695.1, forward strand.
ATAGAGAGTTTCATTTTTTGGGGTTTTTGATATTATAAGTTACTTGTAGAAGGGAACAAAGGTGATTAAGGAACTAAGATTGAGCGCAACACGGTAACAGTCCCTGGATATAACTAGATAACATCGAGGGTTGTAACCTGAAACCAATTTCGTAGTTGTGCAAACTGCAAACTCTCCTCAAGTCTCGGATTCTGGCTGGTATTCTTCTAGCTTATGGTTGCGTACTTCAACTCTGTAGACAATAGTATGAATGGAAACCCTAGCACATGCATAACTAACAGCGGCAAATCTGGGGAGGAAACTGTTTTCAGGGCACCATGAGTCTTTTCGCTATCATCAAACCGAACTGGGTTGGGCAGTAACACCAACCCAGAAGTTTTTGCCTAAACCTCTTTAATTACCGTGGGAAATTCAGTATAGGTTGATAATTGGTTCTGCCGTTCCCGATTACAATTTGATAATGAATGCGACCACAGCCAATGATGCATCTCAAAATGGCGGATCATTTGCCATTATTGGCCCTGGCATAGCCATTGGTGAGTCTGAACGATTTAATTTCAGGCGTATCAATTTCTTAAGAAATAACTCCAATTACATAGTAACACATATATGCTGTGCGTGAAGGTGTGGCTATCGGTGCTGGATTCGGTTAGGCACCTCTATCCTTAGTGCGTTTAAGGGTCCTTGCACTGTCAAACATCAAAACGAAATCTCTGAAGAGAATCGCGCGCAGTACACTGAGAAGAACTCTTGCTGCTTTGCCTACACTAAGATCACCCAATTCCAGTGTTCCTTTTCCTTGCAGCGACTTATTTGATGTCTTCAAATATGTATGTGTGTATCTCTGCGCATTTCTTTTGAATATTGCACTCTGGTATGTCTACGTTGCCTGACCAGCCAAACAAGTGTACGTATTTTTTTCTAACAACAAAAGTGGAGAGAGGACATTTGGTGTGGGAGATGCACTTTTAGGTCTGCTTCATTTTTTTTTTATATTTCATCTCTTTTCTGTGACATGGTGACTGCAAACTTGTTCCAAATTAGTTCTTTGAAAGAAGAGCATCATTTCATGTCTCGAGATAGAGAGAGAACTTTGATGTGCGTTGGACATTTATACTGAAGGTCCTTGTTATAAAAACATAGATACACAATGCAGTGAAGTGTCATAAAAAAATAGATACACTCTGACCTCTCTCTACAGAAAAGCCTTCCACAGAAAGCCATCGCTGCCGCCCCACAGTGCGTTAGCGCGCGTGGGGCTGTGCGGCGGCTGAAATCCGGCCTAGTTTCTTGTTCTTTTCCGTTTTCTGTTGGTGTGGTTAGGTTGTGAGAGGATCACCATCTATAGTGGCCGGCGACAGATGGAAGATGGACGACGGCGAGCGGTGACAGGTACCGATGAGGGGATGGCGTTGCCTGGATCTGCTCCGATGCGCCGGATATTTCCAGATCTGTGTAGATCTTGGAGACTTTGATCTACTGGATCTGAAAGATCTTAATCACTGTGATGGCCGATGGGTTGATCATCGTATATGCTTGTTTGATGAGGTTTTGTCGCTAGGGTCAAATCTATTAACGCCGACAGTGGCCGGAAATCAACCGGCGGTGGCCGGAATTATTGTTGGCAGAAGGACGTGTTTGCTGGCTGTGGGGGTTTTTTTTGTTGTGGTACTGGGTATTGTGTCTAGGGTTTAGTGTAGGTAGATGTCCTTGGTGGTGGGTGGGGTGGGGGGCGTAGGGCCTTGGGGGGCGGGGGTCTTGGGGTTTTGGGTGTGTGTGTTGGGGCGGGGGGAGGGGGTGGGGTATTCGGGATAATCTGCTCTAGGGTTTTGTGTGGGTGGGGGGAGTTAGGGGGGAAGGGGGGGAATATAGCCTGGCTTAGTTCGATTTTTGAGTTTGTTGGTTTGCTGCCGGTTTCACGGTTTTCGTGTTTGGGGTGAAAAATGCCTGTAGAATTTTATGATCGATGACAAATTGACTGCCTCTTATCTTTGCTCGATGATCCCTTTGGTCATCGAGGACACCTTTTACTATTCATACGGTTTCGGTTGAATTCTTCTTTGTATTACTTGTATTTGTATTTTCTAGATTTACGTTGCTTTTGTTTTTGTTTACTTCGGTGTTTTTTGTTTCCTTTAGGCTTTTGCATATTACTTAAAGTTAGCTTGAAGTGTAGGATATGCTCTGCTTCAGGTTAATTGTAATGTGTAGGCTTAGAGGTATTTTATTCATTTGTGACCTACGTGGTCTTGTATACGAATGAGTCACGGAAATGTCGTGATCTTTATATGCCGTTGGACAAACTGTGTAACCTTTTAATTATTAATGCTATTATCTTATTAACCAAAAGAACATAGATACACAATGTAATGAAGTGTCAATATCATTGTTCAAATCTTCATCTGAAACCAGCTGAGATTGGTTATATGAATCATTTTCTTCCACTCCCCCCTATTCGCAATTGGTGCCTTCCCGACTTTGTTGCAGATATATTTGTCTGTTATTCTATCCTCTGTGCGGTAGCATGCATAAATCTTTACGGTGTCTGTGTTAAAATTTGCTTTTATTTTATTTACAAATTCTTTTGGTAAAGCTTTAAAACCTTACTTTATTTTCTATACTAGTCGTGGTGCATGTGCGATGCACGTGGATAATTTGTCTATTCAGTATTCTATATTTCTTAAGAGGTTAGAAACTCATTTGCATCCAGTTTTACTTTACAGTTTGTTTACAAGGTGAATACTTGGTTTGGATCAATAATAGCATAGAAATAGCTGATAACGTGAATGAAGATTCATTATCATGTTCCTTCTTCTTGATAAATAAAAATATTTTCTTATCAAGCATTTGGCATTTTTTGTTCTCAATTTGAAATATGCAAGCCAAACTCTCCACTTAGTCTAGTCGCCCAACCTCATTTGAGATCTTATAAAATATATAGGTATCACCATTGACAAACTCTCTAACAGATGATGCACAAACGTCATCGCATCAAATTTCAAAGGTCGTTAAATATGTAATTTGGTCAAATCATATATCAGAATAAGAAGTACCAATAATTACAAAAAAGAAAGGACAAATAAAAGATTTCTAGCAAAATGCAATCCATCCATGATCAGAAATAAGAACAATGCGCATAAAAATGAGAAACCAACTATGAAAGAATTTCATTAAGATGTAGGAATACACAATGGCATTCATTTATTTAATTAGAGAAAACGTCTACTATATATATATATATATATATATATATATATATATATATATATATATATATATATATATATATATATATATATATATATATATATATATATATCAATACAAAAACTATTACAGGAAAATAGAATGCATCATAATATTTTAGAGCAACTTTAGCCAAAGACTATCTTGCTGTTCCAAAATCATGCCTACCATAAGTAAAAAGAAAACGTCAATGTAATATCTTTATGAAATGCATAAAGCTTGTATTTCATATTTGAGAAGTGCTCATGCCTCAAACTTGTACACATGAACTTTAAAATTGCTTCAAGACTTTAGAAAGATGTCATGGTTGTTAGACTGATACCATGCTTTGGACAACCCTGCATTCATGCAAACAATCATGTTAGGTCTAAGAAAGATATCATATGACAGGAAAATGAAGTCTTTGTTACCCCCTGGTTCTTATCAGTTTTGTCACTCGTGAATTCATCCTTGTTAAAAACCTTAATCAATGCATGTAAGTAAGTCAAATTAGTTTTAAGCACAATGATGCAAATATTTATGGTCATGGGTTGATCAAACATTATTATTGCTTTTTTTAAAAAAATATTAAATTCTATCTTGGAAACTGCTCAAGTGATTTGAGTTCAAGACTTCCAAATCAAATGCCGTTACCCTTTCATGAACATATTTATACGAAGAATTGGATAGTTAAGTCTCCCAAGATAGAGGTTTCTCCAAAACATTGTAAACATTGTTTTGCTCCATTTAAAAAAGCCAGATACAATGCTTCTCTCAACCTGTTTGTGCCTCGCTTCTCTGGTCCAATATAATTCTCTTTGCCTTGCTCCAACAATTTTTGGTTGGATTCCGCATATAACATGTTAGGCATGTTCTAAAGTTGTATCTTGTCGCTTGCACATCACTTTCGCTATTTTTGGCTACATAAATAGCCATCATCAAGATGAAAAAAAAAACATTAAAATGTAGCAAATTGAGCATGAAACAAAATAGCGATAGAAGAAAATAAAGGTTATTACCTGTTATTGCAATCGCATTTATCAAAGACTGTGCATTACAGGCAAGATAGCTCTTTGGAAGATTATCTCATCTATTTTTGGATTTTGAAAATGTTCGTTGTTAGAAATAGTAGCTACAAATCAAATTTAAAAAGGTTCAAATGTGGAACAGCACAAATCCAGCATGTAAGAGATCACTTTTAGTAGATGGATGAACCAGAGAAATCTGGTACCACTTTCAACTACTAATACTCTCTTCTGCACACAGAAAATGGTTATCCTTTTCTAAGTTTTCCATCTCACTTTAAGCATCAGTTATAGATTTCCATATCATCTACTGGCACGAATAACCAAAGTATTATGGCAATGACGCCATTGCTGCTAACCACACCTCTCAACCCAGAAATGCTGCAAAGATGCAAAGGCACAAGAAAGGAAAAAGGTATGTTATTGTTGGAATTGAGGCATACCATTAGTCAAGTGCTTGGATATTCAAAGCAAGCTGCGGAACCAGTAGTTGCCAGTGTGTTTGCTTTTACAAAATTGATGAGAATGGTTATTGTGTGACACAATTGCAAGAAAATCAGTGGACATGCGTGCACGCATACATACTCACACTGGCTATGAAAAATTTCTATCCAACATGACATCGTTTTCCTTATAAAGCATATGCATATAAATCGCATATTCCTCTTATTTCTTTTCGTCAAATCAACTATCTTAACACAAAGCAGAAAAACAACACAAAATGTTTGGCATCAATGTAATGAAAAGCTTTAGACATAACAATACCTAAGGCTTACGTGCTGTGCAGATAAATGGGAGGTGTATTGGTTCTTCTTAACTGAGGATACTTTGCAAGGATTTGCACTTTATGGTCTATCAACAAAGTCGAAGTATCATAATCCTAATACCATCTTACAAAGTCTTGCATACATACATACATACATACATACATACTTGTGGAAGGAGCAAGGCCTAGTTGCCAATTAAGAGCAAACCACATATTCAGGAGGTGGAGTTAAAGGGTTCAACTCTTGCTCAACTTGCCTTTTAATTACGAAAGACTACACTCCCCTTCAGTAGCTTTCTATATGTGAACTATTACAATTGTCTATACACATCCGACCATTTTCGTTTTTCCATTTTGGATGAAGTTTCCATTCATATTTTGCTTCTATGCTCTCTCTCTCTCTCTCTCTCTCTCTCAAGCATATGTATTGGTTTAGAACTATGGTGGTCTAATTAAGGAAAAGCTATATAGTTTTCAATTGTGAAAAACCTTCCAGATCTAGTTCGTAGAGAAAAGAAATTGGTACTTATGTTGATGGAAAAAATCGTAATTTCTTGGCTGTAATTTAGCAGTTGTTTCCCAAGCCAAAAAGGATAACATGATATAATAACTTAGAAGTTTCATACTCCAAACCTAAAAGAAAAAGCTGTTGCCCAAGAGCTGTGGTTTTTTACTTTCTCTATTTTTGGGGTGTCTTTGATGATGCCCAAAATTCATGTTTGGTTTGGGAAGGGATCATGGAAGTATTGATATGAATTGAAAGAGAATCCTACTTTCATTAAGTGATTTATTAGATATTTGAAAACAATGGATCTTGAATACTATTCGAAATTTAGTAGAACTGTAAAAGGGGGCTCAGTGATGTGTTAGAAAGTCTTAATGACAGTTGGAAAGCAACTCCTTCGTCTTTGGTGCTGTCATTGACTGGAACTTCATAGGCATCACTTTTAAGGGGTATCCAGGGCCATTTTGGATGTGAAATAGGTCTCTTTGTGCTTGGACTTACCTATATAAAAGTGAAGTTTTATAGAAGGATGTCCAAAAGAAGTATAATTACCCATCCTTAAAGATCTAAGCAAAAGCATCTGAAAAATTTAGCACAAACTTGAAAGTTAAAAGAAAAAGGAAATAGAAAAATGCTAACTATTCTGAAACTCACTGTTGACACAACTTTTAGAGTTTGGACTAAATGAAGACTCTGGCCAAAGTCTATCCGTGATTTAGCACAAAGTTGAAAGTTAAAAGAAAAAGGAAATAGAAAAATGCTAACTATTCTGAAATTCACTGTTGACACAACTTTTAGAGTTTGGACTAAATGAAGACTCTGGCCAAAGTCTATTCGTGATAAGGTAGCACATGTCAACGCCTAAAATGATCCATAGATGGTAGACTAAGGTAGCACATGTAGGCCTTCAAGCCAAGGCCTGAAATGATCTCTCATTTCAAAACCTGGTAAACTAATCAGGTACCGTCCAAGTGTGGCACTGCCTTGGAATGTTACACATACCAATACCATGGTATATACTAACAAGGTTGGGAGTATATGCACTCCTGTAAATGTTGCAGACTCTCAAGGCCATAGTAACAAATCATCAGCCTACCTTTTAAAGCAGTCAAGATAATCTGCTGTATTTTAGTATAAGCGGATTCCTTTTAAAAGATGATGATTATTTCAAGTTTTCAAGGAAGTTGAAGCTCGTAATTCCAAAGTAGGAAAATTGGGCTACAGTTGGACCATGATAGAGAAAGCACGAGACTTTGGGAAGAAGAATTCTAAGTAACCTCAATTAAAGAACAAAGTTTTGCAACTAAGTTTCAAAGAACCTAGATTCTTATCATCGTAAAAACATGTTACCAAATTTGTGATGGTAATTTTATTTTTACCAAAACCATCAATTGAACCATTTCGATGATGAATGACATTGATGTTAGACTGTTTTAGTCGTGGTGTAGCCCGTAGCCAGGCTCTGAGATTTGATTATGATCTTATCTTATTTTGCACCAGTTATGTAGGTGAAGCTTCACGAACTATAATGAGCATTCTTGAAAAATAAAACAGCTTCAATTATTGCCTATAACTTTCAACTCTTAATCCATAATATACCTCCTAAAATTGGTTTCCGTCAGCTCAATATAGCATCAAATGCCAGAGTACCCATTGCTAATCTAATAAGATGTTGAAACTGGAGACGGGCTATCATGATGCCATCATAAGTCAATGTTCTCGCCACCCACAAGCACCGATCAAAATGCCTTTTGCAAATTCACTTAGCCCCATAGAAATGAACTTCAGCAAGATCACCTCATAACAATTGTAAACTACTATTTCCACTGGGTCATTACTTTTGAGCATACTTTCCAAACTATTCACTGAAAATAAGTTCGCTTCCCACGCTTGAGGTGCTCTTGTGCTAGTTTAGATGCAGAGCTTCTTATATCTAACAAGTGACTTATCTTCTCTTACACTTCCTTATTCCATGAGCACCTATTAAGGTTTAAAACTTGGGGAGAAAATCTGACTGAAGCTTTTGCCTCTCTGCCTCCATAAAATTCACATCTAATCTTAACCAGCTTGGATCTTAAATTACTTTATCTCTTATCGCTCTTCTGATGGTTAACTCACAAAATTTACAACACAAACACACAAACATTGGAGACTTGTGCTCTTTGAATTTATTCTCTGGTTAAAGGATGACAAAAATTTATGGGCAAATTTCAAATTCTATTAGCTGAAATAAAGAAAAGCATCATGAATGCAAAGTATCCTCATTCATAACCTAGATAGTATGTCAGGTGAGAAGATAAGTTCCGATAAATAAGAAAACTTGACAATCCTAACCATGGCATGACATACCTTGCTTCTTGTTTGTTGGCAGTTGTTCAAAGCAATGGCAAACGTATGTTGGTGTTGCAATGGAGACAAACCTTTGGTCAACTGCTTGGATATTCAAAGCAAGATGCGGAACCAATACCAGCCATGCGGAACCAATACCACCCATGTGTTTGCTTTCCCAAAATTGCTGAGAATATCATGTGATACAACTGTAAGAAAATTAGTGGACACGCATGCATGCATACATACCGGCTAAGAACATTTTCAATCCCATATGACACGATTTTTAAAGCATTCAATCCAAGCATTTTTTGCAACAAAATCACTCTCTGCATAGAAATCACATATTCCTATAAGATATATCTCTTTTTTGCCAAGTCAACTATCTTACTCCAAAGCAAGAGAACAACACAAAATGTTTTGGATCAATGTAATGAATAGATTTAGACATAACAATATCTGAGGCTTACGTCAGTCAATTGACCGTTTGACAAGGTATACCATTCCTTTGGCTCTGCAATTTCCTACTAAATTAGCTAGTACAACATAAAAAATAAGGATTTGGATGCAACAAAGATGCCAAACAAAAGAAGCAGAGACGAAAAGAGCCGCAGTCCACCGGTGACACTATGGCTTCTAACTACATCTCTTAACCTAGAAATGCAGCAAATATGCAAAGGCACAAGAAAGAAAAAAGTTATGTTGGTGTTGGAATGGAGGCATACCTCTGGTCAAATGCTTGGATATTCAAAGAAAGCTGCAGAACCAGAAGTGACTAGTGTGTTTGCTCTTATAAAATTGCTGAGAATGGCTATTGTGACACAATTGCAAGAAAATCATTAAACAGGCGTGCATGCATATATGCCAACGCACTGGCTCTGAACTTGTTCAATCCAAAATGATAGCATGTTCTTTGTAAAGCAAGTGGCCAGTGTGTTTGCGTTTATAAAATTGCTGAGAATGACTATTGTGTCTCAATTGCAAAAAATCATTAGACACGCGTGCACATATATATGCCAACTCACCTGTTATGAATATGTTCAATTCCAAATGACACGATTTTCTTTGTAAAGCATTCAATACAAGCATTTTTTGCACTTGAATTCTCCCTGCATAGGACTTTCATATTTTTCTAAGAGATCTTTTTTTATCGAATTAACAATCTTGTTGCAAAGCAGAAGCACAACGCAAAATATTTGGGATCAATGTAATGGATACCTTTAGACATAAAGATATCTAAGCCTTACTTTAGTCAAATGACCATTTGGCGCGGTATCCCATTCCTTCAGCTCTGCAATTTCCTACTTAATTAGCTAGAATACTATGAAAAATAAGGATTTGGATGCAGCAAGGGCGCTGAAGAAAATAAGCAGAGGCATAGAGAAACTGTGGTCCATAGGTGACGCCATGGCTTCTGCCCACACCTTTTAACTTAGAGATGCAGCAAAGATGTCGAAGTCACCACCACAGACATAGAAGAGCTGATCTCCTGCTATGATGCCTAGGCTTCTAACGCCATTCAGCCTAGAAATTAAGCAGAGAAGAATTGATTCAGCATCGTCCAAGATACCCCAAACACGGATTAATTTTTTGCTCCTCATTAGGAATTTCTCGAATATAGATAATGTTTTGTTCTCAAAATTTCTCTCTCATCCATATATAATCCACCAAGGCATAATCAGAAATAACATATTTTCTAAGCCCTTCTAATTTCCCAATTTGATTCTTGAGTCCCTTTTTCCCCACGTCAAAACAAATCATCATCTTCCAAGAGTTTTTATGTCCTTTGAATTCATTTAACCCCGTATCACCGCTCAAAAAGCAATAAGTTCACTCTTTAATATAGTATCACCATCAGATACACGCTCTCTTTATACTAAAAATTGTATGTTGCATGCTTTACTTTTCTCCCACGTAACACTTTATCATTTTATAAAACTAAAAGAAGGTTGACAAAAATGGGATGTGTCAGATACATACATCATGAAGGGAGACCACGCTCAACGTCAAAAGACGTGAGAGAGAGAGAGAGAGAGAGAGAGAGAGAGAGAGACTTCTATAACAGAGAAGGTATATGCAAGTAAAGAGAGACGAGTAAGGAATGTTAATAAACACAAATAAGATGCACCAACCTCAGAGCATACCTCTGGTCATAGTCATAGTCTTATCAAGCTATGTTTTTAAACAGATTCATTGTACAAAGTAATCACTATGTACCATTCCCTTTCTTCTCCACATGTGTGTCCATCAGTCTAACAATTATTAGTTTTTGCAGACTTCAATGACGAAAACACTTTTTTTCGAGAAGGACCATAACTAGAAGTTTAACCCCATAACAAATACGTCATTAAAGTTTTCTAAAAAGAATAATCACAGTAAAGCAAAAAATTGAGATCCACAAAAGTTTAAATAATAACCATCGTCAAAATAGCTACTAAGAGTTATTTAAGTGACACACATTATTGCTCTTTCACCGGACTGAAGATAGGCTGTCTCTAGTCCATCCAATATTTAAGGTCTCACATGGTGCCGGATTACCTTCTGAGCACATGGCAATAGTTTTTAAATTTTTAAACGGAGTCATTTTCCCTGAACAAAGCAAAGTTGTTTTATGCCTAAGTATTTCGCACTATCTTCCATTCCGCCACTAATCTCCATCTTTTCTCTCTCTACTAAGCTTCTCCAGTGGCATAGCTGCCTGCATATCCCATATGCTTGTGGGCAAAAGGAACTGTAGCCTAGTAACACAAGGCTTACGCATTATTCTGTTGGTCTGGGAATATCAGCGGCTGCTTTTCTCTTTACAAAAATGGCATCAAATTTGGTGTAAAACTCGGTGATAGGCATGCTCATAATAGTGCCACACAAGCATGGACACTAAGATCTATGTACTACTCTTTGACAAACCTAGGTGTCACAAACAATTCTATTACCAAAGAAATCAAGCAGTTACTTGGAAAGGATGAGGACTCCTAAAGCATGTTTCTTAATCTTTGAAAGGATCTTATCAAGAAATTGTAGCTTGCCACTGGCATTTTTTCAACATTCAAGTAATCAACTTTAGGGATACATCTTGTTATCGAGATTTTTAGAAATTGATCCAAAAAATAAGGGTTGTCACAACATTGGGAAGAAGCACAACCTAAGTACAAGTCAAGAAACTTATATGCATGAATATTAATAGTTAGAAAGAATAACGTTCAGCACAACAATGCTAGAAAGCCAACACCTAAAGAACATCGATCACAGAGAGCTATCAATGTATCAATCATAAAATGGCATAATGAAATCATATCTTCAACCACTTTGCATGTAATGGTAAGGGAAGGATATCATGAAGTTCTTTGATCAAGATGAATGAAGGAAAGGCGTGGAGGAGAACATAAGGAGGGAAATTGAGATGGTAACCCAAACCAGAATGTCTATGCCCCTAATTTGAAATCGTAGATTTGAAGTACGTCATACATTTGCAGTAGATTGATCAGATGCGTCACAAATAAACATGAAAGAACAGGATGCATGCACAGAAGAATCAAAGGGAAAATCAAAAGGAAACCAAATGCAATTATGTTAAATAAACAACTGACCTGCAGATGAGCTGTTGAAGTAGCAATCTACCAATGACATGCAGATTGACCTACTTCTGCGTTTAACAGCCCGGTATTTCTTCTGTCGGTGTTCTTTGAAGTATGAATATGGAGATGAATTGTAGGTATATTTACCTACGATTGACTTGCAAATTGACGAGCGATTCCGCTTTTAACAGCCTAGTATTTTCCTGGCAGTGTTCATAATAGCATGTGCAATAGACAAACATGAAGAACAAAGCGCTTGCATAGAAGGGTCAAAAAGGAGAATCAAAAGGGAATGAAATATGATTCTGTTAAATCAAAAACTGGGCTGCAAATGTATTCTTGAAGTACCAATCTACAAATGACCTACAGTTGACGTGCGATTTCCTGTTTCACAGCCTGGTAGTTCTTCGGTAAGGATGGTTTTTGGCATATCCTTGTCGAGGAAATACAAGAGTGTCCGTGAGAAGGGATGTCGGTTGGCATAAGAGGAGCAACGGCTTTTCGTTTGTTTATGGTGCCGTTTGTAGTTGGTGTGAGTGGGTGGCACATGTTTGCCTTGTTTTTGTAAAAACACGGGTAATATGAAATATTTTAGAGGGCATTTTGATTAAAATGTGTAGAAACATGTCTAAACATCTCAGACTTTTAAGGTAGAGGAGATTTATTTTAGTCAATGTAACCTATTGTATTAAACTTTGTCATAATTTTATTCATAATATTTTTGACCGTTGTTATTTATTATGTGTGTAACCCCTACTCTTCTTCTACTATAAAAGGAGACCACTCATACCATAGAGAATACACACATATCAAGACATATACTTGATATTTTATATGCTCTCTACATTCTATATACTTTTGGTTTTTTTTTTCAACTTGATCGAGCTAATTCAACAGTTTTCCTATGGATGTACACATAGAGAAGGCGACGTTGCGAGCCTTGGGTTTTATCTTGGAAGATTTATCGATCGTTGGAACCCGTACGTAGGGAGATGATAGAGCCTTTAGGACAGTGATTTTATCGCGACTCTCACTGGCCAGAGCGAATTTGCTTTAATCCTCTATATCTTGAAATTGCAGACTAGTTAAAATACTTGACAATTTGCTTATATATATATATGCATAATTATATGCTTATGATATGCTTATTTTGCATGTCTAATATATTTAGTTAGCCATAAGTTTTGGTTATTTTCATGGTTAGGCAGTTATATGCTTTAGTCACAATTTATGATCAATTATTTTGAAATTAACGTAGCAAATCCAAACTATTTTCCAACATTCTAAAGGTTTTATAATAGCTTTGATTTGTATATGTTTAATAAATTGAGTTTACAATTTTTATTGTTTAAGTTGGTTGTGTCTAGAAGTGAACATTTGCAATTTTGGATTAAGATTTATTAACATAGTATTACTATTCACCGCTATTCATGCTATTCTAACCATTACTTTTCACATAATGTACTGTTCATAATCTTGAGATACTGTGCACGTGTTGTTCATATTGTTCATGTACCGTTCGTACTGTTCACGTACTGTTCATTACTGTTCACATAAATACTGTTTTGAATTTTTAATACACAATTTAGTCACTTTTATCTGCTCCTTTTACTACTTATATTTTTTAGTCAATTATTTAGATAAGGTATTGAGACTTAACTTTTTTGTTTTCACAGTTAGTTTTCTTTACCTTAGCTATTCCTATTGCATCTTATGATGAAACCAAAAATCCAAAAAATCTAACGGACAAAATTTTAAAAGATGGCAAAGACAAATGAAATATTGGCTTACCATTTTAGGTTTCATCTCGACAATAGAGGAAAACAATAGTCAACCTCGGGAATCGAGTTCTTGGTATACTCCCGAGCAAATTGAGTTGCATTTCCATAATAGAATCCTAAAAGCCCTTTCTGATTGTCTTTATGACATATATCATGCTACCAAAAGTGCTAAGGAACTTTGGAATCTCTTACAAGGTGAATATGGCATTGATGATGTCAGTATAGAACGTTTTAATGCGTCTACATTTAACAAGTTTGTTATGGTCGAGGGTAAAGCAATTAACGATCAAATTCATGAGTTTCAAGAACATTTAAGGGCCACTGAGAAGAATGGCTCTAAGTTTAGGGAGGATTATAAGGGTCAATTGCACTAGGCACCCCCAAATTTTCACGTTGTAGCGATCTGCACCACAAAGTTATTTTTAGCTATCTACCACCCCAAACTTTCATAAGTGTGGCTCCCAACACCCTTCATCCATTTTTCAGCCAACAGCCTTGCCGAAGAAGTAATTTAACTCGAACAAGGAGGGCATTTTGGTCAGAACAATTAAAAAAAGGAGATTAGGGTTGAATCTAAAAGCTAATGGGTTTGGCGGGTGGTGGCGAGGCACTGTTGCCGCTGCGATAAGAGGACGGAAAGGGGGAGGGGGGCACCGACGGGGGAAGGGACGCTGCTGACATGCGATGGCGAAGGAAGGGAAGTGGGGCAAGGTATTGTTACCGTCGGGGGGGGGGGGGGGGGGAGAGAAGAAGGAGGAACGAAAAGGGGGTTGGCATCACTGACTGGGAGAGGGGTGATGCCAGCTGAGAGAGAGGCATCAGTTTGAGGTGCTGTAGGAGGGACGACGAGGCAAGGGGCTGTTCCGGTCGCGGGGGGTAGGGGAGAGAAGAAGAAGGAAGAAGGGGGGTCAAAATCACTGATAGGGAAAAGGGCGTTGTAGGGTGCTGGCGTGAGGCCGAAGGAAGGGCGACGGGGCAAGGGGCCGTTGCAGCGGTGGGGCGAGAAGATGAAGGCCGAAAGAGGGGGAGTCGGCGTCCCCAACGGGGGGAAGGGGTGGTGCCGGCGGAGGGTGGGGCGCCGGTGCAAAGGGCGATAGAGATTAGGTTTTCATTCACTTGCTATTCCATAAATGCCCCCCTAAGTTCAGCCGATTAATTCTTTTTGTCCAGGATTGGCCAGAATTTGGACGGAGGTTGTTGGGAGCCACACTTATGAAAGTTTGGGGTGGTAGCTAGCTAAAAATAACTTTGCGGTGTAGAGCGCTACCGCGTAAAAATTTGGGGGTGCCTAGTGCAATTGACCCTGATTATAAAGTGTCTTGCCATATAGACAAACTTCATCCCTCTTGGTCCGACTTTGATAAATGTCTTAAAAATAAACAGGGAACCTTGACTTTGACCCAAGCCTTGAATTCCCTAAGGATAGAAGAAAGCATAAGGAACGTATCAAACATAAAAAAGTAACGTCGAACCAAGCCAATTTGGTGGACAATAATATAACTCCAAACACACTACACCACCTTAGGCCTAGGGAGAATAACTTTAGAAACAATAATAGGCGGAACACCCAAGGCAACGATAATTTCCATCGAAGAAACTGCCGCCATAACAACTTCCTAGCCAATCGCTTTCCTCAAAACAACAATAACCAACCCACAAACCTTCTAAAATCACAAGAATGCAAAGGATGCTAAGGGCAAAGGAAAGAAGAGACCATGTTACGTGTGCGGAAGGACCAATCATATAACTCAAGATTGCTTTTACAAAAGGGTTAAGGAGTACAAGCCAAATGGTAGAAACCAAGTAGATCAAGTCAACATGTTGCTAGATGATGAACCTCCTATTAGGTTTGATTCTAATCCTTGTTTAGTGAATTATAGTTATCAAAGTAATGATTAGTGGTTAGATTCGGGTGCTAATGTACATGTTTGCTTTGATCGTGGACTATTTAAAACTTATCATAACTCAAGTGGAGGAAGCGTGACACTAGGAAATGATACAGCCGCACAAGTGATAGGAATTGGAAGAGTTGCTTTAAAGATAACATCGGGGAAGACGCTAATGCTTAACGAAGTGCGGCATGTTCCAAAAATCAAAAGAAATTTGATTAGTGGATCATCCTTAGTCCAACAAGGATTCAAAGTTGTAATGGAGTCTAATAAGGTTGTAATAACTAGGAATAATGTATTTGTTGGAAAGGGTTATGTTTGTGATGGATTGTTTAAACTAAGCATCTTGATCAATTCAAATAAAAGTTCTCCTTTAGTTTTAAATGTTGAATCTAGTGAGAAATGCCATGAAACATTAGGACATATAAACTATGGGAAGGTCAAGAGGTTGACGGATTTAAGCTTGATTCCAAAAGCAAATGTAATTATTAAACATAAGTGTAAAATTTGGGTAGAAGCAAAGCAACCTAGGAAACCCTTACAAACCAGTCCATAGAAATACAAGTCCTTTAGAACTTATACATAATGATGTATGTGATTCAAACAGAACTCCTACTAGAGCAGGCAATACATATTTTGTGACTTTTTTAGATTACTTTTCAAAATGCTGTCATGTTTTTTTCTAATCAAGACCAAGGATGAAGTGTTTGGTAAGTTTAAGATATATAAGAATGAAGTTAAAAACCAACTAGAAAAGAAAATAAAGGTCCTTAGGTCTGATAGAGCTGGGGAGTACACGTGGAATGAATTTAAAATTTTCTGTGAAGATAGTGGGATAATACATGAATTAACACCACCTTATTCGCCCCAAACAAATAGTGTAGCCGAGAGGAAAAACCCAACATTGTTAGATATGGTTAATGCAATGTTGTCAAATTTTGGTGCACTCGAGAACTTGTGGGGGGATGCCGTCTTGTCATCTTATTTTATACTAAATAGAGTGATCGTTAAGGATCATGACATGACTCCATAAGAGCTTTGAAAAAGAGATCTCCAAGGCTAGATATCTTAAAAGTGTGAGGGTGTTTCTCTAAGGTAGCCATACCCAGAACCTAAGAGAAAGAAAATCGGGCCCAAAACAATAGATGCGATATTTATTGGATATGCTCAAAATAGTAGCACAAATATATTTTTAGTTGTAAATTATGAAATTAGTGAAATCTCAAATAACACTATCATAGAAGCTAGAGATGCTACATATTTGAAGATATATTTCCTCTTAAGACTAGGCTGTCTAACCAACCTTCTAGCTCTATAATCCAAGTAAGTGATAAGACATTTCCTAGTAGCATAACCAGAGAAGTTGATCTCGAGTCTCCTATTGACCCTAGGAGAAGTAAAAAAACTAGGACGGAAAAGAACTTTGGAGATGGAATTTTCACCTATTTAGTTAAGGGAGAACCCAAGACTTACCAAGAAGCTTAGATTCGCCTTTTTGGAAAGAAGCAATCAATGACGAGTATCAGTCAATCATTCAAAATAATACTTGGGTGTTATCTGATCTACCTCCTAGAAGCAAACCCATAGGTTGCAAATGAGTGTTTAAAAGGAAGCTAAAACTTGATGGGAGCATAGAAAAATACAAAGCTAGGTTAATAGCTAAGGGTTCACACAAAAACAAGGGATATATTACTTTGACACATATTCCCCTGTAGCTAGAAGAACCACCATTAGAACACTATTGGCACTAGCATCTATACACAATCTAGTGATACATCAAATGGATGTTAAAACTGCTTTCCTAAATGGAGACTTAGATGAAGAATATTATATGGAGCAACCTGAAGGTTATAAGGTCAAAGGACAGGAAAATAAAGTGTGCAAGTTAGTGAAATCACTCTATGCCCTTAAGCAAGCCCCTAAGCAATGGCATAAAAAGTTTGATGAAGTTTTCCTAGGTTATGGGTTTAAGATTAATGATCATGATAAATGTGTATTATAAATAGGATAAAGGGTTAATTACAAAACTTCCCCTGTGCTTTACATGTTTTTGCACTTTGCTCCCCGTGTTTATATTTTTTGCAATACTGTCCCCTAATGTTGACAAAATCATTATAAATGACTCCAAAACTCAACGTCCGTCCAAAATAGCCTTTAAAATAGTCACGTGCCTGTCATGTGCCACTTTTTTTTACTAAAGTAAAGGGCAAAATTGTAACTTTAGTTAAAAAATTCTTCATCTTCATTATGGCCTTTGTCTCTCTCTGCCATCACCTTGTCTCTCCACCAGATGCAACCCAGATGACATGCAGAAAAGTTCTCCTAGAAATCAAACAATCTCTAAACATACCCACCTAATTGGCTTCATGGAAGCCAAATATTGACTGTTGCGATTGGAACGACGTCATATGTGACTCAACCACCAAGCGGATAACCATCCTCCAGCTTGGCTGGGGCAACATCTCCGACCAATTCCCCGCAGTAGTCGACGATCTCCTTTCCTACATGGCTCCCCATCCCTCGACGCCCGTTAGGACATGGTGGTCATCAAAATCCCCAAGCTCGGCAAGGAAGCTGTAGCCAAGGCCATCAAGGAGTAGGGCTAGCCAGAGTCCAAGATCACCCACCTCGTCTTCTGTACCACCGCCGGCATCAACATGCCTGGCGCCAACTACTAGCTCACCAAGCTCCTCGGCCTCCACCCTTCCGTCAAGAGGCTCATGATGTACCAACAGGGCTGCTTCGCCTGCTACACCGTCCACCTCCTGGCCAAGGATCTCGTCGAGAACAATGCCGGTGCTCCAGTCCTCGTCGTCTGCTTCGAAATCACCGTCATCACTTTTTGTGGACCCTCTGACACCCATCTGAACTCCCTTATTGGGAAGGCTCTTTTTGGTGATGGTGCTGTCGCCATGATCGTAGGCGCTGATCCTGATGTCTTCGTTGAGCGCCCACTGTTCCAACTGGTGTCTGCGGCGCAGACCATTCTACCGGACTCCGACAGTGCAATAGATGGACATTTGTGTGAAGTAAGGCTCATTTCTTGTCTCTCTATCGACATGCATTTCATGACCCAAATCATCGTTTTCTGAATCACCATTTTCCTGACCTTCCTCATCCTTGAATCTGCTCTGTTTCCCTCACTTATGGAGTCAATCAATTCAATTAGAACCAACTGGTGACCACTAAAATCAATAAGGAATTCCAGATGCTGAGATTTAATTGCAAGCGAATTTTTGTCTTCTCTATTAACTACTACAGTCAAAGAATCAGCAGGCATTGAATCATCCATTTTCATATTATAGTTTGCTTTGGTGGAGCTGGGTTCTTTGAAACTGCGGCACATAAGAGTAGCTCCACGTGGAGTAAGATGAAGATGATGGACTTTTTAAATTAAAGTTACAGTTTTCATTTTCACTTTAGTAAATAAAGGTGGCACATGACAGGCACATGACTATTTTAATAGCTATTTTGGACGGCTGTTGGGTTTTGGAGTCGTTTGCAATGGTTTTGTCAACCTCAGGGGACAATATTGCAAAAATTGTAAATACGAGGAGCAAAGTGCAAAACTGTGTAAACCACAGGGGACAGTTTTGTAATTAACCCATAGGATAATAGTGAACATTGTTATACTTTGCTTATAAGTGGATGATATACTGATCTTTGGGACTAATCTAGATGTTGTTAAGAACGTGAAGACCTATTTATTTAGGAATTTTGATATGAAAGATTTGGGAGAAACTCATATAGTTTTGGGAATGACGTTAAAAAAAACTCACGAAGGGATCATATTGACTCAATCTAGTGTCATGAAAAATATGTTGAAGAAATTTGGATATTACGATACTAATCCTATACAGACTACATATGATTCGAGTATAGCTTTAAAGAAGAACTTGAGAGAACTGATATCACAACTGAAGTACTCTCAACTCATAGGATCCTTACTATACTTCACTAATAGGACTAAGCCTGATATAGCATATGTTATTGGGAGACTTAGTTGATATACCCAAAATCCTAACAAGGAGCTTTGGAATGCTTTAGAGAGAGTACTTAAGTATCTTAAAGGGACATTAGAGTATTCGTTGTGCTATCAGGGGTTCCCAAATGTGGTGGAAGGGTATAGTGATGCTAATTGGATAATCGATAGTTTAGAGATCAAATTTACTAGTGGTTATATTTTAACATTAGGAAGATGATCTATATCTTGGGGATCTAAGAAGCAAACAATCATCTCTAGAAGTAGTATGGAGTCTAAGTTGATCGCTTTAGATACTGCCTGTATAGAGGCTGAATGGTTAAGAAATCTTTTACTAGACATACCTTTAGTGAATAAGCCTTTACCAGCTTTATCTGTGCATTGTGATTGCAAAGCTGTTATAGATCTTATTAAATAGTCTCATGCGAACAAAAAGATGAACAAACACATACAAGTAAGGTACAAGTCAATCAAGGGACTAGTAAATAAAAATGTGATATCTCTTAATTTTGTGAGATCTGAAAAGAATTTGGCTGAGAACTTAACTAAATGTCTACCCAGGAAGAGTGTATTTGAATCATCGAGGGGGATGGGGCTTAATCCCACAGGTAGTCACCAGCGGGGGTAACCCGACCTTGATGATTGGAGATCCCATGAAGAAGGTTCAGTGGGTAGGAACAACCCATACATCATGGCTCATAATGATAGCACTAATTTTACAGGAGAACGTCTCCTCCTCATCTTATGGTGACAGTGCTACTTTGTGTGATGTTAAGGAAGGGTTTTACCCTGAATGAGCCCGAGGCGGATTTTTTTGAGGTACAGTCACACGTACCCTTGGCGGACTCACCTAAATGAGAATGGTCCTGAGGCCGTGACCCTGAGAACTGGGCTGATCCCTAAAGACTCTCATGAGAATCAAGATTAGAGCGCATGGCCTTTAATAGTGCTACCCGCTATGAACCAAGCCCTATATCAATATTGCGTGTGTGACTAATTGAAGTTTGATCAAGGGACCTAATTCAAGGCGTAGTCTATTATGGCTTCCTCAATCGAAAATTGTCAACACTAAGTGTAGGTTCAAGTCTGGAAGGCACCGCACTTACACCCATTGCACAGTATAAAGTTGACCATACTTAATATACTATTTTGATTTTTTTTTCTTAAGGTTTTAAACCTTTGTCGGGGATAGTTAGAATTTGCTTTTATTTTATTTACAAATTCTGTTAGTAGAGCTTTAAAACCTTAATTTATTTTCTATATTTATGTTAGTAAATGTAACCAATTATATTAAACTTTGTCATAATTTTATTCATAATATTTTTTACCGTTGTTATTTATTATGTATGTAACTCCTAGTCTTCTTCTACTATAAAAGGAGACCTCTCCTACCATGGAGAATACACACATATCAAGACATATGCTTGATATTTTATATTCTCTCTACATTCTATATACTTTTAATTTTTGGGCAACTTGATCGGGTTAATTCAACAGTCTTCCTATGGACGTACACATAGAGAATGCGATGCCGCATACCTTGGGTTTTATCTTGGAGGATTTATCGATCATTGGAACCTGTGCATAGGGAGACGATAAAGCCTTTAGGATAGCAATTTTATCGCAACTCTCACAGGCCAGTGTGAATTTACTTTAATTCTTTATATCTTGAAATTGCATACTAGTTAAAATACTTGACAATTTGCTTATATATATATATATATATATATGTGTGTGTGTGTGTGTGTGTGTGTGGGAGCCGATCTCTATCTACCGGTGGAGAAATAACAATTTCGTCACCATAAATCTGGCCGTCCACGTGTACTCGTAGATGGCCCAGATCTTTTCTTTTTTTTTTTGAAAAAGTTGCAACCGCCACTCTTTCAAGCAGTTGCAAAAAAAAAACCCAAAAATGCCCCTTTAAGAAGGAAAAACCCAAATTGCCAGTCTTTGTAGTGGTTGGGGGCCCACTAATTTCCTCCCAACCGGTACAAAGTGTAACAATTGAGAGCACACCCAACCTCTACAAAGACTGGGGGTTGGAATCATTGCAAAAAAATTTTAAGACTTCTTTCGTGACACCAAAGGACTTTGTCACATCAAGCCACTTTGGCCCCACACCTAACCTCTACAATGACTGGGGGTTGGAATCATTGCAAAAAAAAATAAAAAATTAAGCCTTCTTTCGTGACACCAAAGGACTTTGTCACATCAAGCCACTTTGGCCCCACCACCCAACCGCCAGTCTTTTTTTTTTTTGGCTCATTGCACCTTAGGCACGCTAGTTAGCCCATTTCTATGAATTTTGGCAAAGATTAAGACAATTTATTTTTTGAATTTTCCTATGATGCGCCTATTCGTGCATACTTTAGCGCCTAATTCATAGCCCATGTCTTTGTTGTGTCACGAAACAACTACAAAAAAAAAATTAGCGGTTGGGGAGTGATGGGGCCGGTGCTTTGGTGCTCACGAAAGAAGGCAGCAAAATAAAAGTCATGATTCCAACCCCCAATCTTTGTAGAGGTTGGGTGGTGGGGCCAAAGTGGCTTGATGTAACAAAGTCCTTTGGTGTCACGAAAGAAGGCTTAAAATTTTTTTTTGCAATGATTCCAACCCCCAGTCTTTGTAAAGGTTGGGTGTGCTCCCAATTGCTACACTTTGTAGCGGTTGGGAGGAAATTGTGGGCCCTCAACCGCTACAAAGACTGGTGGTTTGGGTTTTTCCTTCTTAAAGGGGAATTTTTGTTTTTTTTGCAACCGCTTGAAAGAGTGGCGGTTGTAACTTTAAAAAAAAAAATAGATCCACGAGTACACGTTGACGACCAGATTTATGGTAGAGAAATTATTATTTCTCCACCGGTAGACAGGGATCAACTCCATATATATATATATATATATATATATATATATATATATATATATATATATATATGGAGCTGATCCGTTGAGAGCGCTAGCAAAATAGAAGATTTTGCTAGCGCGTTCTGGCCGTCTATCCCGGCCCAGATCTTTTTTTTTTTCAGAACCTGTCAGTCGTCCGCTACATAGTGTAGCGGATAGACTTTTTGACCGTATTGCCCCTCTTCCCTCGTCTGCTACACTGTATGGCGAAAAACTTTTTTGGCCGGACATGTGACAGTCAAAAAGTAGTCCACTACACTGTGTAGCGAACGAATTTTCACCTGACATGACTGACACAATTCCAGACTTGTCTATACCTTTATTTTTGCACAAGTCAATGTTGTCGCCAATCTTGTCCACTGCACAGTATCGCGGACAGTATTGCCTATTCCCAAAACCTACTCAGCTCCTTCAGCATAATTTTCTTCTCCTTCAGACTCGCTTCCATTTTCAGCTCCCTTCAAGCTTCGAGCAACACTTGCTTCAAGCATCACTCAAGCAAGGTAAGTTTGTGAATGGTGAATTTTTCTTTATGGATTGACTGGTAAAGTATAATTTATTTGTTTGGACAAAAAAGTATAGATTTTTTGTGATGTTCTAGAAATTTGTCACTCTATTCATCAATTTGTGATGTTCTACTCTAGATTTTTTATGATTTCTAGACATGATGTTCATAAAAAAGGTATAATTTGTTAACTTTAAATAAATTCATTATAGTTTAATTCGTTTTTCTTAGGTTCGCTAACTTCAAAAAATTTATCCTATTTAAATTCGAATTTTTTAAGATATGTTTGTTGTATTTTGGCATGATGAATTTGTCTATTTATCTTAGTAATTTTAATTTGTTATGTTCAATAAATTAATAATTGTTAATTTGGAGACACTTTTGAGATTATGTATATGGTATGTTTGTCATCCTAAATTGGTCTATTCGCCAAGGTAATTTTTAGGTAATATTTTCAGTTAGAAATGTCATTTGATTGTTAAGCGTAGTCTATTTCTACACAGGTCTTGTTTCACAATGTCTGATTTCGTGTCGAGCTCCAACGTCCCCGTAGATGCTAGTGATCCGTATCTAGGACGAACGTTTCAAACATTGGAAGAAGCTGAAGAATGTTTTCGAGCGTATTCATTGAGGGTTGGTTTTGGCATTAGAATAAAGACTACAAGAACAAGCAACGTAAAAAAAAGATATGCTCTCGCTTATACGAGTGTCATAGGGGCAGAAACCCATTGCAAAATGAGACACGCGTAGGCAATGATGACAGTGATGACGAAATAGGATATTCGCGTAGAAGACGGGACTGCTTTGAGCGCACAAATTGCCAGGTCAAGATGTTCGTAAGCTACAAATCCAAGCAAGATCATTGGCTTATTACCAGCCTGGAACTGGCACACAATCACCCGTTAGTAACTCCTTCTAAGGTGAGTCAGATGCATCAACACAAGAAGATGGGTAAGGTCGCGAGGAGCCTAATTCACACAATGAGCAATGCGCGAATTGGACCTACTGAGATTGTTAATGTTCTTGCTGAACAGGCTGGGGGAATTCAAAATTTAAACTTTAACACGACAGACGTTCGTAACGCGGTCCGAACCCATAGACGAGCCGCGTATGACCTCAATGATGCTCAATCTACAATGAGCCTATTGAAACGGATGCAGATGGAGGACCCGCAGTTTACCTTCGATTATAAACTTGACGACGAGCATCGAGTTAGTACAATTTTTTGGGTCGACGGTCGTTCGAGGCTAGCTTATAAGCATTTTGGGGATGTCGTGACTTTCGACACCACATACCGTACCAACAAGTACTCGATGCCGTTCGCTCCTTTCACGGGCGTCAATCATCATTATCACTCCATCCTGTTCGGGTTCGCCTTGTTAAGGGACGAGAGCGAGGGTTCTTTTGTATGGTTGTTTAGG
Organism: Escallonia herrerae; assembly: GCA_033070095.1. Taxonomy (NCBI): domain Eukaryota; kingdom Viridiplantae; phylum Streptophyta; class Magnoliopsida; order Escalloniales; family Escalloniaceae; genus Escallonia; species Escallonia herrerae. The sequence continues at coordinate 143,406 of JAVXUP010000695.1, forward strand.
ACGTGGCTGGAAGCAATGAACTTCAAAGCACCCAAAGTGATCATCACCGATCAAGATTTGGCAATGAAGAAGGCTATTGCTACCGTCTTCCCAGACACTCGGCACAACTTGTGCACTTGGCACATAAGCAACAAATACCCTGAACGTCTGCATCACGTGTACGCAAAGTATCCAGACTTTAAACAGGATTTTGACAAGTGCGTTAACAAGTCGTTAACGATTGAGGAATTCGAGGAGAGGTGGGAAAAGCTTGTTCGGGATTACTCATTGCAAGACAACGAGTGGCTCCAGCACTTGTACGAGCGCAAAGAGCAATGGATTGGCGTTTACACGAGGAGGTATTTTTCAGCGGGCATGAAAACGACGGGCAGGAGTGAATCTATGAATGCCACGTTCGATAGTTATGTGGGTACAGCTACCAATTTGAAGAGTTTCGTGGCATCCGCACAAAAAGCAGTTGCTTCGTTATTCGTAAAAGAAAGGGCTGCAGACTTTGCAACAACGTACAAACAAAGGAGAAGGTTGCTTGAGACCCCGCTGGAGCTGAACGGTGCCAAAGTCTATACGAAGGAGATCTTCTTGCTATACCAAGTAGAGCTGCAAAAATCGGGATGATACAGTATAAACAAGGTGGCAGAAATGTCTACGCGTGAGTACAAGGTTTATTCGCTCGTGAATGACCTCGTCCCTGAGAAGCTGCGCAGAATTTATACGGTGAGCCATGACACATTGACGGATTCGGTGACATGTGTTTGCAAGAAGTTTGAGTTCCATGGCATCCTGTGTAGACACATTCTGCGGTTTTTCACCCAGAAGAATATCAGGACAATCCCCGATAAATATGTCCTGCCACGGTGGACGAAAGGTGCAAACAGGTTGCACGGTACCATTGCCTTTCCGGAGCACCCGTATACTGACTTTGAAGAATCAGAGACGTTGCGGTATAATCATCTGGTGACAATGTTCACCCGTTTGTCCGTAAAAGGTGCTGCTACAATGGCTGGATATAAACATCTCCTCGAGGTAGCTCAGCAGCAAGAGCCCATCGTCGACCAGTTGGAAGCAGCTTCAGTCAGCAATGCGGTTGACACTGAGCCTACAACGAGATCAGAAGATGACGAGCCGGGGGAGGAAGATGACAATGATATCCGGCCTTTGGATCCAATTATATCGCAACCGAAAGGCCGCAAGAGATCTACGCGGATGAAGAGCTCTATTGAACAGGCAACTCAACCTAAAAAGCTGAGAAGGTGTGCATTGTGCAACAAAATGACCGACCATGACAAGCAGAACCATTACAAGGCACTGGGGATAAGTCCAGGGGGTTTGCAAGACGAGGAAGAAGATGACGCCAAAGATGAGGAAGAAGCAGCTGTAGTGGACCTTTAGTTTTTTGTATAAGCCATCAAGTCTATTTGACATTTGTAATAATGCGTAATATTTTTTTGATGAGATTCTCTTTCGACCGAAGACTGGAAGGTTATTTTTGATGGACCTATTAGAGCCGCCATCAAATCTAACTTTAGTTTTTTATTTGCCCTATCCGTTACACTATATAGCGGACGGCGCAGCAGAAACCCAAATTGTTATCTTGTAGAATTTTCGCAACATAATCTAGAGGACAAGAAAACTCTTGGTATCTACACAATGTAGCGAACGTCAAACTTCTCTTAAATGACAATCAGATCGGCCTCTTTCTCCAGTTTCTCTCTCTGTCTCGAACATCTCACCCACCCACGACCCCCTCTACGGTGACCAACATCTCCGGCGATAGATCCGTCCTGATGGCTTCTGCTTCGGTGAACATGGACGTTTCAGTCGGCAGACACTTCTTCAAGGTCATGATGCCTGGGTTTCATACAGAACTTGTAGGCCATCCCTCTTTCTCTATGTTTTTGGGTGTGTTAAAAGTTTTATCTTTGATTAAAAACTTACCTGTCTTATAATGAATATGATAGGCCATACCGGTAGCCTTTTGCAGATTGCTTACCAAACTTTGGTTCGAAGCAACTTTAACCAGCCGCAAGGGGTCATGGCTTGTTAAAATCAAGAAGAAGCACATCCAAGAGAAAATTTCTTTTGAAGAGGGTTGGAGCAATTTCTGCGAGCAGCACGACCTCAATGAAGGGGACTTTGTAATCTTTGAACACAAGGGGCATATGCATTTTCAAGTGCTGGTGTTTGATCAAAGCACTTGTGAAAAAGCTTTCCCCCAATGTTGAACCTTAAATCAAATTATGAACAATTTTGTGTTAGTAAATTTTTGTCTGATAATTTTTGGTTCTTAATTGTACATTTGAGAATTGTGATTGTTAATTGATGATTTGAGGTTGTTAATTGATAATTTTTGGTTGTTAATCATGCATTTGAGATATTGAGATAGTTTATTTTGTCGCTAAAACACTTATTACTTTGCCAGTTTCATAAAACAGAATTAGCGACGTCCACTACACTGTGTAACGGATGGCGTAGCAGAAAGTCTAATCTCCAACACTTAAAAAAATTTTGTTGCCTCTACGTTCGTTACACTGTGTAGCGGATGGCGGAGCAGAAAGTCCGATCTCCAACACTTGGAAAAAAAATTTCTGTCTTTGGACGTCGGCCACACCGTGTAGTGGACGGCGCAGTAGAAACTCTCATCTTCAACACTTGGAAAATTTTCCTGTATTTGGACGTCCGCTACACTGTCTAGAGGACAGTACAGCCAAAACTCCCAACGTCAACACTTAGAAAATTTTCCCCCATTTAAAATAAATTGTTCCATATACGTCCGCTACACTGTGTAGCGGACGGCGCAGCAGAAACTCTCCACTTCAACACTTAGAAACGTCCGCTACACTGTGTAGCGGACAGTACAACAGAAACTCCCAACACAGAAAAATTTTCCCCCATTTTGTTCCCCCACTTAAAAAAATTTTGTTCCCTCTACGTCTGCTAAACTGTGTAGCGGACGGCGCAGCAGAAACTATCAATTTCAATACTTAGAAAATTTTCCTGGTTTTGGACGTTCGCTACACTGTGTAGCGGATAGCGCAACAGAAACTCTCAACTTCAACACTTGGAAAAATTTTCCTGTCTTTGGACGTCCGCTACACTGTGTAGCAGACGGCGCAGCAGAAACTTTCCACTTCAACACTTAGAAACGTCCGCTACACTGTGTAGCGGACAGTACAGCACAAACTCCCAACACAGAAAATTTTCCCCCATTTTGTTCCCCCACTTAAAAAAATTTGATTCCCTCTACGTCCACTACACTGTGTAGCGGACGGCGCAGCGAAAACTCTCAACTTCAACACTTGAAAAAATTTTCTGTCTTTGGACGTCTGCTACACTGTGTAGCGGACGGCGCAGCAGAAACTCTCCACTTTAACACTTAGAAATGTCTGCTACACTGTGTAGCGGACAGTACATCACAAACTCCCAACACATAAAATTTTCCCTCATTTTGTTCCCCCACTTAAAAAAATTTTGTTCCTTCTACGTCCGCTACACTGTGTAGCGGACGACGCAGCAAAAACTCTAAACTTCAACACTTGCAAAATTTTCATGTCTTTGGACGTCTGTTACACTGTGTAGCGGACGGCACAGTAGAAACTCTCCACTTCATCACTTAGAAACATCCGCTACACTGTGTAGCAGACAGTACAGCACAAACTCCCAACATAGAAAATTTTCCCCCATTTTGTTCCCCCACTTAAAAATTTTTTTGTTCCCTCTACGTCCGCTACACTGTGTAGCGGACGGCGCAGCAAAAAGTCTCAACTTCAACACCTAAAAATTTTTCCTGTCTTTGGACGTCTGCTACACTGTGTAGTGGACGGCGCAGCAGAAACTCTCAACTTCAACACTTAAAAATTTTTCTTGGTTTTGGACGTCCGCTACACTGTGTAGTGGACAGCGCAGTAGAAACTCTCAACTTCAACACTTAGAAAATTTTCCTGTCTTTGGACGTCGGCTACATTGTGTAGCGGACGGTAGACTTAGAAAATTTTCCCCATTTTGTTTTCACCATTCAATCATTCTCAATGAGAGCAAAAAAACCAACTCAAATCAAAATCTAATCAAATCAACCCAAATCAAATGTCAACTGATTTCAACACAAATCAGTCAAATCAATCAATAAATCATTTTCAATACAAATCAACTGATCTCAACACAAATCAAATCACACCAATGACAGCTTTCTAAATAATCACAATCTATTAAAAAAAATTATTCTAACGGTACAATGTCAACTGGGGTCTTCATGTTGAGCCGGATTCTCGTCCTTAGACACATTTTTAATAAACCTAACCGCTCTAGGCTGGCCTTTCATAATTTGCCAAGCTATCCTATATCCAAAGCCTTCTACGTATTCTTGACTCCAGGCAACCGCCCTGGAGGCTCTCAGACCGATAAATATAATCCATACACATGCAAAGGAAGATGCCGCAGTCCGAAGTATTATGTTTCTTGGGCCTTTTCTTCTTCAATCGGAAATGGAGCTTTGGCCGCGCCGGTACATGTACACCACGGATAGCATGGACCATGGCACAAAATAGATTCTGCGAGAAACAAAAAATGGCGTAAGACACGAGTTAACATTTACAATTGGCAAGTTACAATAAGCATTAAACAAGAATCGTAAGATTACCATAGAGTCCAACTGGGCTTTGTACATCCGCAACACAGGCATGTGGATGGTATCGTCGTGGAGACTGTCAACCACCGATAAGACTTTTTCTATTGGTTCATCGCAAACCAAGTACCAGTGGCTTTCCCCTAAAAATGGGATTAGAAACATGTCCGCAACCCTTGCGCTCACTGGACTATCCCTATTCAGATACGCTCGTATGTTAGCGGACGGTCTCCACTGGCTCAACTTTTTCTTCCCCCTTTGTTCAACCCACTCATGCCATTCAGACACTAGGAGGCTATGAAAAAAGGCATCCACCAAAAAAATGCACGGATACTCATTCAGCCGCTCCCGACCCCTTTCCTTCAGAATCTCCACGTAGGTAGAGATGACACCGTTGTCTAACCAACTCCCCGGAGCCAGGGAGGACATTTTCCCCACGAGCAACTGTAATCCATGCCCTCCGGGTGATTCACACTATACAACATTTTGTCCCGGGGGTACCCGCTAAAATAACGCTCTCTGATTATTTGACATTTATACGGCTTTAGGGGCTTCAATGGATGCCTTTTACGATATTGCCCTTGGGGGTCGACCGGGGATATTGCACTCCTTCGGAGAGGGGGGGTCGACTGGGGGATATTGCCCTCCTTCGACAATAGATGGTCCCACTCACGGGACAATGGGCAGTGTCTCAGACCGACTGATGTTTTTGAAACCCCAGTCCTGGGTGATGCTGTAGTACCATTCATTGTACTGTTCGATGCTGATCTCGGGGTTAGGCTCCGACACAATGGCCGCCAGCATGTCCTGCCAGGAATTCCAGATCTTGATTTCTCGTGCACACAAGTCGTGCGCATTCGCCTTGCCAAACCGTCCGACTCCCGGTGAGTTCCTGTTAAGCCTCATATCCGGCGCATCGGCTGGCAACCCCTACAGGCAATCAAAATGGCACATAGCGTGATCTGGTAACTACCACTCTGTGACCTCGAAGTGGATCAGGGGTGTGCGTTGCAACCTGAAGAGCGTGAAGACGAACGACTCTCCCACCCGTCGCGCAAAACAATTGTACGGTGCCCATCGTATCTGGCCCAGAGATAGCGAGTCGAGCTCATCCAGATAGTACGTAATGTTGTGATGGGGATCGTCTCTCCTTGGGTAGTGACTGCCCTTCCAGCTGTACTCCCAGGCGCACAACCATGGCCACACAGTATCTGTTCCGTCCCTACGCCTGAGTGCACCGGTTGCAAGGTGTTCATAAGACCACACCTGGAAGCAAAGACAAATTAAATAAAGTATCGTCAAAATTTATAGTCGATTCAACAAAAAAAATTGAGCACGTAATCAAGATTTGTATGATATACCTATAATAGCGAGAGACATGCACATATAGCTTTGGAGTCGGGCCTCGTTGCCTTGTGTAATGCTCGGTACAGGTACGCAAGAGTTGCTGCACCCTAGGCATAATCCCCAACCTCCAGCAGGTTACCCAACAACGGTAAATATTTGACGATTACCGTATTCTTCGACAATGTTGGGAACAGAATTGCCCCCATCACCCACAAGAGGAAAGCTTGTGTGTACAGCACAAGTATCTGATCCGTGTAGTTATCCGGCAGAACCTTGTAGGTATCTACCAACCACTTCAACTTGATACCAGCAGTGCTAAATTGATCTTGGGGTATCGAAGTAAAGAATTCCCTAGCAGTTCTCTTATTCGTTGCTTCCGATAGAGGAGCTATTACTGGTCGCCCCGTCACCGGTAACCCTAAGATGAACCCTACATCTTCTAGGGTAATTGTCATCTCTCCGAGAGGGAAGTTCGTTTCACTTCTCCACCTTTCAACAAGGGCACCTATTAAGTGCCTGTCAAGGTGTTGAAAGATCTGCCCATGTGTGAAAATCCCAAACTTAATCTCACGCAGTAATCTTTTCTGGGTTTTGTTCAATTTCCAGGCTTTGAAATTATCGGATACTTCTACTGTGTTGAGAAGTGCTCTTTCCTACGAATTAATAAATACAATTTAAGCAAAACAAACGATATACAACGTTCACAAGAATAAGAAAATTGAAAAAAAAAGTATCTTACTCCATCCTCCCATATGAGCGTACTGATATGGTTTGCTTGGTCGTATAATACGGATAGATCTTCTAGTCCAGGGTTGAAATTCATTTTTTGCAACTGAAATTATGAAAAAACAGTAAGGTTGGAAGCGTAAACATTCTCAAACATACAACGCTAGCACATGCAACGCTAGCATGTGATTAAATAATACATACAACGCTACCGTGTGCTCACATAAGTTCACATGTTGTATATATATATGTACATACATACAAACATACACGGAATGTGATTTTACAAGTGAATTCACATGAACAAATAATATGCAATACACATATATAATATATATAGATAAATTGACAAACGCTATCACAATGCAGCGCACACATATTCAAAACTATGCATAAGCCACAATACTCATAAAACTCTAGATTATGAACAAATATATGATTGATTTGTGAACTTACGTGATTGATGAGACAATTAAAGGATTTCTCGGGAAGAAATTGCGCCGATCTACTTGCCAACGCAGTTAGAAAAATTGTGAAAAGAAAAAATGAATAAGAGTTTCGAAGTGTATATATGAGTGGGTAAGTCCGCTACATAGTACAGCGGACAATAAAAACCAAAAAGTTGTCCGCAACACAGTGGGTTAAGGACAAAGTAACAGTCGTGCACTGACAGGACTGATGTGACAACTGTCAGGGGGGTTGGTCATTCATTCGCTACACAGTGTAGCGGATGACTTTTTGACTGTCACATGTCAGGCCAAAAAAGTTGTCCGCCATACAGTGTCGTGGACGAGGGATGAGGGGCAATACGGTCAAAAAGTCCGTCCGCTACACTATGTAGTGGATGACTGACAGCTTCTGGAAAAAAAAAGATCTGGATCGTCCATCCCTTTAGGATGGACGGCCAGATCGCGCTAGCAAAATCTCCTATTTTGCTAGCGCTCTCAAAAGATCAACTCTCGTATATATATATATATATATATATATATATATATATATATATATATATATATATATATATATATATATATATATATATATATATATATATATATATATATATATATATATATATATATATATATATATATTGTATGCTCATAATATAATTATTTTACATGTCTAATATATTTAGTTAGCCATAAATTTTGGTTATTTTCATGATTAGGCAGTTATATGCTTTAGTCATAGTTTATGATCAATTATTTTGAAATTGACGTAGCAAATCTAAGCTATTTTTAAACAGTCTACAAACCTAGAGTATTCTTCCTAGCCTTTCAAAGTTAGATTCCAGTAACATATGAATAGGAAATAATGTGAGAGGCGTTTCTTCGTCAGGGTCGAAGTAAGAAATTTACTTATAGCATATGCAAGCCATCATAGGATTTTGCCATCATAACTTTGATTTTTTTTCCCTGGCTATGATGTAGCGTGTGAAAGAAGAAAGTACCAGGCCAGACAAGTGCTAGGAATACTCTAATATGATAAAATGTTGTGGAAAGTGTTTGTGTTGGTGTTGGTGTTGGCTTCACATTATGCCCTCACACGTGAATGAGAAGTGGAGAAGAAATTCTCAACACATGGAACACACATAGCAACTTGGAGTAAATGAAGACTTCAAGTTTTCAAGTCAAGCCAAGTATTGAACAGCGTTTTAATCTGACTAAATGGATTGCCACCATTGCAAAAGTGTCTATCCATGAAAAACATGGGTATGTATTGCTGCTCCTTTGGTTGCTTTTGACCAAAGGAATTCTCACCTACCTCTCTCCTATATAAAGAGAAGAAGGCACAAGCATTCGATAAAACACACATCAAACACCACTGAGAAACATTCGTCATTGAGATTTAAATGTAGTGAGTTAGTCACTGAGAGCTAAAAAGGGTATTAGGCATTTATGAGCTTATGATTGTAACTCAAATGTTAGAGTGTTGAGTGCTTTTTTAATAGCACTAATGAGTGAGAAAAATCACAGAGTTTTTATTCACCGAGAGAAATAGTGAGGTGAGTTTTTGGGTGTGTTCGAAAAATGGATCTGAGTGACTAAATGAAAGTTTCCTTGTAACTTCTCCACTTTATAGTGCAACATTCTCACTATCTTCTAGTGGATGAAGGCAAGAGACCAAACCATGTTAAATACTTGTGTCCATATTTTTTGCGTGTGACAGTTTTTATTTTTATTTTTTCGTGTTGTGCTAGTTGTATCTGTTTTAGGGGTTTAAATCGTAATAACTGGTATCAGAGCTTTGGTGTGTCAACTTTATAATTTTTTGAAAATATTGATAAAGATGACTGGTCCAAAATATGGGGTTGAGAAATTCAGTGGTCATGATGGTTTCTCTATCTGGAAAACGAGAATGAGAGATCTTCTTATTCAAGAAGGTGTACACAAGGCATTACAAGAAAAGAAGTCAGAAAATATCAAAAGTGAAGATTGGGAAGACATGGATGAGAAGGCGGGCAACTCGATCCGACTTAATTTGTCAGATGAAGTTTTGAACAACGTGAACGATGTTCACAAGGTCGTGGAAACTTGGAAGAAGCTGGAAAGCTTGTACATGGCAAGAAAAATGAGAAATAAGTTTTATTTGAAAAGAAAGCTGTACGCACTGCAGATGGAGGAATGTCGACGCATTTAAATATCTTCAATCGTATAATCACTCAATTGGCAAATATTGAGGTGAAAATTGAAAAGGAGGATAAAACATTAGCTTTCCTAGTAAGACTCCGATTACCCAAAATGATCAAAGTCTGTGTGAGATCATTTTCGGGAATGGGTTAGAGTCTGTGTGAGATCCGATGAGCCCATCACCATTGTATAGTAAGACTCCTCAGCGGGTCGGTACTGTTAATTTGTTATTAAGAGTTTGAATTGCGAAGAACCTAAGCTGTAATAATGTAAGCTAAGTAGTTGGTGATTTGGTATTTTGAGAAATCTGAGTTGATGTTGAATTAGATAATTTGAAATATGCGTTAGTGAACAGGTTTGACAGGTGTGATGTGATCCAGTAGGTTAACGACCCGGAAGTTCGGGGCGGCGGAGCTCTGGATTCCCGGGGAGGTTACAACTTTTACCTAAAAGAACAAAAATCCATAAATGACAAGAAAAAAATTCTCATGTTCCATGAAAATTTTCTCATCTAAGCTGACAAATTCAATTAAACATTGGCGCCTTTTCATCCAAAGAACATAAAGGTCCCTATTTCCACCTCTTACGGAGGCAACCAAAATTGTTAAAGGTAACTCCAATATGTCATATACCATATACCAAAGCTTCGATGCCGCCATGGGCGATTGAACAATATGTAATACTACTGAGAATTTGTTTGCGTTCATTGTTTCTACAGTAATTCTATTATATGCCCACCCACACCAACAAATCTAAGCACAATACTTGGGGTGTGTTTGAAACCCTTGTGGTTTTCAGTTTTTAATTCGCAAAAAATAAAACTAAACACCTTTTTAGTTTTCTTTTTTGCAAAAATAGGTTGATGTTTGGTTGGAAGTTTTTGATTTTAAGTTTTCTTTGATTATTTCATTCTTGAAATTTCTTCCTCCAAAAATATTTCTTCTTCTCCTTGAACTCCTCTTCAACAGAACACTTCCCCCCCCCACCACCATCATATTGTCGGTTGCCACCACCACCCTATCACCGACTGCCACCACCATAAATCGATGCACCGTCGATTCACAACCATAGATCTGACAATCGTGGTGGCCATGGGCATATGAATTTGATAGATCGTGGATAGATTGGTGGGCGGGAGAAGTAGGTTTTTAGTAGTGGTGTTGTGCTGACGATCGATGGTCGATCGCAGTTGATGGATCGTGGTAGTTATGATAACCGCTACTCATGGTGTGCGCTTGCGTGGGAGGGGGATGGTGGCCAAATGGGTTGTCAATGGTGGTGCTCTGACCGAGGGTTGGTGGTCGGGTGGGTTTCGATGGGTCGTCGCGGTCGTGATAATTGTTGATGGCAGTTTGAGCTTGTGTGGGAGGGGGAACAGTGGCCTTGGTGGCAATGTAGGTTTGGTGCTGATGGAAGGAAGTGTGTATGTGGTGGGAGCAGGGGTTAGAGGTGTATTTTGCGACAGCGGCGGTGGCAAACGAAAGGAATTGAGGGTGACCATGCTAAGGACAGTGGTGGGGGCGCGGGGGGGGGGGGAAGGGTTGAGGGTGGGTAATTGGGTGGCAGTGTGATATCAGGTCTGGTGGTCGTGGTGCTGTGTGTGTGTGTGTGTGTGTGTGTGATGGGGGTTTTGATAAAATGATTTTTTTTCTCTAACAAAGTTTGAAACTTAGATCTCAAAACTCCAAAGTTTTGCATTCAAAAAATAAACATGGACAATAAGAGGGCATGAGGAAAATGATATGCTAGGATGGGTCCAACCCAACTTGATTTCAGCCTATTATGGGGTCCAATAGCCGTAAGAAGCCCATCTGAACAAATGATATTCAAAATTCATTGTGAACAGCCCATGAAGTTACTAATTGGCCATTAGCTTCATGGGTCCAACTTTCTGCCCACAACCCCATCAACCACAAAATGGATTATCTGCATGGTTCGGCTTTTGGGCCCTGCCAAGCCGTCATCTTCTTTCTTAAAATGTGAACAGAAACCCTTTTTTTCACAACAAAATTCCATCCAATTCTCATGAAATTTGTTCTGTTGAACTCGAAATTGATCATAGAATAGATATATATTAATCAAATTCAATTTTACCAAACTTTTCATGTGCTAACATGTAAGACCCCGTTAACGAAAATACATAATTCTTTATGCATATAGTTACTCATAAATCACCAAATGCACTAGAAATATTTGTTAAAAAAAAAAAAACAACAACAAGCCTTTCGGACTTTGATATACTATGATCACCCCTGTGTATAACATCACCCTTATTGTCACCTAAAAGTGTATACTATGAATACTCTTAGATAGTTTGTGCACCAACCACGTTAATCTTGAATAAATACTGCATTCTGCCTACTTCATGTTTAATTGCTCGTCCAGAACAAGGCCATTATTTCTCTTTGACATCCAACTAACATCTTCAAGTCTATTGTGATTCTGACTGAGCTCGCCTTCAATGTTGTGTATAATATCACCCTTATTGTCATTTAAAAGTGTATACTATAAACACTTTCAGATAGTTTGTGCACCAACCACGTTAACCTCGCATAGATACTTCATTCTGCCTACTTCATGTTTAATTGCTCGTCCAGAACACGGCTATTTTTTTTTCTTAGACATCCAACTAATATCTTCAAGTCTATTGTGATTCTGACTGAGCTCGCCTTCAATGTTGTGTATAATATCACACTTATTGTCACTTAAAAGTGTATACTACGAACACTTTCAGATAGTTTGTGCACCAACCACGTTAATCTCACATAGATACTTCATTCTGCCTACTTCATATTTAATTGCTCGTCCAGAACAAGGCCATTTTTTTTCTTAGACATCCAACTAACATCTTCAAGTCTATTGTGATTCTGACTGAGCTCGCCTTCAATGTTGTGTATAATATCACCCTTATTGTCACTTAAAAGTGTATACTATGAACACTTTTAGATAGTTTGTGCACCAACCACGTTAACCTCGCATAGATACTTCATTCTGCCTACTTCATGTTTAATTGCTCGTCCAGAACAAGGCCATTTTTTTTTCTTAGACATCCAACTAACATCTTCAAGTCTATTGTTATTCTGACTGAGCTCGCTTTCAATGCTGAGGTCATCCACAATTGGCTACTAAATCTTTCTTGCCTACGGTCTTATCTCTTCTTTTTTTTTAAAAAAAAAGGGAGAGCTCGGTAATCAGCTAGCCATGCCCAGCCCCACATGTGAGAAGTTATCTTTCTCGTTACGTAATTGTGACTTTTCCGTTTCTTGTCCCACTGCAATATTTTGTGATAACTAATCAATTTGTATTCGTATTATGAAGTCCATTTTTTTCATTGCCATGTTGTTAGTGAAAAGCTTCAACAAGGATTATTTAATTGGGCAAAGTTTCTTCCGCATATCAACTTGCAGACTTGCTTACTATACCCCTTGGCCACCATCAATTTCTTCATCTCAAGTCAAAGTGGGGGGTTCATAACCTCGACAACCATCTTTAAGTCCTACAGTATGCGTAGAAGCTTTTACAATGTAATCCGTTTTTTGTCATTAGGTTTTGACTTTCAATTATGTAAATTTTGTAATAATTAGTGACAAAATTTTTCATTTAGTTTAAAAGTCACAACTTTTCCATGTGTTTTCTTTCTTATCACTGCCTCTCCTAAATTACCCACCCTAATCCCCTCACTCTCAGGTCCATAGCACACAACCAATGGCACCTCGCCCTCATCCGCAACTGCCTGACACTGCTTCATGAGATTGGTTAGCTAAATCCGCAAGGCAAATCTTATAGCGAATTGGTTAGCTAAACCCGCCAGTCTCAACGCTCTTGTATCTACTACTTTTGTTCACCTCTCGGGCGGCCATACTCCCTTTTTGGTTTTTGACATGTACGGTGGAGTTTTATCCCGGTGGATTCATGTAATCTATCCCGGTGGATTCATGTAATCTAACCTCTTTTGTGTAAATATTATTATTAGTGTGTTTGACAAAAAAAAAAGTGGAAATCGTACGGCACCAAGAAATTTCTACGGTTGAAGTACCTAGCCAAAACCTAGACAAGAAAGTTGTGGTCGATTCTTGTGGGAATTTGTTATCACGAGACAAAAGAAGGTGGATTTCATGTGCTTTACATAGTAAGACTTTTGCCTATTTAATAAAAAGTAAGGCTCACTTTTATGTACAATAGTGTGACTTTATACTCATTGGTTTTTCTCACTTAAAAAACTCTAGCCTATTATCGATCATACTATCCACTTTAAGTGCAAATAGTTTACTCACCTTGAAAAACTTTATACCATTTGAAGGGTTTATAAGTTAGCTATCCATTGAGATGTCATAAGCTTAATTTTGTTAAGTATCGATTGAAATGACTAGAATGTATTAGACTTCTTCTAAATTTTACACACTTCTAGTGTTCTCTGAATATCTCAAGCTATACTCGTTATTTAGGAGTATTTGAAAATCATATGAAAGTAGAGTTGTAGAGCTTTCCATGATGTAGTTCTGTAAGGCCACTTACCGGCTTCCAAGGTTCCGAGATGAGAGAAAATTGAGCCTCCAAAGTTGATAATTATAGCTCTATATTGCATTCATCTGCTTACAAAAGTGCAGTTAGGTAATCTTATGAGTTCTTATGTGATTTTAGATCCCCAAGCACCTTAATGCTGTAAATTAAGGTCCTACGGAGGAGAAATTTCATGATGCACAACTGTAATACTCCGTCAAAATCAACCATCACCCATAGACCCTACATCAACCATACATTTTTCGATCAATTCCACATCCATAGACAACGATGAAGAAACGAAGAAACTAATTCTTTGTAGCAATTGAAATATGATTGATTGCCGGTAATAAAACTCCCAAACAAGAAAAAATTACTTAGCTAAACTCACACTACACTAGTCTTCAATGTGATAAGAACCATTTATGGATGCAAGTACTATCCACTTTCTGATGACTCGGGCCATGGGTTCAACACGTGACAATGCCTTAATAAAAAGAGTTAACTAAATATATACTTATGAATACATAAGTAGAAGAGAGTCTTGAGACATCAATTTCATAATATTCAAAGTAGTCGATCCCTTTGTCAATGCATAAAGTAACATATCAACTAACATCATATTTTTTTAACAAACGAAATAATTTTTCTTTTGTTGTTCCGAGCGATTGTGTTGGAATTGTTGCAAGAAACAGGCAAGAACAACTCGAAAAAATAATATAAAACAGCTGGCTGAGGTGCGGACTAGGTCGTTCTCTTAAGACGATTCGCGCCACTTCGGAGAATTACCACCGGTGCAGTAAGATTATTAACGCGTCGCCTCCGGGATATAATAGCCCAGCTTTCATTGTTGCTTCACTCGTAATTCTGCACAAACAAATTAAACAAAAGCTTCACTCAATACCTTACCAAAATGCCCACAAGTTTAAGTGTTTAAAAATAAAAAAAATAGAGTTTGAGAGTTGGGAATGCTACCACAGAGCATCCGTAAATTTCAGAAAACTCGTATCTCCTCCACTTGTCATTCCCCCTTGCGCGTTGGAGTCTTGAATTCAAGCGCATCTTACTTAAAGGCCAAAGAGTGTCACTTTATATACTCCTTAAAGCCTTTTACAATAATCAATGTGAGACAAAAACTTTTCAAAAGTTTAAGTATGTAAGAAAATTTTCACTTTCCATTTTTAAATAATGTGAGACTAAAATACTTTATAATTTTACTCAAAACTTCAATGTTTTTTTAAAATCAATCTCGAAAATAAAGAGAATTTTTTTATTAAAATACTCCAACAGATTGTACACCAAACTACATCGTTTTCGAGCGGCGCTACGAAAATTCTTCAGCGATATTAACTACTACGATTACGGTAGGCAAGTGTACTACCGCTTTGATGTTCAAGGTCACGTGAGGGGCACAGCCATTAACGGTATCGGTTTCTTGAGCAGATTAAGCCCCCCTTCCTTGCTGATCAAGAAGGTATGCACACGACGGTTGCAGTATAAAATGAACACACTGCAAGTCACCAATGCCGCGAACTTTCATCCATTCATATTAAAATCGCACCTCAATTTAACTCGGTTCAACATATCCCCAGATATTAGGGCTTAATATTAGGGATTTATCAATGGCGGCGAGCGGCGGCGAGCCGGGTTCCGTCCCGTCACTGGGTCACGAGGTGATCCCCATGGTTAACAGGCTGCAGGATATCTTCGCGCGGGTCGGGGACTCCCCGGCGGCGATGGAGCTGCCTCAGGTGGCGGTGGTCGGCAGCCAGAGCAGCGGCAAGTCGAGCGTCCTGGAGGCGCTCGTCGGCCGCGACTTCCTGCCGAGGGGCGCCGACATCTGCACCCGGCGGCCGCTGCTGTTGCAGCTAGTGCGGACGCCCGAGGCGGCGGCCGGCGAGTACGGCGAATTCAGGCACCTGCCGGGGAAGAAGTTCTACGATTTCGCTGAGATTCGCAGCGAAATTCAGGTGCTGTTTCGACCTATTGTTTATTTATTTACTTATTCTTTTTGATTCGCGCTTTGATACTTCCCATGAATTTTTTTCCTTTCACTGGATTCTTGGGATTGATTCTAGTATGCATAAACATTAAATTAAGCTCAAATAACCTCAAATAACGGCTTGACAACGTACTAACAATGATAAAGTGAAAATTTGTTTTTTGCAAATCTGTAGAAGTTCGCAAGAAGTGAAATGGACATCTTTTAATGGAACGGAAGGGAGTGGCATTTACTTTCAGGGAGGCTATTTTTTTTTTTTGAGACAAATACTTAGAGAATCCAACGGAAGTTACTTGATTAGGACAGGTGATTCTCTCGAAGAATATGAACATTGATTTGCTTAGCATACCTAGACAAGGAATCAGTGCAAGGGAGAGATATGAGATATTGGAGCGATAATGTAATGCAAAAGTCGTGGGAGTGAAAGGGCTGTAGATGCTAGAGGAGGAGACCGCCTTATCGGATTTAATAAAATTTTTGTTGAGAACCTAAAATTTAAGATTTTTTTCTTGGAAAAATGATGTTTTAGTTCTCTCAGAAACTGACCAATCCACTTTTTTTCCTCTCGTGAATTTTAGGTAGTTAAAATTTGTTAAACCCTGGATTTTTGTTACTAAATTCGTTGGCTCTTTTTACTATTTTTAGCCTGAAAGTCACCTTTTGCAAGACTGAAAATTGATAAAACATAAATAAAACTACATATAAAAATGACCACGCTGCTCCAGTTAATTTCTGTCTCAGCGCAATTGCTCTTTAGGGTTAATGACAAAACTGTCTCCTATAATTTATCCGTTTTTGTAGGTCTTTCCGTGTATTTGCAACTTTTGCAATAATGTTCCATTTAATTAATGAAAACATCGCAACTCGGTCCAAAAGCTGACTTTCGTCTAATTTCGGGCATTAACTATGCATGTACGCAGCACATGCGCTTTTTCCATGGGCATATATGATTTCCTTAAGAAGCTTATAGGGGGTTACTGCTGTCATGTGAAAGACAAGAGACTCGGATCCTCTTCGAGCATGATGCTGTTGGTGGTGTTGAAACCCCAACAATGTGAGCAAATCCTTCTTCGTACGGGAGGTGGGCAAGTGCTACAGTGCCTTGAAACGAATCTTGTGCCGGCTGAAGGTGTTTGCACTTGCACCAATAGTGGCACTAGTTGACAGGCCATCTTGGAGGAAGATGGAGCCCATGAATGCGGCTGACTGGCCATCGAAAGGGAGTGGGCCACCCGCACACCACCCCCCATCATGTACGCACCATACTCATCACCCTACCAACCTCTGCTATCACTGTACCAACGATCCAAAACCAATGAACAATCCATTGAAGAATGGAAGAAGAGGTTGATGGTGGTAATCGAATTGCGGCTGGTGATGGAATTTGGGTGGCAGCGGCGCCGGGGTTGGGCTGGGTTGTCAAATTTTGGTTGGGGTGGCGGTGGAGGTGTCTTGGACTTTGGGTGGCAACTGTGGCGAGGTTGGGCAGGGTTGTTAGATTTGGGGTTAGGGTGGCTGTGGATGTGTCCTCGGCATTTGGGTTGCAGCGGCGGCAGGGTTGGGCTAAGTTGTTGGATCTGGGATAGGGTGACCGTGTAGGTGTCCCTGGCATTATAGTAGCAGTGGCGACGAGGTTGGGCTAGGTTGTTGTATTTGAGCTTCGGGTGGCGAAAATGTCGTCCTCGTCGTTTGGGTGACAGCTACAGTGAGGTTGGGCTTGGTGGTTAGATCTGGGGTTTGGGTTAGCAGTGGAGGTGTCGATGCCATTTGGTGGCAGCAGCAGCGGGTTTGGGCTGGGTGGTGATTGGATAGTAGTGGTGGTAGTGGTTATTGTGTGGCACGGGGTTGGTGGTAATTGGGTGGTGGGTGTTAGGGGTGGTAGAAGAAGGAAAGAAAGTGAAGACATTGAAAATACACGTGAGCCATGGGAGTCTGATTTCTCTTTCTCTCCTTCTCTTGGAACCCTAGATACGTATATGTTGGTAGCATATGTACAGAGAGATGTATTCTGGAGGGGAACATGTGAGGCAATTGGAGGGGAAAAGGGTAAGGGAATGGAACAATATGCCCATGCAAAAAGCGCATTCACGGCCAAAGTTGGACGGGCTTCTGCTTTTGGACTGATTTGCAACGCTTTTGTTAACTACAAGGGACGTCACAGCAAAAGTTGTAAATACAGGGAGAGACCTGCAAAATTGTGAAAATTATAGGGGAAGTTTTGTCACTAACCCTACTCTTTAGAGTAGTATCTTACCGGACCTTTTGCTTGCACCTCTGTCATCTCATGGGAAAGTGCTCGTTAATCCACCACTGACATGCTTATTATCTCTTCTAAAAGGCTGAAACTGCGCGAGGAGCAGGAGGGAACAAAGGAGTTTCAAACAAACAGATTCGTCTGACAATCTACTCACCAAATGTCCTTGACATCACCTTGCTGGACCTTCCTGGAATGACAAAAGTCCCAGTTGGTGACCAGCCGTCTGATATTGAGGCCCGGATCCGAACAATGATACTGTCATATATCAGACAACCTTTTTGTCTAATACTGGCAGTTACGCCTGCTAATTCCGATTTAGCAAATTCAGATGCTCTTCAGATAGCAGGAATTGCTGATCCTGATGGTAAGTTGATGCTACTAATGATGCTTCTTTCCTGATTGATTGTTGAGATCTGGTTTAGAAGCCATCATAGGAAGGCAATTTACACTCAACTTTAAAGCTATTACATGCACTTTGTGGCAGGTAATCGAACTATTGGCGTAATTACAAAGGTGCACTCGATTTGAACATGACATCTTTTATCAGCTGCTATATGTTCATTCTGTCGGATTGTAAATGTGCTTATGTGTGATGGCGGTGATACTATCTTCTTTTCTTCGTCAGTTGGATATAATGGACAGAGGTACTGATGCCTGCAAACACTTGCTTGGGAAAGTAATTCCCCTTCGTCTTGGGTATGTCGGTGTTGTGAATCGTAGTCAACAGGTAACCTTTAAGTGAATATAGAAGCTAATTTTCGAGAACTCCGTGATGTTTTTCTACACGAAAGAAGAACTTATTCAAATTTGATACTTAGAAATCTCTCTCTTTTTTGTGATTATGCATTTTTGTTTAAAAATCATGAAGTTCAATTTTTAGCAATAGTTGCACTTTTAACACAGTACACGCTCTTTATAATCATTATCATCATCATCACCACCAACTAAGCATTTACACAAGATATTTACAATTTACACAATGGGTCGCTGGATGGTACACTTTCGGCTGTCATACTGGTTGCTTAACCGAGATGGCATGAGGACCCATTAGCCTGTCACGTCGGTCTCCTTGGATGATGCCTCCAGCCCCAGCTTTCTTATCCCCATCAAAGCACCATCGGCTGATTGGTCTCCTTGGATGACCCCTCCAGCCCCAGCTTGTTATCCCCTATAGAAGCCCCGTCATCTGTCTTCACTTCACCTACCAATGGGATTCTTCGAACAAAAAACGAGGATTGATATTAGCACTCCAACTTTTACAGCTTACATTAAACCTTATCATGCCTTAAAGGAACAATTGTTGATCTTTAGTGACGGAAGTGGAAAAATCATAAATAATATACATTTTGGCACCACCTCCATTGGGTCCAAAGGCAATATATCTTCTGCGGTTCTGCCTCATCTGAACTATTGCTCTGTTTCTCTATACAATCCAGGAATCTACCCCTAAAACCGTGCTCCAGTGATGGTCTTAACTCTTGACTTAATACAGCTTGAGCTAAGGAAATCTGGAACTGTATCGTTTTATCTTTTTCTATATACTTCCGGTCGTTGACTGATATCCGTTAGTGTCCAAGACAGAGTCGCTGGATGCTGTGTTCAAGAGATGTTTGAATTGCAAATTAGCATATCTTGGTGTTCAATGGGTAGAACAACATGAGTTGTTAAGTTTGTAACATGGTTGCTCTGCGAACAGGATATCATGCTCAACCGCAGTATCAAGGATGCACTTGCCTCTGAGGAGACTTTCTTTCGCACTCATCCTGTACGAGCGTGCTTTTTGTTTAATTGATTATTCAATAGCCTCTTTGGACTTCCCTCCCCCCACCCCTCAGTCCTTATATTTTCTTTTTGCTGTTAAGCAGGTATACAATGGTCTTGCGGATCGCTGTGGCATCCCTCGGTTGGCAAAGAAGTTGAACCAAGTAGGTTTCTCTGTACTTTGCTATTCAGTTAGTACCACACCGCTTGTTGATAATAATTACTGTGCAGATTTTAGTACAACATATCCAGAAAGTGCTTCCAGAGTTGAAGTCACGCATCAGTTCTAAGCTGCTTTCCGTTGGAAAAGAGCATTCTAGCTATGGAGACCTAACGGAATCAAAAGTAGGTACAGATATATGATGTGAATATGGATCTTCTTATTCTTGGTCCCCCACACTTTTTGACATTCATAGCTTATCTTTAAAGTCACGATTTCCATGGCAACTTCTTCTGAATTTGAACATAAAGGAAAGTCTTAGGAGAAGCTGATTGGCAGGCAGCGAGGCAGACTTACTAAGAAGGGTGTCAGTGGGGAGATTGTTTCTGTGATTCTACCCGTGACCTCCAGGGTTGATGTACAGATATGCTAACAATGTCTGGAAAAAAAAATTCTCACAAGGATATTGTAACATAAGCACTTTGTTCCTTGGAGTTCATATTGTAGAGATGTTTCTCTTATGATATGCAAAGATTTGTCCATTTATCTCTGCTTAGTACTAATTTTGTCACAACTTATTCTCTTTCCAGTCTGGTCAAGGAGCTCTACTGCTAAAGATCCTTTCCAAGTACTCAGAAGGTAAAAGTGCAGTCAGTCTTTTCTGTGTACAGTTCTCTTCATCCCCGCGCCCCCAAACCCGAACTGTAGCCTGCAAAAAGAAAATGAAAACAAAAAGAAAAACAAAATCCATCCTATTTTTTCCCGGTAAATTGGTGGAATTAGAGGTTCAAAAATTAAAACTGTGTTTTTTTTTTAATAATCAAGGTATCATCCTTGAGCTTGTCCTCAAGACTCACAGATAACATAATGCTACAGCTTTCGCATCCCTGGTGGATGGGAGAAATGAAGAAAGGCTAACCTCTGAGCTCTACGGTGGAGCACGAATTCAACATATTTTCCAGTCAATCTTTGTCAACCATCTGGAGGTCTGCATGCTTTTTCTTTTCCTCTGGTCCTTTATGAGGCTGTAGGACCAATTTTCTTTGATCAATATTTTATTATTGTTTTGAGCAGGTTTATATTTTGGCTCTGTGCTGAACTTTCTAAAAAGAATCGTTGTGCTATAAACAGTCCACGCGCTTCTTTTATCTTTATAATAGCTTCTGAAATCAAATCCTTACTGCTGGCCATTTGAAGTCCTTAGGTCTTTTTTGTATTATTAATGATGGTTCTAGTGGAAATCTGCCTTTGAGCACCAATAGTTTCCTACAGTCGCACAATTCGGAATACCTTGCAGGAGGTCAATCCATTTGACAATTTAACAGATGAAGACATCCGAACCGCAGTTCAGAATGCAACTGGTCCTAGGTCTGCTTTATTTGTGCCAGAGGTGAGCAATTTTTTGTTCACAACAGAGCTTTATATTGGACTATGTCTTTCATTTGATAAGTGAATCCAATGCATCTTATTTGATGAACTGTTGGTTGTTTGTCACAAACATATAGGTTCCATTTCAAGTTTTGGTCCGCAGACAGATAGCTCGATTATTAGATCCAAGCCTTCAGTGTGCAAGGTTCATTTACAATGAGTTAGTTAAGGTACGGCCATTTTGCAGTCTATGTTAAGTTGCTGGTACACTAGAAGGTTTACGGCATCACATTGGTGACTTTTTTCCAGGTGAGCCACTGCTGTCATGTTAGTGAACTGCTAAGATTTCCAGTTCTTAGAAAAAACATGGATGAAGTCGTAGGGAATTTCTTGCTAGAAGGCCTTGAACCTTCAGAGACGATGATTGGACACATAATTGAAATGGAGGTATGGAAACAAGGACTGGCAATTACACTATAAGCATCTTTCCAAAACCATTTAAAACTTCGTT
This sequence comes from Escallonia herrerae, assembly GCA_033070095.1. Lineage (NCBI taxonomy): Eukaryota > Viridiplantae > Streptophyta > Magnoliopsida > Escalloniales > Escalloniaceae > Escallonia > Escallonia herrerae. Next base: position 165,286 of record JAVXUP010000695.1, read on the forward strand.
TAATTAACATGGTAAGTGCTGTCCCTTACTCGTAGATGAATAAACTGTGTTCTACAGCCTACACTAACAATTTCTAATAATCAGCCCTTAAACCAACATAATGCTACTGTATATCTACACTTCATATGCCCATATTTGTATATATAGACTTTGATTTACAGTTTGCTTATATTTGGTGTTGAGTTTGCCTTACAACTAATTGTAACGTGAAGTATGACGTGTATATATACAGTTATCTGTCCTCTCTTATATCTAGAGTTCATTGTATTATCACGGTCGTGGCTTGCGCTTTAAACACTTCGCTTCAAGTTTGTCTCATTTGCCTAACTTATCTTTTGGAAACGAAACATTCTTGACCTCATCTATACATGTCTACTTGTGTTGTCACAACCATTTGTTAGTTGCTTCGAGCAAATTTTATTGGGGTCTGTCTGAATTGCAGATTGACTATATAAATACATCACACCCAAGATTTATTGGTGGGAGTAACGCTGTAGAAGTCGCTTTGAACCAAATCAGGTCAAATAGATTATCTGCACCAACTCATAGACCGAGGGTATGCTGATTCTGCACTTATCGAGTATTTTGTTAGTATTATAACTCTACCAATTAGCTTTGTTAACAAATTCACACCTTTCTTATAGGATGGAATAGACTCCGATGTAGCATCAGCGTCCGATGGCAGTCCAAACTCTGGAGCTATAGTTGTCAGGTCACAGGCAAATGGTTTTGTTACGAATCAGGTTTGCCATAGTTTTTCTACTGAATGTCGTTTTGAACTTCTTTTACATTATGAAAAGGGCTTGGTGAAGTTACTGTTGTTTTTGCCGTTTCTTATTTATTTATTTATTTTGGCTTGCAAATAGGGGGTTCGATCAGTTGCAGAAGTTGAGAGAAATGGACCATCTGGTAATTTTGTTATATGTGCAAAGCATTTGTTCTTTCTTTCTTATTTTAATATACTTGCTTGATCTAATGACCCCATACACCACCAACAAAGAGCACGTGGCCGGCCTGCAGCACGGGGAGGAGGGGAGGTCGAATTGGATGCCTTCGTGAGATTAAGTGTAATGAGTGATGCACGCACATGAACATTTTTGTGCCTCTTTACGCGGCAGGGAGAAAAAAAGATGAAAATTGGTGCCTCTTCCCTATGCATATAATAAGTACGTAGCGAACCATATAAGAGCATGTCCATTATCATCTTTGGACTTTTATTAGCGAGTCCTTGTGTGCATTATATCAACGGCTCCATCCTTTCTTCTAGATATCCATATGCCATACCATTCAAAGATTAATTAAACATTGAATATGGTGGCAGTATGTTGTGTGCTGTCAGGGCAAGGCCTAACAATAGTTCTAAGCCTTTATCCGAACTAGTTGGATCGGATCTTTTTCCACTCCCCTCTAGATTACTCATCGTCTATAGTATTTGGTACTGCTATACATCTTATCTCTTCTTTCCCGTCGAGCAACGTTCTTCATCTTCTTTCAGTTACTGTCACCTCCACCTTCTAGCAGGTATCCTCATTTCTTGTCATGATATATCTTGACGTGGCTGTCCGATAGAATTACCTTTTTAAAGTCCCAGAAGCACTGAACTGCTCTTACTCCCTGAGTAGAGTTTAATTTTGTTATTCTAAATACAGAGACAAGATATTAGGATATCAACTGTCTGAAAAAACCAAGCTGGCCAATATGCACATAGCCTTCTATTCCATGATTGTTTATTCTTATCATGCTTTTTTCATGTCATACTTTCTTTGGGTTCGTCATAAAACTGACCGTGATTCATCATAATTAGTTCAGTTATGCAGCCTGAATTTTAGGCCTTTTCTTCCTTCTTTCTTTCTCAGGAGGTACAAATGGTTCAAGTTGGGGTTTTAAATCGATTTTTCGTGGGAGAGAGAACCATACTGCAGCAAGACAAATATCAAGGAGTGATTCACACAATGAACTTGTATACAGTATGGAACATACATCGTCTGTGATTCATTTACAAGAGGTATGAAATCTTAAAATTCCAAATGTATTCTTGGGTGCCCTCTTTGAAGACGGTATGTTTCACATGTTCTTCTTCTTTTGCTAGCCCCCCACAGTATTGAGATCGTCAGAAATGCACTCAGAGGAAGAGGCTTTTGCAATTGCAGTTACGAAGCTCTTACTGGAATCGTATTATAATATCGTTAGGAAGAACATTCAGGATTTAGTGCCCAAAGCGATAATGCACTTTCTGGTAAATGCTACATTCCCTCTAATTCGACTGTTCTTTACTGAGGTTGTATTTGTATATTAAACATTTTTTTAACAATGCCAGGAGTTCAACTTTCCTGGGGTTAGCGTTTCTAGGGCATGGTAGGCTTGGTTATACTTTCGTCTAGTACGTACTGTGGGATAAAGCTACTTATTCCTAGAGCAGATTTCACTTGTTTGGCCATGGCACAAATTGGCACCCTTGGCTAGCAAGCACTGTAGTGTTATAAACCATGGCATTGGAATCCATCAAGTTCCTACAAAGTGCACTTCTGCCAATAGTTTCGGTTACAGCAGAGGATGCCAGCTTGAATTCAGACCCTAGTCGCACCCCCCCCCCCGTCCCCGAACACCCCCACCCTACCCACACAAAAAAAAAGAAGAAGAAACAAATGAAATTGTTCCCAAAGAAATTTGCATCATCTGAATATTACTCTGATTATTCTTGACGTAACCAGATCATAGAATAGTACATCTATTTTCGTCGAAGATGCAACAAGTTCGTAGAATATAGTTCTGTTTTTCATAATATGACCTGCCGTGCTAGCGCACAGTGTGAGGGCGGTATTTTAGAAGCTATCCATCCTCCTGAAATATATGAGAAAACTTTAGTTGGGTGCCTTTGAACTGTCGAGACATCTTAGACCGCATTTGACACTACATTTTTGCTTAGCTATTAAGAACATTTGCTTCATGGAAATCATTGGACTTAGAACCTCACTTAATAAAAATGAAAATTCTTCTTAAAGTACCTCCAGGTAGTATCATTCACTGTCAACAATTGCTTAGCTCTTGTCCATTTCAGTAGGCATCCTTACAGCACCATAGGGTGTTTCACTCTTTAGGAGTTGGTTTTTTTCATCAGCTTGATCAGTAAAATAATCCATGCATATATTGTATAGCATTTGATATTTTCCTGTAATCTCCATTACCACTAATTCATTGACTCGCATAATCCAGGTGAACCATACTAAGAGAGAGCTGCACAATATTTTAATTACAAGGCTTTACAAGTAAGTAAGTTTGTGATAAATTAATCTAGTGATATTTAACAATGTCCGCCATGTTAATTTTTTTGGTACCTGATTGTTGCTATTGTCCCCCCAACCCACTCCCAATGTTATTGAAACAGTGAAAACCTTTTTGAAGAACTGCTGCGAGAAACCGAAGAGGTAGCTATAAAGAGAAAGTGTGCTCGAGAAACTCTTCGAGTACTTCAGCAGGCTTACCAGGTGAGTACCTCAGCTGTAGAAATTTAGATTGGTTAAAAAGCTTTTTTAGAAATTAGTTAGACCTTCGTGGAGCAGATAAGTCACCAGTGCGTTTAGGGAGCTATCCTCATGAATCTCTTTCACATGCTACCCAGATAAATTTTAAAATGAGGGATTTTTGGGTGTTGTATAGCCTGCAAATGTGAAGGCTTTGTCTTCAAGACAAGGCTTTGTATAAGCGCGTTATTGCCCAAAAAGATCTAAGAAAAAAAGAGCTAAAAGGAGTACGTAACATAAGATGACATCATTTCAGCTGTTTCCAGTTACATTGGGCCTTTTGTCGAGAACTAAAAAATACAAAGGAAAAAGGGTTAAGAAATATGGTGATTAATTTAATAAGTTGGATGAGACTGCAGAAGAAAAAAGACTCATTTGGTTTCATCTCCAATTTTCTCAGACGTTGCAGGAACTGCCCCTTGAAGCTGAGGCAATTAAGAAGGGTACAGTCAGGTAACAGATTCAACAGGGTTATGGCACAACCCGCGAGTCTAATCAATATTTTTCAGCTTCTCCACAGAACTCCAGAAGTCTGCTGTCTCTCATATCTCTCATTCAGTGGACGATATCTCGGCCATACTACTGCAAATTTGGGATAAACTGTAGTGTACAGATAAACAAACGAACGATACTCGTGTTTCGTCTATGATTTCAGAAGTTCTGCAATATACGCTCGCCCGTAGAGTTTGATATAACAGGGGAGCGGTAGCAAGAGTATACACACCTTTAACCTAAATGTATTTTTTTTTATTGGTTGGATGTTGAAGATGGAAAAATATTTTCTTTATCTTCAGCAACTTCACATGAAATAATGAGAAATTCAACAGTAAGTTAGATGCCGAGTAAGTGCTATTTCCAACAGCAATGATGTCTGATTTTTCTTAATTCTCGGTAGTAGCCTGGGAGACGGAGGTATCTCTCTCCCTCTTGTTCTTGCTTTTCGCTTTTGGCTAATCAAATTTGCTTAAACTGGTTAGCTTCGGGAATACCAATTTAACTCAAAACTTCAATGAGTCACACGAAAAGCGCATTTCATCGTGTTTGGGAATTTAAATTATTAAACTAAAAGTGAAACATGACAGGATTATCGGATTGGAAGAGAGGAGTATTTTTGTCACCTCATGGACAATTTCATTCTCTTTACAAAAAGTTTGACGATGTATAGCATAATACTCGTCTCCTCATCAGTTCTAAGCTTCTTTATTTTTCTATCGAATTGGTATTCATTATCAATCAAAAACTCATCTGCTTCACCATTATTTATATGAAGGTATGCCCTCTTGTGTACTTAGAGCGGTCATATATATAAAGGTCACATGATACTTCTCACCACTTCTCGTCGAAATATGCTCCATATATGTCTTTGTGAATTAGGGTAAGAAGTTCCATTCTATGTTGGTCACTTGGTTACAAGTTCTCTTGGTTGGTTTGGCTTTGCCACATGCTTTGGATTTCTCAGTTTTGAAGATCTTGTATCCTTCATTATCCCTAAGACCTTCATTCTGTTAGCATAGGAAAAGTTCACATCATAGCCTAGCATGCCAAGTATCATGACAGTTAGTCAAGTAAACAGTTGAGGTACTAGCATTTTTTTTTATAATAAGAGAGGCCGGGGGGGGGGGGGGGGGGGGGGTGATTACATGCGAGTAGATCAGTAGATCATGACATGCCCATTACTCGATAAATATATACATACATCATCCATGACTCAATATATATGTATATATATATACACACACATACATGTATTCTAGGAAAGTGAAAATAGGAGTGTTTATGTGTATAGTGGTAGTCATATACTCCCTCCGTCTCTTAAAAAGTGATCCATCTGAGTTTGCACGTATATTAAGAATTTAAGTTATATATTATGTGTCTTTTCCATTTTACCCTTCAGAGATAGGGGAAAGAGAGTGGGTCATGAGAGAGAAAATTGATTGGCAGAGTGTTAAATATGGAGAGAGAAATAGAATAAAAAAATGTAAAGTGGTGGGTCAGGAGAGAGAAAATGAGTTGGTAAAGAATTAAATGTGATGAGAGAAATAGAATAAAAAAAGTGTAAAAAGTATAAATATATAAAAATATTTACATAATCTTTCCTAATTTGGAAGTGATCATTTTTTGTGAGACGGCCCAAAAAGGAAATATGATCAGTTTTTTAGGGACGGAGGGAGTATTTTTTTTCAAAATACTAGCTTGCTCCCAATCCTGATATACCTGCGTACGAGCTTGAGGGGCAAAATTAAAGCAGCTAGGAATTTAACTTCCTTCTATTGTTGAGGGCGAGATTTTTGTACACAATAGAAGCTAAAGTTTGACATTTTATCACAAAAGTCAAACAATATCAGAGCTACCGTGTCTAGAATGTCAGTAGTCTCGGCCAAATGTGAAAGTAGAAAAATGGATTCTGTGAGTACAATAACATTTTTCATATGATGCCACTAGCCCATTCGGTTGCAATTTGTAGGCCGTGTGCTTGTACAGAGTATGGATCAGTTACCCCATAAAAACAGGTCAACACAAGTCCTGCTTTCAAACTGTTTTTCTAGAAGGTAGTGTGTAGAGCTATCATAATACGGTTGGTGCCCATGGTTGTTTCGTTGACTTCTCGCAGTAGGGTAGGTCTCGGATTTAGGTAACTAAGTTGACTTGATATTAGAGTGTGTTGATGTGTCGAAGAAAAAATTGGTAGGAAGCGTGCCAAGTATTCGGCAAGAAGTTACTTTAGTGGTATATGAAAGGATCTAGGTATTCAGTTGCAAAATTTGTTTTATGATGAATTGGGGTTGGAAATTTGTTGTTTGGAAAATTAGCTTGTTTCAATTAGTCCAAATGCACCATACTGTCGTAAGGATGAGTGTGTTTATAGTTGGAGAGAATTTACAGTTAGTTGAGTTACTGAACTAAGCAATCAGTCATTCTGTGAATGGAAGATGTGATTTCGTTGTTTTCAAACCAAAAGGCAGACCAAACCAGATTGGTCTGACAGCTTGGCAACAAAAAAATAGGTGATTTGAGGTTTCAGGAAAGGCTAAGCAAAGAGGGCAGAGATTTGATTGGGTGATGTGAAATTTGACGAGGTTGGTTTTGAGTGGGAGATGATCCCACATAATTTTGTCAAATTAAATAAATGATTTTAAGGGAAGAGGTAGATTCCATAACTTCGTCCAAATGCTTGGGGTGCAGTTACTCAGATAAGTAGAGAATCCACCACGTTCAATAAATCTCTTGTTTTTGCGTTGGTATTCCATTAAGTAAGCTGACACCACTAAGAATTCTCCATGAGATGAATGTCCCCATACTTCTAATTGGTCTGCAAACCCCCTCTTGGAGATACGGATTGCGAAAATTTTCTAAATAGTAGTAGCTAGGTACAGTTGGGTGAGAAGGTTATGGTTCCATTGATTGTTTATGATGAGGTCACTAACACGTGAAAATATGGGAGTTTAAATATGTAAGATGTTGGGGGTGGTTTCCGGTAGGTTTGGTATCCAGTTAAGGTGCCAAACTAAGATTGAAGAGCCAGCTCCCACTTGCCAGCGAAGTCCTTTAATTAATGATTCTCTTCCTATTAAGATGCCCCGCCATCCCCAGGCCCTTTGAGAATTCTAGAAGAATAAAATGTTTTCCTGTATGTAACGCCTTGCCGACTCCTTCCTTCCAACCAACCCATTCCCACATTTGGTTCTCAAGATACCAAATGCATCCAGTCCAATAGAAGAGGTAAACCTAAGTTTCCTCAGAAGTTGGTTTCTTGAAGGAAAAGGTATTCAGGCTTGTGCGTTCAGAGAGGTTTAAGTGATGCTCTAACTGTTAGAGGTTGTCCAAACCCTCTGCAGTTCCAACAAATGATTTTCATTGAGATTGAATGGGTTGCTCAGGGGCAACACCCAAAACCCAAGCAGAAGAGTACAAGGAGTATTTAAGGAGAAGGTAAAGGCCTTAGATGGTTTAATATCCAATAGATTGTGCTCAGATATTAAGGAGAGAGTTGTTGATGATTTTAGTGAAGTGTTAGTGTATGCTAGTATATCCAGGGGCCTATTAAAAGAGTGCACGGGACACATCTTTTGGCATTTGGGGGAGACATCCACTGAGTCACAAGGTTGCAAAGGTTGAGGTCTTTTTTAAAGGTTGGTAACATCTAAAGTAAAGCTCTACATTAGCAGCCGCATGCATTTAGATGGTGGTGCATTACCAAGATAATAGTTGTTCCCCTCCACTTCCAACAAAGGTACATGTAGTTTTTTTTTTTTCATTTTTTCCTTTTATATATTTTTTCGTTAGTTTTTTAGCAGTAAAAAATATAAAACAACATAAATAGCATGAGAAGGATGACAATAGGACGTGCTAAATAATATACTAAGGAAGGAGATGAGATGAGGAACCTGCTTCATCGAAGTCAGCTGCCAGTGATAAAGAACGTTGTCTTTTCCTATGGCTGGTGTTTTGATGCCCTTCTTGGGTCTCAGTCCTCTTTTTTTATGTTGTTGTTTGTGCTACTGGGCAAGCTCACTATCGATTGTGTGCCTATGACACAATTGATGAACAGCGTGGGATCTTTTTTGCCTCTCGGGCCTGAGGACTTTGCTAAAAAGGAAAACTAACAAATGACAATATGATGAATTGATCAAAAGACGATGTGCCCACTGAAATCACAAATACAATTCTTACAGAATAACAAACATAGTTTCTACAGCATACTGGATTTCCTATCGATACTACACAAATCATCCAACGAGCTGTCTAAAGAAGTCTAAATAAGCTATTCTTCCTAGTCTAGTTTTGTTGAGAGATTGACGACTCATTTCTCTGTTGCCTTCACCTGCCTTTATACTTGCACTATTGTAATTGTTCTCTTCTGGTAACTGTCACTCCTTATCTCTATTGGAAGTAACTTCTCAAACCCCACGATCGATTGCTCGATCCCTCCGACATCTTCTCAATCATGCTTTGTAGAAAATAACTACCATTACAAGACAAACTATTCACTTAGAGATAAACTACTCACTTAAAAAATAACCACCCACTAATAAGTAACCAACCACACTTATCCCTTATCGATAGGACACATTTTCAGAAGTTGGTTTCTTTTACTTCTTGAATCTTCCATTATCTCTTCAGAAATGATAAAAAGTAAATGCCATTTAGTGGCATTTAATCAAAGTGAATTTATTAGTGAAAATAGATATTTTGTGGTGCAAACATTGCCTCCTGTCTTAAGCAATTGAATACTTGAAAATTGCGAAGAGTCATGTCTTTTAGAGGGAAGATATTTTCTCACTATCGATAGACTTTCACGATCAATATATAGCCTTCACAATCGATAGCTTTTCACGATCGATAGTATTTCATGATCAATAGACTTTTCACGATTGATAGTATTTCACGATCGATAGGCTTGCATTCTTCAAAGTGACAGTATTTTTGCCATCTATTAGCCATCGATTGGCTTTTGCTCTCCATATGCCTGTGTCAATGACCATAGTTGGCCAAGCCACTAAACGAACAATGACCATTTTTGGTCAAGCTACTACTAAATGAAAACCATTTTTGGTCAAACTGTTAACCCAATCAGCATATAAAATGGCTGCTGATAAGCCAATCGATTAAGCATTTCTTTAATTCAAAGTGTATGGATAAAAATAAAAAATAATATTTGACTATATTTGTAGTTCTTAATAATCATTAAATTAATACTCTACCTTGGTGCTCCACAAACCCAAATTAGGTATCTTTCTTAAAAAATATAACCCTGATTGGCTCTCAAAATACATGGTCTTCATCATTTTTCATGGTATCAAAAGCTTCAAACTCACTAACAGTGGGAAATTTTGAATCGATAGTCATAGTTGACTCATTATACATGTCCCTTGAAAAGGGCTCCGTTTTGCTTTCAGCTAAAATAGGCTTGCAAACCCGCCCCCCAGCCATATCAATTAGATCGCTCCTTTTGACATATCAATCTCATATGAAAATGGACATGGTTGTTCAACTTTTCAGCCATTTTGGGCATGATGATGATCTTACAAAAATTACTCACACCGCTTCTGGTGTAAGTTTCAGCCAGTTGTATGATTGTATCCAAATGATTTTCCAACAATAAGCACTTTTCACGCAATTCATCGAATAACTCACTTGAATTGTCTGGAAATAACACTTGAAGTTGGCTATTATGCAACAACTCTTCTTGATAGTTAGTCGTGAAATTTTTAGTAACCATGAATTGGTTGCTTTCATATTATTTTGTTTCAGCCATAGGCATTATTTTATGTTCATTATCCAAAGAATAACTATCGGCTTCTAAATTTTCAACCCCAACAAATGTGGAAAGAAGCAATTCAACTTCTTTCCTCATCCATCCAACTCTGTGAATCAATGCCCAGCATTCTTTTAATTCATCCTCTACATCCTCTAACAAGGATGGATGATCTATTCCCATCAAGGTTTTAGTATAGTTTTCAAACCGATGTAATTCATTTGAGGTATCTACCAAAATCAATGGTAGAATAGACTGACCATGGTTTGCATTAATGCAATCCATTAGATCATACCAAAATTCCATTAAATCATCCACTGTCGACTTCATATAAAATGAAAGAGACAATGGTTTAAAATTTCTAGGCACTAATGATGCCGAAGTACGACATTTCATCAAATCTACCCAGAAATTGACCCTTAATTCATCAAATCGGGCCTGAAATTCTATGGAATTGCTTGGAAACATATTGCTGGCATTTCCCACTTTCAGATACAAGGGTCCCACCGGCGTGCCAATGTTTGCGCTGTTGGGCAAACTCACTATTGATCGTGCGCCTATGACATAATCGATAAATAATGTGTGATCGTTTTTGCCTCTGGGGCCTGAGGACTTTGCTAAAAAGAAAAATTAACAAATAAAAATATGCTGAATTGATCAAAAGACGATGCGCCCAATGAAATCACAAATACAATTCTTATAGAATAAAGAAGACGGTATCTACAGAGTACTGGATTTCCTATCGATACTACACAAATCATCTAACGAGCTGTCTAAAGAAGTCTAAATAAGTTATTCTTCCTAGTCTAGTTTTGTTAAGAGATTGACGACCCCTTTCTCTGTTGCCTTCATCTGCCTTTATTCTCGCACTATTGGAATTGTCCTCTTCTGGTAACTGTCACTCCTTATCTGTATTGGAAGTAACTTCTCAAACCCTACGATCGATTGCTCGATCCCTCCGACATCTTCTCAATCATGCTTTGTAGAAAATAACTACCATTACAAGACAAGCTATCCACTTAGAGATAAACTACCCACTTAAAAAATAACTACCCACTAATAAGTAACCAACCACACTTATCCCTTATCGATAGGACATATTTTCAAAAGTTGGTTTCTTTTACTTCTTGAATCTTCCATTATCTCTTCAGAAATAATAAAAAGTAAATGTCATTTAGTGGCATTTAATCAAAGTGAAGTTATTAGTGAAAATAGATATTTTGTGGTGCAAACAGTTGCCCATGTCCTAATGTTATCTTTTCACTAGGTTCATCTTGTATGAAGTTAGTAGCCAGGTTGTTTCCAATAGAGATAGCCAAAGATTCGGCCAATTTATCTTCATCACTTCCGTCTTCGAAATCTGGGGCTTTGAAAACAATACCTCCTCTCCATTTTGGTGTTGCATTTTCTATGATGGATCCGAGTAGAGTCCTTGAGCAAAAGGGTCCTTGGATAAGATTTTAGCCAGGAGACAATTGAGTGCTTCTAAGTTTCTAATGTTACCTCCATTCACAGATGCAGCCACATCAAGAAGGTTTTGTAGACTTGCCGATAAAATAACATAATCTGTAGGTGTATTGTTGTTGTTTTTTGGACCAAAGAACGGTGTGCATGAACAGATGATCTTAGTAGGAATTGAAGGTTGCTTACCCGGCCTGTGCTCCACCATTTCATTGGTTTTCTGGTCAGTGTTGCTGGTGTCACCCTCCTCATATTTCACGAGTTGTTTGCAGGACAGGGATAGTTTTTGTGTTATATTTGGTTTTGGGTTGGGGCAATAATGGGTAGAGAACATATTAAGTTTGTTGGGCTTTGAGAATTAAAGTTCTCAGCCCAAGTCTAAGAAGCCCATCAGGAATTGTTTAAGGTCCACCAAAGGAGGTGTGATAGGCTTTGTTTTTCGCTTCAAGAGTTCGAATAAGGATGTTGGCTCGGTCTCAAAGGTTGTGTCAGGAGAGTATTGGGTTGAAAGGGCATTTTTGGTGAAACAACCATTATTAGAACACCATTTTCCCATAAACACAACTTTTGGTCACTCAGACCTTATTAGAATCGATGACAAGTATCACGCGAACTTGTCCTAGGATAAAGCAAATACGAGATTCCAATGAATCTTAGGGACGTGCATCACATCGATTAAGGACAAAGTCACTTTTTGAGGTGAGCTTTAGATTCACTTTCTCGTTGTCTATCACTTAAGCAGCCCTAAAGTCTCTAATGAAAGCGTGTTTCTCGAGTTCACTAACTTAGTACATGAGATAAAAAGCATTCATGTTGTCACATATATGTCTTGTGGGACCAGAGTTAACCAGCCAATCTTTATCATTAGCAATAATGTTCATTTTTTAGAGATGAATGCAACAATAACATCTCTGACCTCAACTAGCTAGATCAGCTTTTGGAGGGGTAGAGTTCTCACCTCCCTTGTTTTACTTGCGCTGAGCTGTGCAATAACTTCGTTTGCTACATATGAAGCATCCTTCTTTAGGCTTTGAATTATGACGAGGCTTAAGATAGCTGGGTTGAGTTACAGGTCCATGATTTTGTCTACGACCATTCCATTGAATGCGATGACCTTTTTTGTGGTTATAGTGGCCTTAGGGTTATATTTTTTTCTCCTATCCAAGACTGGCTTTGTGAACTAGTTGCTTGGCCTTGGTAACTAGTTCTCTGATTCTATTATTTTCCTTTATTCAAATGTGAACAACTAGTGTGTGTTTGGATAAGGTATTTCAAAAATTCCACTCTGCCTAAAATTTGTAAGCACCTTCAATGAAATTCACTGTTTGGCAACTTAAAAAATCTGTGAAATTGTAGAAGCGATTTGAAAGAAGAATTTGTGGGTCATAATTCTCACTTGAAATAACCATCATAGACTAGTTAATCGACCGAAAAAATTACCTTCCATAATTCAAGCTTTCTTTTATGCCACATTTCTTTCTACTTTTCATTTTTCCCTCTCTTTCTTTCTTTTTTTTTTAATCTCAACCATCTATTTAAACATTGTATGTTTCAGTAGTTCATTTGTAATTTATTTGTTCCATAAGCAATTATTGTTATACAACACCCATCCACGAAAGTCGGAAGTTGCCAAATATTAAACTTTGCAAATTCTGAGATTTTAAAATGCAAAATGAAGGGATTCTATATTTTTGTGATATTTTAATGTTCTTCATCTAATCAGTCTTCTTGGTCTTCTAAGTTCATTTCCTTTCTTTTGTTAACAATGAAAGTGTCGGGCGGCAATATTCTTCCTTCATTACTAAGTTCGGCATAGTTAAATGAAAACCATGAATTTGAGAAAAACATCCTCCTCTTCATATATGTTCAATTGTAAAATGTTGCATATGACATACGTTTTGGTTTCATCATCTTCTACTAGATATTTTTCAAATTAAGTTGCTCCAAATTTCAAATGCATGCTTAAAACTGGAGTAGACATCCTCCAATACATTAGGTAGAGAGTTCAATATCATGCTTTTGCATATCTTGTCTGCATACACCGAATTTTTCTAAATCTTTCTTAAAATTTGCATCAATGTGTATTGTTCTGGATAAGACACAATGCACACTGGCAACATACAAAATGAGCAGAAGTTGATTACCAACGTTTAAAATTTTGGCCATTTAATGACTTGACATTGGTCGTCTGCAATAGTCTCAGGTGTGATTGACATAGCAGAATTCATCTAAATGACTCTTGAGATTGTTGTCATTACAACACTGGAAATTGCAATGAATACAAACGTAATATTTGAACATTTCTTGTCAAAGATAATTTTTCCCCTCGAAGACGATCTTGGTACTAAAAGTCATTGTTACAACACCCTTCCAAAATTCAAGAACTCTATTTTGCGTTAACAAACACTCAAGATTGGAAATACTGGAAAAATCTCGACTTGTTTAGAACTGCAGTGGGAACAAAATACCACAAAATAGTGAGAAATATGCCGAGAGAGAAGAAAGCTTGCAGATTTTGGGTGCGTGGAATGACCAAAATTGATGACCTTTTATAGTAGAGGCGAGGAAAAAAGATATATAAGCATGTGATAATTAGCTATATTACTGCTACTTAATTAAGACAAGCAAAGGCTTAGTAATGGGCCGGCCCAACCTGGACTAGCAGGCCAAAGGAGAAAATGGGTCAGACCGAGCTTCAGGCATGGGGAATCAGGCCAGGCCCACTGGGGGATATTAGGGCTCGATCCAAGACCAGGCCCTAGGCCTGAATGTTTTTTTAAAAAAATCTTTTTATTCATGTTTTATGTTGCGAAAAAAATATCCACTATACTTTGCTATCAACTCCTTTGCTCAAACTTAATTACGTATTTTCAGGACGAGTGTAAAATTAGAAAATAATTGCTAAAAAGTTACTCATGTATAAGGAAAATGTAATCCACATATTATCCGGTTATATTTATCAAAGTCACTTCATACCATATATGCCTTGTTGCATTAACTACATACAAATTGTTCCCAAAAAAGTATGAACAGTAAATTAGCACAAGAAAATCATAATTTCCCATATATGGAAATTACTTAAAATTGTAACACATAAATAGTCTTAACCAAAAAATAAACTAAGGAAGCAATAAATATACAATTAATGCCGCAACAAGCTACCTGCAAGAGAAACAAAAACAAAACCACAGATGACAAAGCAAATTCTGAAACAGAAACGTTAAATGAAAGCCTACTTAGAATTCATAAAAAAAACACATCTCTGTCAACACACACCCAGACTTCACTGCATGTGTTAAAAAAAATATTAATCAGATGAACTCAACAACACCTCCATTATTAATTTAACCAAAAAGATCCAAAACAACAAAAAGATGAGAACGTAATAAGATGGAACTTAAAAAAGAAGGAAAGGAAAAAAAAACATGGAACTTAATAATCCGGGCCGGGCCTGGCAAGACCCGGGCAAGGCAGAGTCTTGCCATTTTTCCAAATCCTTCGGCCTGGCTTTGGCCCGTCACCCTATGGACGAGGGTCGTACTGTTTACCCTTTAGGGCCTGGCTGGCCCATGAGTGGCCTAACCGACACCACTAAATCTTCAGAATTTAATTAACACAATCAACATGCATGTTAATTACAAACTTAACAAACAATTGAAGTCCTAAAAGTTTCGGAAGTTAGAAATAAACAATTAGCAAAAATAGGCCTCAACAATCAAGCCACCTTTGGCTATATTTGTACACCTCTAATCACAAGTAATACTTGACATGCTCGATTTATTAAGGGCCCGTATGTTTACCATATTCTTTTTCTGTTTTTATTTCCATGATTTTCATATTTACTTTGAAAATACGCTCTTGTACTTTTACATTTTTATCAAAAAAATTCAACCATTTTTTCTTACATTGGGTTAATTTGGGTTTTATCACTATTTGAGTAATTTTATCCAAAATAAAAATAGAAAATCATAAAAGTACACAAAAAAAAAAGAATCTTTTTATCGTCATTGCTAAAAAAGAAAATAAATATTATAAACATAGGGGCCTTAGTTTTTCGGACATTTTGTACTTTAGCCTTAAAATAACTTGGGTCTAGCCTAGCTCATGTGCACAAGGGAGCACCCCATATGCTACCTTGTTATAATAGGTTGTCATTTAGAAACTCATTATGTTCTTCACATATCCATGCAGGACAAAATGCGTTCGACAAAACAACTGGTTTTGGAGACAAAGCAAATATACAAGGAATGAAGTACGACATTTAAATACCATAAATCTAGGCAGTTGATACAAAAATAATTACTCTCATCCATGTTAGCATTGTCGCCATCACCATTTATATCACCACTACAACGTCATTAGCATTGCACCATCGCCACCATGATAATCACCAAAGCATGTTGTCACCACCAATGCCACCGCGAACACCATTATCACTAAAATCATCGTTACACCAACACCACCACCACTAACATTTACTCGACATCATAGGGAGCCTTCATAAGAGATCAATTTTATCGAAGAATATGCTTTATAGAGAGGAATGTGCATCAGTGTATCAAATTCTTAAGTTGAACTTCTAAGTTCGTTTGTGGCTACAATTCTTTTGATGCAAATCGATTTATACCAGACTTCGGAATTGCAAAATGAATCTTTCACTAAAATGTCCAGTACACTAATAAAAATAATCAAATAATCTTTTGTTTAAATGGTTGAATGAAATGACAAAGCTGTTACATTTACTCATTAACAACCAAATAAATTAGGGATGAACACCAAACTGTCTAAATCTATTCGAACCATACAAACCGCTGAAACCGAACCACCTCCAATCCGAGTCGCCTGAAAAAAGCTCAGTGATTAGGTTTTTTTCATTTATCAAACCGACCTCGATTTGATTTGATTTACGAATCAATATCGTGAAACCGATAGTAAATCAAATTGAACTGATATAGGACATATTAAAAATGTTATATATATTTTTTGTTATTTTCCGTGCACGCATGATCGAGAAAAGTTAACCAAACCAAAACCTTAAAAGTAAAAACGAAAAGAAGGACGAGATTTATGAAAGTCCAGTGACTAATTACCATTGAATTCTTTCGGTCTATATCAGTGGCAAAGTTGAACTTTTTGTTTCTTTTGCTATTGTGTAAAGAGATTATTTTTCAATATATAATTTTTTTGCTTTTGAAATAGAGAAGGCAATCTATCTTTTCCCAACCTATTCTGGTCGCACCTAAGGTCCCACCAGGGGTCCCGTTTTGCGCGACACTTTACATATTCAACCATCAACTTTTCAACGATATCAACCGGTCAAAATGTGCACGCTTAAGTCACGTGCCTTTTTTATTGACTTTTTGCATGACAAATTATTCTTTTGGTTGCCAACATAGAGGTGTCGGCGCCACCAACACTTAGAAAATGTACGAACATGGATTTAGCGCACCTTCCCCTTAAGGGGGTCAACCAACTCTTTAAAAGGTGTGGTCGGCCACTCCCTTGAAAAGGGGGTCGACCATTCCCTTTAAAGGGGGTCGGCCACCTCTTTAAAGGGGGGGGGGGGGTCGGCCACTCCCTTTTTGAGAGGGGTCGGCCACTCCCTTTAAAGGTGGTCAGCCACCTCCTTAAAGGGGGGGGGGGGGGTCGGCCACCTCGTTAAGGAGGGGGAGGGGGGGAGTCGGCCACCTTCTGTCATGGGGGACTGCTGACGCTATTTTTGCTTAACTCGTTCATGCACTGCGGTATACAATGCTCACTCATCACCGCGACCGTACGATGCCTGTTGTCGCCCGCCGGCCGTCACCGCAATGATCGTCGCTTGCCCCCGCGTGCCATTTCCAACACTTTGCCGCTCCCATGCACCGCGTCGCTGATATAGCCGTGCCCCCTGGCTCTCTGTCACACTACAGTGTCCCTGACACCATGACTGAGCCCATGCGCCATTTCCATGACATGTGCCATCAGCCCTAGGTATTATCTCGTGACGGTCGTCATTGTGCTTGTGTGCCACAATTATGTTACAGGCCTCTGGGCACCACACTCATCCACCATACCATGCGCCCCCGCCATGGACATGAAACATGCTTCGACCCACTCTTTGGAGTGTGTAGCATTCCAGGGGGCTCCATTCGTAGTGCTCTGGCACAAGGACCCCTCATAGCGGGATGAGCTCGCTACCACAGAAGCCATCGCCGTCTTCATTCTAAGGGACTCCGTTCATAGTTCTCCGAACATGAGGACCCCTCATAGCGGGATGGGTTCACTACCACCGCAGCCATCGCCATCTTCATTCCAGGGGGCTCCGTTCACAGTGATCCGACACTAGGACCCCTCGCAGCGGGATGGGCTAGCTACCATAAAAGACATCACCATCTTCATTTCGGGGGGCTCCGTTCGTAGTGCTCCGGTATGAGGGCCCCTTACAGTGGAATAGGCTCATTACCGTAAAGCTATCAATGCCTGGGGTGATTTGCATGACACTATGCACATCTGAGCTGCGACCGCATTCACTCACGTTACCGGTGATCATCGGTGCCCCTAGGACGATGACCCCCAGGTCAATCCGGGATGGGAGCAGGTCTTTGGAGGGCATCACGCCTAGTCCTTCTGGCAGTTGGTCACAGGGACCTTCCTTCACCGTTGTCAGGTTCCCTCCATGTCTCACGACGCACCCTGTGGGATTCAGTAAGGGCTTGGACCACTGGCTAGGGCAATGGGCTTACTCTGATCATGCCGTCATGGTGTCTTCAGTCTTCTCAGACAGGTAGAGCAATGCTGTGTGGGGCAAGGCAATGCGAATTTAGAAATCAGCAGTCTGACAGAGAACCAATATTTATGGATCCCTTGGTGATGTGTCACTCCCAGGGGACGACACATGTCAGCTGATGACACAGGCACACTTTTCCTTATAAATAGGGGACCTTGGATTTCATTTCAGGAGGATTCTCTTATTTGACATTTTTACTTTTTCTCTCTAAAACCCATTCTTTCTGGAAATCTAGAGAGAAACACATTTAGACCTCTATTATCAGACCCTTGGCGCTGCACCCCTAACTCGGACCTTTGCTTGGATTGTCAACTGCCGGCCTTATTCGTCTTCGCAGCACTGCCAGCCCTCATGGCCTGTCTGGGGAGCCTTGCTCTCTGCCCTTACTCTACCCTTCTATCTCTCACTTTGTACATCTGGAAGCTGACTCAGACTGCAGCCTTTGTGGCACCTCCACGTAGGTACGAACCCACTTTCTTTGGCATCATTTTGGCGACTCTGTTGGGGAGGTGAGCATCATATTGTAGTCTGCCTATCTTCCATACTTAGCCACCATGCCTGTGCAACGGAGGACTACCAGGTCAGCCAGCCAAGGTCTTATTCCTACTGTGTAGGAAGAAGCCTACCTTGGTGACCAAGAAGAGACAAGTGCCACATGACACCAAGATCAACCCTCAGTCACTGCACCTGATGTGCAAGTAGTTGTCAATGCAGTCCTACTAGAGTTGTCAAATGGGCCGGGCGGCCCGCGGCCCAGCCCAGCCCGGCCCGGCCCCTTTCTGGCCCGGGTTTGGCCCGGCCCCTTTCTGGCCCGGGCTTGGCCTGGCCCATACATGAACAGTGTTGGCCCGGCCATTTTGGGCATAGGGCCTGGGCCAGGCCTGAATTTTTCTAAAAAAAGCCCGGGCCAGGCTCCATTCATAGTGCTCCGCACAAGGACCCCTCACAGTAGGATGGGCTCGTTACCATAGAAGCCATCACTGTCTTCATTCCCGGCGCTCCGTTCGTAGTGCTCCGGCACGAGGACCCTTCTCAGCGGGTTGGGCTCGCTACCATAGAAGCCATCGTAATTTTCATTTCGGGGGGCTCCGTTCGTAGTGCTCCGGCACGAGGACCCTTCACAGCGGGATGAGCTCGCTACCACAGAAGCCATCACCATCTTCATTCCGGGGGGCTCCATTTGTAATCCTCCGGCACGAGGACCCATCGCAGCGGGATAGGCTCGTTACCACAAAGCTATCACCGCCTGGGATGATTTGCATGACACTAGGCACTTTTGAGCTGCGACCACGTTCACTCACGTTACCGGTGATCATCGGCGCCCCCAGGACGATGACCCCCGGGTCACTCCGGGACGGGAGCAGGCCCTTGGAGGGCATCCCACCTAGTTCGCCTGGTAGTTGGTCACAGGGACCTTCCCTCACCGTTGTCAGGTTCTCTCCGCGTCTCACGATGCACCCTGTGAGATTTAGTAAGGGCTTGGACCAGTGGCTAGGGCAACGGGCTTACTCTGATCATGTCGTCATGGTGTCTTTAGTCTTCTCAGACAGGTAGAGCGATGCTGTGTGGGGCAAGGCAGTGCGAATTTAGAAACCGACAGTCCGATAGAGAACCGATATTTGTGAACCCCTTGGTGACGTGTCATTCCCAGGGCAAGACACGTGTTAGCTGATGACACACTGATGACACAGACACACTTTTCCCTATAAATAGAGGACCTTGGATTTCATTTCAGGAGGATTCTCTCATTTGACATTTTCACTTTCTCTCTCTAAAACCCATTCTCTCTAGAATTCTAGAGAGAGAAACACATTTAGACCTCTACTATTAGACCCCTGACGCTGCATCTCTGACTCGAACCCTAGCTTGGATTGTTCGACTGCCGGCCTTGTCCGTCTCTGCCTTGTCACTGCCAGCCCTCACGATCTGCCTAGGGAGCCTTGCTCTCTGCCCTTACTCTACTCTCGTTGTCTTTCACTTTGTACATAGCTGACTCAAATTGCAACCTTTGTGGCACTTCCACGTAAGTACGAACTCACTTTCCTTGGCATTACTATCTAAACAACAAAAATTTTAATTTTGGGTAATATTTGCATTAAATAATAGATATGAAAAGAGTAAAAAACTTTAAATAGTCTCAAACCGAATAAATCGAACTATAGAAATTGACTATATCGAATCGCTCAACTAATCAGTTTAATTTTATTTCAAAAATATACAGCTAATCGACAACGATTCACTTTGCAGTTGGACCTTTCAATCATGCCAAAAGCCACAATTCAAACTCTATAAACCATTTAAAATCGTAACTCTTGCGCTATAAGGAGAGTAACGCTACACGGATGCTCGCGCTCTAAAACATCAGCAGCGGACGCGAAACTTACACTCCTTCAGTCCTCCGACAACTCCAGCCAACTTATAAATCCGCGAGGGACCACCGCACACGGCGGAGATTCTCCAGCAATGTTTGCCTCAAAGACTACCACCTCCGCCATCTGCAGCCTACAGGGCTCCCTCCTAACCCTAGCAATCCTAACACTAGTTTCCTTCACATACTTCTCTCTCAAGTCCGTCCACTCCCCGCTCCACGACGATTCCTACCTCGCCACCGCCAATTTCCCCGACAAATCATACACTGCCTCTAATTTTATCTTTCGAACCTCCTACACTACTTCCCAAAGACGCACTTTTCAGGTATTCTGTATCATCCTTTTCGCTTTATTTACTATATATCGTGCAAATTTGGTAGCGGTTTTGATTTGATATGTTTGTGTTGTGTCACATGAAGGCGGTTCCGAAGGACGAAACGGAGGAATCACCGGACCAATTTAAGGCAGTTTCGAGGGACGAAAAGGAGGACTTACCGGACCAACTTAAGGCGGTTTCGAGGGACAAAACGGAGGAATTGCCCGATCGAATTAAGCCAGTTTTGAAGGATGAAAGGGAGGAAGTATCCGATCAAGTTAAGCTAAATTTTATGGCTGAGACGGATGAGCTATCGGATGTGTATCACTCGCCGGAGGTGTTTAGGCTGAATTACGCGGAGATGGAGAGGAAGTTTAAGGTTTACATCTATCCGGACGGAGATCCTGGTACGTTTTACCAGACACCTAGGAAGCTCACCGGCAAGTACGCTAGTGAGGGCTACTTTTTCCGGAATATTAGGGAGAGCCAGTTCCGTACGGACGATCCAGATCAGGCTGACTTGTTTTTCATTCCGATCTCTTGCCATAAGATGAGAGGAAAGGTACTGGTCTTCGATCTAGGTTGCTATTAGGGAATTTGATTTGTTGTTGAATGCTATATATATATATATATATATATATATATATATATATATATATATATATATATATATATATATATATATATATATATATATGCCTATTTATTGCGTTTATTGATGCTATATTTGCATGCACATTATGTGTGTCTTGCCTATTGATAACGTGGGTACAATTCCAATATTTCTTGTATCCTCAGTGTTCAAATCAAAGGCCTTGATCAATTTCAATTTTAATCTATATACTTAAGACATGATATGTGAAACAGGGGCCTAGTGCATGAGGCCCTGTCATTGCCGTCTGGGGAGGGTTGGTGTGCGCGGTATTACCTATTTCATTGAAATGGTGTTTCGATAGTTTGAACTTGTGCCAAAGTTCACCTCTTAGACTTGATTTGTTATACTAAGTGCAAACATAAAGCAACCAGTGATCTAGAGAAACTAATTTGGATGGTCTGGGACATTGCCTGTTGACACATTGGCGGACAAGTGATACATATGTATAGGGATGGAATAATGCGAGATGGATATTCTCAAGTATGTGCCGGGATAATGTTTTCCTTACTTCTTGACAAATATGTTCACAAAATGGCTGATTCATTTAGTTATGAAAAAGAAAAATGATTGATGGACTCAATTAGATAAAACCAGAGATGATCCTGGAAGGTTGTCGAGTAGCATTTGGATTTCTGTCTATGAAAGACACTTGAAAGTTGAAAATTTGTAGAGAGGAATTTATTTTACACCATAATTTTCTGGTCTTTCGGACCATATATATTTTGAGACACTTGGACTTAAGTAAGAGGCCTATGGTTAGAGCAATGGATAGTGGTTGTGGATAGAATAGTGGCTGGTTTAAAATTTTAGGTATGCATCTTATCCCATTAGGCCAGGTGTCTTGAATCTTAATTGAAGAAGATTGATGGTAGTTCCTTTCCGCCTCTGGCTTCCCTGATGAAAATATTTTCCTATGGCTTTCGGATCCTGTCTAGCTTATTAGTGGAAGTGGAAATTCAAAACTAGGGACCTCATTTAGATATTTCAGGGACACTCTTATATGACATAGTTTAGAATGTTCATGATGAGAGGCTCACTTATAATATTATAGACATGTTGACTTGAGGCTACATACCAAGATCTATTGACGGGCTATACATAAGGCATAGTTTTTGTTTATAACCTTTCTCTCGAGTATACCCATTACCTTAAAATGGACGTCAGTTTGGCTTACTGAGCCCTCATAAACCTTGGCACCCTCTTCCGTTTTCTTTCGATATGCAATTACAGATTTCGTTAAGAGCTTAAGATCTGATTCCAGCGGAAAAACCACCCAACATAATACTCCATCATGACCCTCAAATTAAACTCTAAAAATTTGCAGTTCTGCCCTTTAGGTATCGAACACTCTGCACAAGGTGTCCTACAACATGTTGATGATTGCAAATATATAAAAATATCTGCACGCTGCCGAGAGGCGTTTGTAAGTGTGCGGATGTGTCAAGGGGTGTCTAGGTGTCGGTAGGTGTTGGAGACAATGCTTTGACCCAAAAGAGGCATTCGTGCTTCCTAGACGGAGAGACATCTGTTAACTAGGCTATGTTACATGGATCCTTCACTTTGGTGTGAAAGGGCGGTGTCCACACGACTCAATGCAGACACCGGTGCAAGATTTAACTCACTCTTTATATGCTGGTGCGGACGCACCACGTAGTCAATTTTGGCCGAATGGCGAGGCACGTACCTACGGTTCGGCGTATAAGATAAGAAGATGATGATCAAAGAGAGCAGAAGATCTAAACCTTTTCAAGTGCCGAAAAGTAGATTTGGTTTTATCATCCGTTGAGTATACAAAGAGAGTATCGACAAACGCGTATATGATTTGTTCTTGACAGTCTGGATGCAAGATGATGTGTTTCTAATGGGCAACATTCACACTCTTTTCTTTCTTTATTCTTGTTGCACATTGTTTTATCTCATATACATACGAATCATATAGGATTTAAATAAAAAGAGATTTTCTATCAATCTTCCGACGTGCTATATGTCTAATAAGCTTCTAGGCGGGTCCAGCGTCTGTTAACTATGGATCTGTATCTGTCCTTAAAATCTCAAAAGACGCGAGTTCAGGCACTCGAGACATTTATCTGCTCAAGATATGGATACCAAGTTTATGTAACATAGGAACTAGGCAGTGGAATTTGAATGGGGAAAGATTAAACGCTTTAAAGGATATGTTGACTAAAGAATGACCGTGGGTCCTGGATGACGAGCCTAGTGAAATTTGGGCTGAGATGTCTATTTGCATTAGAAGAGTTGCTAGAAGGTCTTTGGAGAGTCTAGAGGGAATGCTTAAGAAAGTTTTAGTGGATAGATGAGGTAAACTAAGAAGTGAAGAGGGAATTGTAAAAAGGATTGCACGAGTGCGGTTTTTGAGGAGAGTGTTGAGAAGTATAACTTGGCTAGAAAGGTAGCAAAGAAGGCAATAAGAAAGGCTGGAGGTAAGGCTTATGACGGTTTGTGCTTTTGTTACATGGAGTCGATACGAGTGTCCACGCCGACTACGTGTTCAAGTGTCGGATTTGTCTAACTTTTAAAGCACCAGGTGTGAAACATAAACTAGATTTGGCACCAAGCAATGAAGAAAAGAATCGAAGGCAATTACAGAAAATAAAGGCACACAAGACACAAGATTTACGTAGTTCGCCAAAAAGCTTAATCCGTGGTAGTAGCAGCGATTTCACTATGTATGTGAATGAAGATTATAAATATCTTTCAAAAACCCTCTTAAAATAGCCCCTGTCTCTCTTAACCCTTAAAAACAACATAAAACGACTTATATACTTAAGGCTAAGTCATAATCCGCTCCGAATAACTTGCGAAACACAAACAGGTTGGGTAAAAAATATCGGGTCGCTCGAGTCGTAAACGACTTTTTATCCAAGACAAATTATCACACAGGCACGGCGACATGACAAAATGTTCATATCTATTATCCTATGTTACATGGACTCTTCGGTTTGAGTGAAGTACCTGTGTCGGACACTCGACACTTGGACATGCGTATGGGATATGTGTCCGAGACATCTCATAGGATATGCTATTACGATACTATCTTGTAGTCTTTTGTTTAATAAGTTATTACTTTGAGACGAGACAAGTTGTCAATTAAAATCAAATGCATCAGGTAAAACACCTTTTGCCTTTGAAATAACTAAAAAGCAATAACAAATATGAAAATTTTGTCGTGTCTCCGTGTCTTGCGTTTTCAAAATTAGACGAATCCAACACTTGGACACGTATCCGATCCGGACACTCGTACCGAGTCCATGTAACATAGCCTATTATCACGTTTTAGTTATTTCCAAGGTAAAATGGTATTCTATATGTGCCACACATGGTATTAATTGAGAGCTTGTCTCATCTCAAAGCAATAATGAATCAAATGAAACACTGTGCTAATGCCCAAGCATCGAGTGTCTGTCTCGGGTACTTCACACATTTTGAAGAGTCCATGTGACATAGGTTTGTGCCTAAGGTCTGGTGGTACTGAAGAGGGTGATAAAGTGATCTGAAAGGTAGCTAAGGCAACAAATAGGAGAAGCTGAGACGTGAATCACATGATGTGTATCTAAGACAAGAACAGATGTTTAATGCTGTGAGCTTAAAAGGATGAGGTTAGAGAGAGATGGGGGTGGTACTTTAGTAAGCTGTTTGGTGGAGAAACCAAAGATAGTTTTGGAGAACTTGTTGAATCATTTGATAGTTCTGATCATATGTTTGTTCATGGAATTAAAACTTTTGAGGTGAAGGAAGCCTTGGAAATGACGAAAATTCGAACTATACCTTGCTGTTGCGTTTTACGTCAACTGAATGTACTCCAATTGAAATGACAAAGGAATGAGTGCAATTACAAGAAAAAGAAGAGCTGAAGACCCAAACAAAAAAACCCACCATGATCGGGAAGTATTCAATTGGGTAGAAGAAGATATCACACACATATAACAAAAGAAAAAGAAGAAGATAGCAATTAAAAAGAGAAGATTATTGCCATTGCAAATGATTTTACATGGAAGATTTTGTTCGAACTACCATCATGAGCTATGATAGTATCGTAGTATCATTGAAGTTTCCAGAAAGAAGAATTTTGGGAACTACAAGCCTATTTCGGACTGAGCATCATCATAATGTAGAGCCACATATGCATGTCATGCTTGACGATGAATGTTGAATGCCATTATCTTGCTTGCAGCAAGATGTGTCCCTTATGCAGACACGCATTGATTTAGAGGTCAACCAAATTGGTTTTGGCGTTATTATGTGTCATGTCTCGGATAAATTCTTTCTCTTTTCTTTTTCCTCCCGTTAAACAATTAGTTTCTCTTCCCACTGTTATATTCCCCCCCACCGCGGCTAATTCAAGACCCCAAGTATCACTAAAGATGCTTTGGTGACTGATTTACACTCAAGGGGGCACCTAAATGTGGAGTCTATGTAATTATACGTAACATCTTATATTTTGCCACATCTATGGCTGTATGCTTTGCAATTCGTCGATACTGGACATGTGAACTTTAAGTTAGTTTAGGGTGCTCACATGAAACGCATATTGATCTCGTGAAAAGCCATTGCTTCATTATTGTAGTACTGAACGTCAAAGTTCCTTTATGGGTTTATGATGCTTGTAAAATGGCATGCAGGGCACCTCCTATGAGAACATGACCGTAATTGTCCATAACTATGTGGAGAGCTTGATATCTAAATATCCTTACTGGAACAGAACCTTGGGTGCGGATCATTTTTTTGTCACTTGTCATGATGTCGGTGTAAGGGCAACTGAAGGTGTTCCACTTCTTGTAAAGAATTCGATTAGAGCAGTTTGCTCTCCAAGTTATGACGTTGGGTTTATTCCACATAAAGATGTTGCTCTCCCTCAAGTACTGCAGCCATTTGCTCTTCCAGCTGGAGGAAATGATGTTGAAAACAGGTAATTGGGTGGAATTTTGATGCTGCGATAAACTAGTGTATGGTTGGAAAATATTTGCCTTCATGGAACTTGCTTCTTCCCTCCTCCCTCTCTGAGTTGAAATTTTTGGTACCCTGTTTTCATGATCTATTATGCTCTCATATGAGTTGATCTCGGTACCAGTTACAGACTTGCTCGAAATACTTTAGGTTCCATGTTGAGAGTTAAAAATCCCATAAAGTTTCCTTCTGTAACTTCTTCACGTTTACTTGGAGTTGTTTAAAAGTTTTAGGCTTCAAACTGTAGAGTGATTCTGTTTTCTTTTTCTTGTGAGACTACCACTTCTCCCTTTACCTACGAATTGGAGGTTACACCATGTAGTGTATGACGAACGAATATTGTTGCTGCTTAGTTGCCTAGTGTGTATGGTGAGGTAAAGGACTTGTACTAGCGCCTGACATTTTTAGGTCAACATATTAATGGATACGACATGCATGATCAGGATCTGTGTCGGCCTTCGCATGCTAATAGTAGTTTAATGCAAGTGATTATAACGCAAGGATCATGTGGTCAATTTATTAGGGCAGTAGTGGATGCGTGGATCGAGTTTCCATGTGGTAGGAACTCAGAAGGGAAGGGAAGGGAAGGAAAAGAAGGAAGAGAACTGAGGAAGTCTTTCCCTTGGACCCACCAAAACTATGGTGAAATTGTGGTTAGATGGATGAATGTGTGGTATTTTGGTTTGTCATAATTTTTCCCTTGTAACACAAACCTTTAGGTAATGTTTAACAAAACCACCCTTAGCTTTATTCTTTGTAGCTAGGAAGCACGAACACCTCTCCTTGGTCGAGGTATCGTGTCCTACACCCAGACATCCCTCAGACACCTATTCGGATAAGTGTCGGACACTTCTTAGTAGTGTCCGGGTATTACTAATTTATTTTAACTTATCAGACACCCGTGTCGAACACCTTATGCAGAAGTGTTTGACACCTGTAGGGGTGAAACAACAAAATTTTAATCTTGTTGAGGGTCATGATGGAATGTTGGGGAAAGTTAGGGCTCTAGACAAAGGCAGTCTAATGAAGAAGACGAATTTCTCACTTGATAAGCGTGTGTAGGGAAGAGGTTGATGATGGATGTCCCGAGGACAGGGAACACGGCGGGAAATTGATGTTGATTGAATCTTGGTGGATTGAAGAGATTGAAGCCATTTCCTTTTTCCTTTTGGCTTGTTTTTTATGATTTTGCACTACCTTATTATTGACGTCAAGTATGATTTTTTATTTGTGATTTATTAATTGGTGTTCGTCTATTTTATGAGGGCAGAATGTACAAAAAATATATGAAGGAACATAGTGTGGCCCGCTATGTCCAATTTTATTTTTTTTTGTGGTGAAATTCCGGGGTTCTCGTGGTGTTGGTGTTAGACGCGGTGTCCGTGTATGTGCTACTTAGCTCCATAGGAATCCTTTTCCTTAGTTTCATGGCGCGGGAGCGTGAGTGGGTGAAATGTTCCGGAACAGCAGCGTCACTACTACAGTGCCTTTTGGGGTGGGAGCGGGTGCTAGATTCGGGAGCGGGGTTCCCGGAGCATCACTAAGGCCATTTCATCTTTTTAAAGTTCCACCGATCTTTTAGAAATGCAGTTGGGAATTTTTATTTGTAGCAATGGTGAAAAAAAAACTTTATGCTCAATTGGATACTAATTTAGCTTCCTCTAATTGATCTTTTCACTAACCTTCCATCCGGAATCCATTTAGTTTATGTCCAGTGTAGGAACGTGAGCTTTCACTCTCTCTTCTAATACTCCCTCTGTCCCCGACTAAGTCCCTTCCTTTCTGTTTTTAGCTGTCCCAGAATAACTGTGCACTTTGAAAAGCTAGGCACTCATTAATGCCAGTTCTCCGGACATACACCCATTATGCTATGCTCCAGTAACTACAAAAAAGTGCTCTATCTAACTTCATTGATAGGGGTAGCAATGGAAGTACAATGATAAAATACTGCCATTTATTGCAGTCAGCTAGTTTTCCTGACACTGTGTCAAGTCAAAGAGGACAGTTCCTAATTATGATTGCAGTAATTCTAATTAAAGTTTTTTGTCCCATATTAGTTCTACGGGGGTGGAACTCGTATCATTTGCAGCAGTAGACAACATAGTTTCTATTTACTTGTTATCAACAGAAATTGACAAAGTAGTAGTGCTTCCCATCTTAGCCGATTGAAAGTGGTACAGGGATGACCAGAATTTTTAATTGTATCTATGAGTTACATGTGATTGGGTTAGAACCTGTCTATGTATAGTTGCTATTAACTTTATGTAAAAGAAAGTTGGTTGCTTAGAACTGACGAGAAGTATATTTTGCAGGACTAGTCTGGGTTTTTGGGCTGGTCATAGGAACTCTAAAATTAGAGTTATACTAGCTCGTGAATGGGAGAATGACACAGAACTTGATATATCAAATAACAGAATAAGCAGGGCTACTGGACATCTGGTGTACCAAAACAGATTCTATAGGACTAAGTACTGCATTTGTCCTGGTGGTTCTCAAGTCAATAGTGCTCGTATTGCAGATTCAATCCATTATGGATGCATTCCTGGTGAGAACTCTTTTCTTCCTTGATAAGATTTAACTACGGAATCTTTTCTGTTTTACGCAGCCAATATTATGGCAATGTGTCCCTTAGATTGGGGAAAATTCTTGCTTAATCATGAATTCTTGTACCAAGTGACCCATATTGTCTTTTTTTTTTCTTTATTTTGGGTACAATAGAAAAATCATAACAGAGTTTAAAACTAGACCTTAATATGGGCAACACCTGCTAAGCAGCTAACAAGGGGATAACCACCTTTGGTGGTTGCATGAGGTACACAAAAGAATCCCTTCGTTGCACTCCAATCTTGGGAACTTGATATATGCACTGGTTGCCCTCCCAATATACATGCATCGTTTTAGACTTAGTAGCCCTGTGTAGGAAACTGCCATTGTAACGACTCGGTGCACGGTCCCACCACAGGACAATGCCTCACTCAAAGTGCTAGCCAAGTAGGTACTTATGAGCTCATGGGTAGGGTCTTATAAGGCCAATTACAAATCATCCAACATCTGATGTGGGATAACACAATCTCCCCACCTTATGCCTTAACGTCCTCGCTAAGGCTCGATCACACATAGCCCAAAATCTTTTTTCCTATCCGATGTGGGATATATCCATCTCACCCTTCATTGCCCCAACCATTCTCTTGATGTAGGATATACCTGGACTTGCTTTTGTTTCCCCCAACCATTGGCAACTTGATTGGATAGCCCAGCCCGAGCTTTCTACAGTCGGCTCTGATACCATCTGTAATGACCCTGTTCATAGCCCCACCACAGGACAATGTCTCCCTCAAAAGGGCTAGCCAAGTAGGTACTTATGAGTTCCTTGACAGGGTCTTATAAGGCCAATCACGAATTATCCCATACCACCTTGTGGTGGGGCTATGGATCGGGTCATTACAGCCATCCTTAATAAGATTGCTCAGGGGATGCAACGTGTTATCATCCTTCATGATCAAATCTTTAGCTACTTTTGAATCTGTTTCAACAGTAAATCAGTGAGCTCATTGTCTTTGACTAGCTGCATTCCTTTGATGATATCGTCAAGTTCAGCTTCCAGAGCATTGCACACCTGAATGTTGCCGTAGAATCCTCCCAACCATTTACCTTTGCTATTCTCAATAGTCCACCAAATCCAACACATGTAGGTCTTGGCACAGCCATCAGTATTCATTTCGATAGTTTTAGCAGCAAGGAAACACCGAGAAATTACACGAGTGGTTTTAATGGTTTCCCTACTCTTTTCTCAAGGGCACTCTTGATTTCTTTGGCATGATCGAGACAGTTTATCCAGGAGATGTCAATTTGAGTAGTACCTTATATGCTTTCCGTATTCCTGCTTTTCCATATTTGTCAGAGGATAGAGGTGAAGATATATTTCCACCGGATGTTTTGAAACACAACTTTTCCATCCTTTTGATGTTTTTAGAAAGCAGTCCTCCATGCTCATGTCATCTTCCTCGTTGTCTTGAGTAGACTTTTCTCCAAAGAACACAAGCCTTGGGGCACTGCCAATAAAAGGCACAGTAGTTTCATTTTGTTGCCCATATCTTATGCATCCTGAGTCGGTGGTTATGTTCCTAACAACGCGAAGACTGTTAGCAACCAATCTGCCTTGCGGAATTAGCTAAAGGAAGTTGATGATTTTTTGAGGTATTTCAAGTTTCCATATCCGTTTCCACTTGTTTCAGATTCTATTATAGTTTTGCATTTCCAAAATGATGTCATAAGCACTAGATATGTGGAGAAATTTCCTCTAGGACCAACAAGGGGAGTCCTCCTTCACCTCTTCATGTGGAAGGTAGAATTTACGAATGTGTTTGAGCTTCTCTTCATCCACCAGATTGTGAACTTTGTCAGTGTCCCAGTTACCCCTACTAATGACATTTTCCACTCTCAAAAGTACCTTCTTTCATTTCCTCTTCTTTGGCCAGTGGGTTATCTCCACACCACCAATCATGCCAAAAGTCAATTTTGTTCCCACGATTGCAATTTATTGATATGGTTACATTTTTGGATGCTCCTCGAGATATGAGAGCTTTTACAGTTTGTGGGCCACTCTGTAGGATTCTCGTTCTTAGTGTTTATGTTTAAGAACTTTGACCCAAAGAGGACTTCATTGTTAACAATTTTCCATCCCAATTTGGTGAGACAAGCAACATTCTTATTCTTTTTGCCTTTCTTAACCCTAAATTTAATCTCCCTCTCTTGGAAGTGCACAAGGTGTCCCGTTTGACAAAGTGGATCCCCCCCCCCCCCCGAATCTCCCCATAAGAACTATTGATCTTATCCAGTTTCTCAGTGACTGACCTTGGCAAGTATTGGCATCGAAAACAAACACGTGATATAATTGTCCTGTGCTGTAATCATGTCTTGGAATTGGTGAAAAATGGTATAGTGAAGATAGTATATCCGACGAAGACGTTGCACTGATTTGATGATGAATTCACTGCTAAACAACATTTTGCGTCCTTTTCATTTTGTCTCGTGTCACCAATACTGAATATCTGTATTGCCAACGGTAACACTTCCAACGAGTTGATGCAATCAGCGTTGGCGCGTGACTTCTGGCACTTAGTAGTCGCCCTCAAACTGACATTTGCAATTGAGGGCATATTCCCACTTGTAAGTGAAGAATTTGGGCTCTTAGTATTGCACATTAAAGGAATGAGTTTGTTGAGGCTGGTGCTCTTGTTCGTATAATCTCCGAGAAGGTAACCTTAACTAAGCAACCATTGATTCACTTAGCCCCAGAAAAGGAAGTACCTGTTGGGTGAGTTGTCGGTGTAGCGGAAATGTGTACTCGGGGGTTCCCTGCTGGGGCAACCTATGAGACCCGTGTCCGGTGTCGGGGGTCCTCAAGACAATTATGCTACGCCTTACAGTAGGAACATCACTCGGCTGTATTTCACGAGCATTGACAGAAAACATAGTTGTAGGCTTTTGGCTTGCACCGCGTTGATAGGAGTGGTTGCCATCATCACTAATTGTCCTTTTGCGTGTGTTACACCCAACACACTCACAACCAGTAGACTTTTTCCCTGTCTTTTCATGGCCTGCATCTGATTGATTGTCTAATTAACTATGGTGGGTGTCTTTTTGCAGTGATACTCTCTAATTATTACGACCTGCCGTTCAATGACATTCTCGATTGGCAAAAATTTGCGCTCGTACTCAAGGAAAAAGATGTATATCAGCTGAAGCAAATTCTAAAGGGAATATCTGACTCGAAGTTTGTTTCTTTGCACAACCACCTAGTCAAGGTAGAAACCTTTCTTATCGTATAGATTTGTTTCTTCAATTCTCGTGCTAGAGAAAAGGATGGCTGTTTGTATCAGCTGTAATCTATTGAAGGGGGGTGATTTCACCATACGAATAGAGAAAAGTAACTAGTAACTGAGTTTGTAACCCTGACGAAATGGACGAATTTAAGTCACTGATGCTATAATATGTTCATCTTTCCATCAGGTCCAGAAGCACTTCCAATGGAATTCGCCTCCTATCAGATATGATGCTTTCCATATGGTCATGTACGACCTCTGGTTGCGGCGCCATGTGATCAAGTACTAAGTTGCAATGAGAAACATCCTACTTGCCTCTGTACACAACCTCAGGAACTGTAAATTACCATCTGAACATCTTTTTACTTTCTGGTGCTGAGAGGGGGACATAAAAGGTAAATGTACGTGGAGAAAGTCACTGTTCGATTATTTATCCCTGAAATTCATCCATTCTTTTGTAGAGCTTTGTTTTATTTCTTCGAATGTGATGGTGACTCTTAATTCATCTGTGTTTTCCACCATTTTCTTCTATGTTTTGCAATGAGAGTGAATGGTATGCTGACTCCTAAACTTCTGATGACATTGTACGGCTCTATGCCCTGTGAGCATCTAAAGATGTGAAGGATGCATCTTTTGTACAAGATGCAATGTATCTTGGGAAAATTGTACTCAGTTCCTCTTAGTTCTGGATATATTACACTCGCTACCTCCCTCATTTGGGAAATATCACTGACCTCCCTTGACATTAGAGTTCGTGTATCACAGACCCTCTCCCCTTATCGTAAGGTGAACTGCTGTTGTTAAAATTTAATGAAAACACGAACTAAAATATAAGCCCAAAGCAAGGGTTCAATCACTCCCACCCACGGTGGTTGCAGTCTGCATAACCCTTCCACAACTATTGCTCCCACCCCTTACCCTATCCACCAACTCCCACACAGACGCACTCGTAAGAAGAACAAATGCGCACACACGACTCCTCCCCCTTCCACTGGCATCCCTTACCCCATCCATCCCATCCATCGAGACCTACGCGCGCGCGCACACAGACGAGGGCACATAGACATACATATGCACACCACATACATACCCCCCCCCCCCCCCAATGATGCATGTAGGCCCGCAAAACCAACCATACCCCACAGTCACAACCTCTCCACCGTTGCATCACACATACACATACACTTGACAGCTCTGGTAGCGTTAATTCGGTGACTATGGTGGTTTTGGTAGCAGTTTGGCGACAGTGAGTTGTAGCAATACGAGAATCGTGGTGTTTTGTGTTTTCATTGGATTGTACTTTGGGTTTTTGCTGGTGGTGAGACTGTTTGTGGTTGGTTTGTGATGGTGGGTTTGGTGGTGGTGTTTCAATGACGCCGATGGTGTTTCGCACTCGTAAGAAGAACAAATGCGCACACACGACTCCTCCTCCCCCTTCCATTGGCATCCCTTACCCCATCCATCCCATCCATCGAGACCTACGCGCGCGCGCACAGAAGAGGGCACATAGACATACATACGCACACCACATACATACCCCCACCCCCCCCCCCATGATGCATGTAGGCCCGCAAAACCAACCATACCCCACAGTCATAACCTCTCCACCGTTGCATCACACATACACATACACTTGACAGCTCTGGTAGCGTTAATTCGGTGACTATGGTGGTTTTGGTAGCAATTTGGCGACAGTGAGTGGTAGCAATACGAGAATCGTGGTGTTTTGTGTTTTCATTGGATTGTACTTTGGGTTTTTGCTGGTGGTGAGACTGTTTGTGGTTGGTTTGTGATGGTGGGTTTGGTGGTGGTGTTTCAATGACGCCGATGGTGTTTCGCACTCGTAAGAAGAACAAATGTGCACACACGACTCCTCCTCCCCGTTCCACTGGCATCCCTTACCCCATCCATCCCATCCATCGAGACCTACGTGCGCGCGCGCACAGACGAGGGCACATAGACATACATACGCACACCACATACATACCCCCCCCCCCAATGATGCATGTAGGCCCGCAAAACCAACCATACCCCACAGTCACAACCTCTCCACCGTTGCATCACACATACACATACACTTGACAGCTCTGGTAGCGTTAATTCGGTGACTATGGTGGTTTTGGTAACAGTTTGGCGACAGTGAGTGGTAGCAGTACGAGAATCGTGGTGTTTTGTGTTTTCATTGGATTGTACTTTGGGTTTTTGTTGGTGGTGAGACTGTTTGTGGTTGGTTTGTGATGGTGGGTTTGGTGGTGGTGTTTCAATGACGCCGATGGTGTTTCAGCGCCGATAGTGGTGGTGACTTGGCAGTTTTTGTGGGTTGGCCGGCGGTTTTTGTTGGATCGACTGATTTAAGGTTTTAATTGGATTGAGAAAAGAGTTTTCTCGGTTGAGATTTGGGTCTCTTGTGGTTTATGAGATGAGATATATTAAGGTTAACATTTGAAAATTCATTCTACCTGTAAGGGTAATTTAGTCATCTCAAACAAAACTTTGACGGCAAAGGATATCAATGTAATTTTTTGAATAAGAGGGAGTAACTGAGTTTATATAATCTTAAACTCCGGGGTACCGTGTAATTGACTTATATACCACCCAAGACTCTTTATTGTGACAGAGTGCAGAGTACATAGCATGATGTCTCTCCTACAAATTGGACTTTGAACAAGCTTTTTAATTTCGAACAATCATCACAGTTTGAGTTCCGGTTTTATGGACTGAAGTTCGTGTTTCATTGTGCTTAAAAGATGAATCAATGTTCTTATGACCTTTCTTGTTGAATCAGTGTTCTTATGATCTACTAATGACCATAGCTTCTTTATCTAGATGTGCAACTATTTCCCGCGGTTCGGAGTGCACTCAGCTTCGTTTCATTACCTTGGTTCCGGGGTGGACGCTTTCACTCTATTTTATGTATACGCTCAGCGAAAAGAAGGTTTTTTGATACACCTGGGACATGGATTCTATATGAACCAATGGATCGTGACAAGTCGTTACTGCTAGCAATAACCTCCTCTTTCATTACTTCATTCTTTCCATATACCTCTCCTTAGTTCTCAGTTACTCATCAAATGACACTCAGTTCATATCTTAAGTTCCACCGTCGACAAGGTTCAAAGAAAGGGCGGGGCAATGACAAAGAATCGTGGGTGTCATTATGACTTGGGTGTCAGTTACAAAGGTCCTTATAGTGTTCGTTCAATCAAGCATCATTATTCTTTTCCTCAACTTAAGGAGACCTTGATCTGACTTTCTAAGAATGGCTTTTTCCTATGAACGGAACAACACAACAAAGAATGATAAAATTAAAAAGAATGAACGGGAGGTGTCTGAGGAAGGACCGAGGAACTACTTACTTGTTAGATGAAGTGAAGGATTCGTCAATAGCATCGGTAAAGTTTGTAAGACCATGACTGATCCTGAAAGGGAATGAACAGGAAAAAAAATAGCATGTAGTATTAATGAAAAGTTATGAGAATCTTTCCATTTGTATAC
The DNA here is from genome assembly GCA_033070095.1 of Escallonia herrerae. Taxonomy (NCBI): domain Eukaryota; kingdom Viridiplantae; phylum Streptophyta; class Magnoliopsida; order Escalloniales; family Escalloniaceae; genus Escallonia; species Escallonia herrerae. The sequence goes on from JAVXUP010000695.1 coordinate 200,918, forward strand.
AAAACCTCGTTTGAATGATTGGAACGGAGGAAAACAAATTCAATTTTAAGTTGCGTCAAATAAATAAAGGGATAGAGCCTTATGGCTTAAATGAATTATAGGGAAAGAAAATCAACGAGCTTATGTTCTTAATTTGAATGACTCCCCGATCTAATTAGACGTTAAAAATATATTAGTATTTTGGTTGTTATTTTACATTGTATGAAGATAGCTAGAACCCTCTATGTAACAACATGTGACAGTTGTTGTTGCAACTAAAAACTGGATCGGGAACCACACCAGAAATCAGGCCTGCTAAAGAGAACACGGAGTGACTGCCGTGTGGGATTCCGGCGGGGGAACGCTCTGATGCTTAAGTCAGAGATGGCTAACAATGTAGAACTCTGAGAAGCAATAAAGACACAATGTGTATGTGTGTGAGCTTTTTTTTACCTGAGGGGGTTAGACCCCTTTATATAGTGGTAGAAGGAGGAATCCTAGTAGGACTGGGCTTTGACCAACTCCAATTAGAATCTAATTAAGATTCTAGAGGATCTCATATCAATTTTAGCTGATAGAGTTAGAGCCTCTTTAGGATTCTGCTTGGAGATTGACATGGTAAGTGCCATATCAGTAATGAATCAGTACGGCTTACGTGTCATTACCACCACGTGTCGCCCGTAGAATGGAGGAATATTTTTAGCTATATCATATGCCCCTTACTTTTACCAACGTTAATGAAGTGGGTGGAAGCACACTTTTTTCACTAGTGGTAGCGAAATATGCCAAAAACAGAATTGAATCTGTTTGTCTGACATTTCAAATATCCAAAGAGTGTTCTGCTCGGACAAGGTTCTATTCGGACATGGTTCTGCTCAGATAGGATTCTGTTCGGACAGAGTTCTGTTTGGCCAAGATCACTCTGCTCGGATGGGATTCTGTTCGAACAGAGTTCTGTTCAACCAAGATCACTCTGCTCGGGCAAAGAGTTCGGACGGGATTCTGTTCGGACATAATCTGCTCGGCCGTGCTCACTCAGCTCGGGCAGAGTGTTCGGACGGGATTCTGTTCGGACAGGATTCTGCTCGGCCAAGATCACTCTGCTCGGGCAAAGTGTTCAGACGGGATTCTGTTCGGACAGAATCTGCTCGGCCGTGGTCACTCAGCTCGGGCAGAGTGTTCGGACGGAATTCTGTTCGGATAGAATTCTACTCGGGCGTGGTCACTCTGCTTGGGCACAGTGTTCGAACGAGCTTCTGTTCAGACAGAATCTGCTTGGCCGTGGTCACTCAGCTCAGGTAGAGTGTTTGGACGGCATTCTGTTCGGATAGAATTCAGATCTGCAAAGATCACTCTGCTCGGGCAGAGTGTTCGGACGGGATTCTGTTCGGGCATAATTCTATTTGGCCGTGGTCACTCTGCTCTGGCACAGTGTTCGGACGAGATTCTGTTCGGACAGAATCTGCTCGGCCGTGGTCACTCAGCTTGGGCAGAGTGTTTGGACGGGATTCTGTTCGAACAGAATTCAGCTCTGCAAAGATCACTCTGCTCGGGCAGAGTGTTCGGACGGGATTTTGTTGGGACAGAATTCTACTTGCCCGTGGTCATTCTGCTCGGGCACAGTGTTCGGATGAGATTCTGTTCTGACAGAATCTGCTTGGCCGTGGTCACTCTGTTCGGGCACAGTGTTCGGACGAGATTCTGTTAGGAAAGAATTCAGCTCGGTCGTGGTCACTTAGCTTGGGTAGAGTGTTTGGATGGGATTCTGTTCGGACAGAATTTTGCTCTGCAAAGATCACTCTGCTCGGGCAGAGTGTTCGGACGGGATTCTGCTCGGGTAGAATTCTACTCGGCCGTGGTCACTCTGCTCTGGCACAGTGTTCGGAAGGGATTCTGTTCGGACAGAATTTGCTCGGCCGTGGTCACTCAGCTCGGGCAGAGTGTTCGGACGGGATTCTGCTCAGGCAGAATCTTAGTTACCTTCCACGTGTCTCATTCTCTCCATTAATGCCTTTGAGCTGGAATTTTTGAAATTTTCAAACTTATCTCCTCTAGGCTTCTGACACGTAGGGGGAGACGTACGGTTGGGTTCCCCAAGTGGCTGTTACTTGGAGTTTCTCTATATAAGGAGTCTTTCACTTCATTATTTTCTCAGTCGAATCATTTGGAAGCATACTACTCTCCAAGTAAGTCTCTTTTCCTCTCCTCTTTCTGTACAACACTTCAAGTTTTTCGTAGTTTCCCGGTTTAGTAGAAAACATGTCCAAAACTTCAGCGTCATTTTCCTCGTCTGAAGAGAATATTTATATAATTAGTTCATCTTCAAGTTCGAAACGGGTTCCAACTTCAGGAAGTGACGTTGGAACTTCAAATCCACAACTTCCACCACCTTCGACTTCCCAACCATTACCACCTTCATCCCCTCCACAACCTTCCACTTCTCAGCCTCCGCATTCTTTGTCTAGAAAAAATAGCCTTAGGAGATGTGAAGGATCAAGCCGAGGATAAGGCTAATCCCAAGCCTTGGTATACTGCTGATGAGAAGTCAAGTAAGATGTCGACAGAGGACTTACAGGAGTTGATTCGAGAATATCCTCTTCCCGAAGGTTGGTATGCTCGTCTTCCTGGTTTGCAAGAACCAGCTAACTACGAAACCAAGTTTGAAATTAGGATCTACGAAGAGCAGGTGAGGTCTGGGTATAGGCTTCTTCTTCACCCTTTTGCTCTTCGTTTCTTTGAGCATTATCACATGGCTCCCTGTTAACTTGTTCCAAATGGTTGGAGGAAGCTTGTCGGGCTTATATATCTGGTTCAGACTTCAGGCTACAACCCAGATGCAACAGATTTTATGAGAGTCTTCTTCAAAATCTGTTTCGTTAAAGGAGTCGCCAACTGCCCCGGATGGTATTACATTCATAGTAGGCAACGGCTTCTGAAGGGAGGACCGAAGTCGAATAAAGGTTGGCACTCTAGATACTTCTTCGTTGGCCGTCTGGACAAAGGGAAGCTTCCGTTTGATAGAGACTAGAATCCTTATTGTAAGGATTTTGAGAATCCTGGCAAGCCCATTCCCAACAATCTTACTAAGCACATTCTTAGTCACATTAAACTTTGAGGCGGTCTTTCTATTGATGAACCTCTCTCGGAGGAGCAATTGGAGTAGGCGAAGATCATTCCTCCAAAGCCCATTCTAGCTGGTCTTTCGATTCCTCCTCCTCCCACTATTCCTAGCATGTTATCTGCCGAGACCGTTCCTCTAGGTGTGCTTTATGGAAGTCATTGATTTTAATTTGGTTTCAGTGTTTATTCCCATATTGATTTCTTTCTTCATTGCAGAAATGGCTAGCGGAAGTGGAAAATCTCCACAAGGAGGCTTTTTTGGCGTTCTTCAGAAAGCTAAAGGGAAGCGAAAAGAGAAGCAACTAAGTGTGGAGTTGCCCCCTGCTCCTAAGAGGACTAGGGTCACTCCTTCAGAACGTTCTCCACGCATCCTAGAGCAAGTGTCCATTGATGATGATCCCATATTTCGACCGAGATGGACACTTAGGCATGATGACCTTGGGATGCCAGATAGCCAGGTCTCGGAGCAGCATCTTCTTCATGGAATTCTTCCTCGAGACAAGGAGGTCTTCCAGAATCAGACACACGAGACCTTTGCTTGCTCCTTCGCCCAGGCCGTGTACACGGTAACAACCTTTGTCCCAACTAGACTTATGTTTTGCTTTCAACTTTCATTTAGCTGATCATTCCAATCTTTAATCCAGATGTATGCTAGCGGGTCTGAAATGCTTTATCTCTTTGAGATAGCGAGGCAGGTAGCAACGGAGGAGGCTCATCAGAAGAGGGAGGCCATTAAGGAGGCACAAGAAGCCATTCATCGTGCTGAAGAGTTGAGCAAGCAAGAGGCAGATCATCTTGCTCAGATTTCGACTCTGGAAAAAAGGCTGGAACGAGCAAAAATGAGGGCAGCAGAAGAGGTGACTAAAGCTCGAGACCAAGGCATCCGTGACTTCTTGGATGGAAACGCTGGGGATGAATGGTTGAAGAAGCGGACAGAGGATGGCCTTGAGATTTATGAGCTTGGTTTTGTGAAGGCCAAGGAGATGTTCGCCGAGCACTTTCCTGATATCTCCTTAGATGACTTCATTCTGCCTGCAGTGATATTTCCTTCTGGAGAGACTATTCTGCCATCAGAGGTAGGTGATGCTGCAGCTGCTCACCCTCCAGGGGAAGGTCCTTCTGGTGATGCCCCCGAGCCCTAGATTTTAGCCTTTGTATCTAGGCTTTTTGGTTTATTCAGACATAATTTTGATGCCCTTTCAAGGGCTTATCGTAAAACTCTTTATCTTTTACTTCATGCTATTATGCTTTACTATGTGTTTCCCATGGTTTGTGTTTACCATTCACACAGTATTATTGATTTTTACTTTGACTCAAACCCTTTATTCGCCACTTAAAAGTTGGCAAAGAAGTCGAGCACCCTCGCTCGGCCTAAACTTCAAAGAAGCAAAAGTTTTGCTGGAGTGACGATGCCCCCATTAACTTTTTTTTCTTCACGGACTTAGAGATGTAGCTAATCCGTTTGGCCTACTCTTGTATTTTTATAAAACCCAAGAGTTATACCCTTTGCTTCTGGCAGAATGTTCCGCCATCACTCTGTTCGAACAGAATGTTTTGTCTAAATTGATCACTCTGTTCGGGCAGAATGTTCGGCCATCACTCTGTTTGGGCAGAGTGTTCCGCCATCACTCTATTCGGGCAGAACGTCTAAGTTTACATTATGACAATGCTGAGAAAAATAACTTTATTGCTCGAGCAAAAGATAAAGTTTACATTGGATTGCTTGACAACCCATTTATTCGATAAAATCTTTCTAAAGACAATTTCTAAAAGATTGGGGTTTTGATAAGGTCAGGGCCCTTGTCCCCCTAAAAAAAAATTGTCTTGCCTCAAGGCAAGATGCTGTTGGTTATATTTTTGCAAATTCTCAGCATTCCAAGTACGAGGGATGGGTTCCCCAGAGAGTGTTCCCAGTGTATAGGCGCCCGGTTTGAGCACCTTTATAACACGATAAGGTCCTTCCCAGTTTGGAGATAACTTTCTCGTCGCTGCCTTTGGATCGGAGACTTCTAACTTGCACATGACCAAATCTCATTCTTGAAACTACTTGGACCTAACTCTCTGATTGTAATAACGTGCGACTCGTTATTTTATAACAACAGATCATTCATGGGCTTGAGTTATAGTTTCTTCGATCAAATCAAGATTTGCTCAGAGTCCAGCTTTGTTGTTAACTTCGTTAAAGTTCAAGGCCCATATTGTTGGAACTCCTATTTCAACTGGCAACATCGCTTCTGTTCCACAGCAGAGTAAGAAATGTGTTTATCCAGTGACCAAATGTGGAGTTGTTCGATAAGCCCACAACACTTTGGGGAGTTCGTCCACCCACACGCCTTTGGCTTTATCTAGCTTTTTCTTTAACCCTTGTAAGATGCTTCGATTCATGTTTTCAGTCTGACCATTGGACTATGGATGAGTTACAGAGGTGAATCTCAAATCGATTGAGAGATTCGTACAAAAGCTGCAAAAATTGTTGTTGGCAAACTGTTTTCCGCTATCAACGACCAAAGCTCTTGGTACTCCAAAATGGCAGATGACGTTTTTCCGAAAGAAATCTTCACACTTGGCTGAAGTAATGGTTGCCAGAGATTCTGCTTCAGTCCATTTGGTAAAGTAGTCTATTGCCACAATCACAAATTGTCGTTGTCCAGACGCCATGGGGAAAGGTCCCAGCAGATCCATTCCCCATACAGCAAAGAGAATTAGAGAAACAATCGAAGTTAAAGGAGCAACTGGTGTATGAGAAATTGGTGCAAACTTCTGACACTTATCGCATCTTTGTGTGAATTCTATGGCGTCCCTCTGCATCGTAGGCCAGTAATATCCTTGCCTTAAGATTTTCTGCACCAATGTTCTCCCTCCAAGATGTTGGCCACATATCCCTTCATGTACTTCCTGCAGTGCGTATAAGGATTCTCATGTCTTTCACTTGGTAATTCGCCTGTGGACAAGTATGTGATGATCATGTCCATCCGATAGGGTTCTTGTTCTATGATTTCAATTTCAGCTTGAGAGCTGATACTGCGATCCTTGAGGAATTCAAGGTATACCGGGTGTCGGACATCAGTTTCTTTAGCGGAAGCAAGCCTTGATAATGTATCTGCCTGAGTATTCTGATCCCAGGGGATTTGGCGAATGGTGAATTTTTGGAACTTCACAGTCGAAGTTTTAACTAAGTTGAGATATTGAGCCATTCTTTCTTCTCTGGCCTCGTAATCTCCCAAGACATAATTGACCACTAGTTGGGAATCACTATGAACTGATAGTGAGTCCACCTTTAAGGCATGTGCTAGCCTTATCCCCGCGAGAAGGGCCTCATATTCTGTTTCGTTATTCGAGGCTTGAAATCCAAAGCGAAGTGCGTACTCAATAGTAAAACCTTCTGGACTTATAAGAATAAGTATGGCTCCGCTACTACCAAGAGCTGAAGAACCGCCTACGTAGAGATTCCAAGGATCTGGAACTGTAGAAACTACTAACTGAGGGGGATCTTCAGGTAATGTACACTCGATAATAAAGTCTGCTAGGGCTTGAGTTTTAATTGTAGTGCGAGGTTTATATTGGATATCAAATTCCCCCAACTCGACGGACCAATTGACTAATCATCCTGATGCCTCGGGGCTCAGTAAAACCTTTCTAAGTGGTTGGTCTGTTAGTACGATAATGGTATGAGACTGGAAATATGGTCGAAGACGCCTAGCTGATATGATAAGAGCTAGTGTGATCTTGTCAATCTTCGGATATCTCGTCTCTACGTCCTGTAAGACTTTGCTGATGTAATATATGGGTTTCTGGACTCCATCCTCCTCTCTGATTAAAACAGTGCTAACTGCGACTTCGGTGACCGAGAGGTACAGAAACAAGTTTTCGCCAGGAAGTGGTTTTGAAAGTAGAGGTGGAGAACTCAAGTACATTTTGAGTTCTTCGAACGATTTCTGACAATTGTCTGTCCAAACGAAATTTTTTGCTTTTCTGATGGCTTTGAAGAATGGTAAGCATCGTTCAGCTGATCAAGCCATGGCCCTTTCCAAGGCTGTGACCCTTCCAGTTAACTCTTGTACTTGTTTGATGGTTTTTGGGGATGTCATGGTTTGAATGGCCTTGATCTTTTTCGGGTTCGCCTCAATTCCTCGTTGAGAAACCATAAACTCCAAAAATTTTCCTAATGTGACTCCGAAAGCGCATTTGAGTAGATTCAGCTTCATTTTATACTTTCGAAGAATGTCAAAAGTTTCCTTCAAGTCTTTGACATGGAATTCAGAATTTATGCTTTTGACGAGCATATCATCAACATAGACTTCCATGTTCTTCCTGATCAAGTCCCGAAAGATCATGTTCACCAGGCGTTGGTATGTTGCCCTGGCGTTCTTGAGTCCAAAGGGCATTACTGTATAACAATATAACCCCCTCTCTGTGATGAACAAAGTTTTAGAGACATCGTCTTCGTGCATCATGATCTGGTTATAGCCAGAATATGCATCCATGAAACTAAGCAGTTCGTGGCCCGAAGTAGCGTCAATAAGAAGGTCGATTCTTGGAAGTGGGTAGCTATCCTTCGGGCATACTTTGTTAAGATTAGTGTAATCGATACAAATTCGCCATCTGTCGCCTGGTTTAGGAACCATGACAACGTTGGTGATCCAATCTGGGTAGTAGATCTCTTCTATGAAATTGGCAGTTAGCAGTTTATCTACTTCTTCTTCAATCTTCCCCTGTCTTTCTGGCGCAAAAGTCCTCTTCTTCTGCTTAATAGGTTTCTTGGAGGGGTCCACATTCAGCCTATGGGTAATGATTTCGGGATCAATTCCAAGCATGTCTGCGGCTGTCCATGCAAAAATATCTGCATAGGTTCTCAATAGGTTCACCAGCTCGAGCTTGGTGTCTTCTTTAAGATTCGAACCTATTCCAACCGTTTTGTTTTCTTCTCCGGGATATACTTCAATGCTTACAAGATCTTTAACTGGTTCTCCCCTTTGCATCTTTGTGTCTTCCCGGAGGTCTTCGATAATGAGTACTTCCTTGTTCTTTGATCTGCATGAAGTCACGTAGCACTGACGAGCTGTAGTCTGGTCTCCTTTCACCTCTCCAATCCCGTGTTCCTTGGGAACTTCATCTTGAAGTGATAAGTTAACACTATAGCTTGTAACTGATTGAGTGTTGGTCGTCCCAATATGGCGTTGTATGATGAAGGGACCTTTACCACCACAAAATCAAGCATGAAGTTTGCTTGTGCCGGAGGTGTGCCAATCGCAACTGGGAGTGCGATAATACCTTTGGCTGTAACTGGATGATTGGAGAATCCATCAACGGTGCATCCATTTTTTGGAAACGGTCCGTTGGAATGTTCATCTTCTTGAATGCATCGTAAAATAAGATTTCTACGGAACTTCCGTTATCAATCAAGACACGTTTTACATCAAAGTTCCCAGCCTTAATTGTGATGACTAATGGATCATCATGAGGAGTTTTTATATCCTTTGAATCGTCATCGGAAAAGGTGATCGTTGCTGCGGGTACCGTCTTCTATTTCTTATTCGGGGGCGGACTTGTTATGCACACTTCTCTGGCGTATGCTTTTTGAGCATGTCCTGATGAGCCTCTTGCGGCTAACCCCCCAGATATAGTGTTGATTGTACCCGTATTCTTTTCCCAATCTTCTCTTTCTTCCATGGTCGGAGGTGTCTGTTGTTTTCCTTTGCTAGGAGCTACAAACTTTCTCAACTGGCCACACTTGATAAGGGCCTCAATTGCCCGTTTAAGCGACCAGCAATTGTCAATTATGTGGCCATGATGATTGTGAAAGTGACACCATAAATCTTTGTTCCTTTTATTTGGTCGAGATTTCATTTTGTCTGGCCACTGGAGAACTTTATTGTCTTTAATCTCGTGAAGAATCTGTGATGGTTTTGCATTGAGGGTGTCAGCTTTTCTGAAGCAAACAGGTCTTTTGGACGTCGTTCATCACGCTTAGAACGTTTTGCTGACTTTCCTTCTGGAGGAGTTATCTCTCAAGATCGTTTCTTCTGTTCTTCCTTCCCTTCTCCACGTCGTCCTCTGTGTGTCTCTAGGTATTCTTCTGCTTGAATATATTTGTTAGCCTTGTCGAGAAGGGCTTTCATATTACCTGGAGGACTCTTGTTCACGGAGAATGCGAACTTGGATGTGGGTCAAAGGCCTCGGAGGAATGCAATATACTTCACGGATTCATCCAAGTTATCGATTTCCAAAGTGGCTGCATTGAATCGTCTAAGAAAGCATGCCAAAGACTCATTTTTCTCTTGCACAATGTTCAGCAGACTCGCCAAGTTCTTCCTTCGGGAGCGACTGCTTACAAAGTGCTTCTGAAAGAGATCCGATAATTGGCCAAAGGAGTAGATGGATCTTGGTTGTAGAGATTTGAACCATGCAGGTGCAGCCTTCCTCAGAGTGGTAGGGAAGGCTCTACACATGACAGCATCTGAGACCTAGAGGAGGAGTATGCTTGTTTCAAACTGGTAGACACGTTCTCCTAGATCTCCGGTTCTATCGTAGAGATCACATTGAGGCATTCAAAAATTAGGAGGCAGTTTTGCCTTCTCGATGGCCTCGGATAACGGGTATCCGAATTTTTCTCTCTGGGGAGATCGTTCTGGAGAGTGATATCTAGGGACAATCTTCCAGGAGTCTCGTTCTTGGGAACAGAACTCGGTCGTCCTCTTTCTGTGAATCGATCGTCGAGGGATCTTCGGTCTGGCGACCTGTTCGGGAAAGAAATCAGTACTGTCTTCGACTGACGGATCACGACGGTAGCATGATCCACTTCTGGTTACGTGCTCTCCATTCTTCTCTTTGGGAATGAAGGTCGGATCGGTCGCTGACCTGTATTTGCGGCCGTAGCTTGATCTAGAGGTGAGACGGAGGCGAAGATCGTCAGGGTCAAGATGAGAATGGTGAGTGGATGGCGGAGCTACCGCCATGTCGAGCTTTTGTTAAAGAGTGTTCACGACGTCTTTCAGTTCGTGGATTTCTTTTGTAAGTTCGGCATGGGGTGTTTTGAATAACTTACGGTTCAGGCGATGGCGTAGGTCACCGTTTTTCAGAGTAGACGTTGGAGATTGGTTTCTCCGAGGTCTAGTCTCTGATTTGGGAGTAGCAAACGTTACATTAACGTATAAATCTTTAGAAGAATCGGCACGATGGCGGTGCGATGGCGGCGCAAAGGGGTCGAGTGTTGGTCATGAGAACGAACAAGTCGACGAGAGCCGCTAGTTTGTGCGTGACGGTTCTTAGAATGACTGTGTGAAGAGTCATCGGAAGAAGAGTGGTTGGCCATGTTCCCTGCCGTGGTCCCACGGATGACGCCAATCTGTTGCAGCGAAAAACTAGATCGGGAATCACACCAGAAATCAGGGCTGCAAAAGAGAACACAGAGTGACCGCCGGTGGGGTTCTGACGAGGGAACGCTCCGATGCTTAAGTCAGAGATGGCTAACAATGTAGAATTCTAAGAAGCAATAAAGACACAATGTGCATGTGTGTGAGCTTTTTTTTACCTGAAGGGGTTAGACTCTTTTATATAGTGGTAGAAGGAGGAATCCTAGTAGAATTGGGCTTTGACCAACTCCAATCAGAATCTAATTAAGATCCTAGAGGATCACATATCAATCTTAGCTGATAGAGTCAGAGCCTCTTTAGGATTCTGCTCGGAGATTGACATAGTAAGTGCCATATCAGTAATGAACCAGTACGGCTTACGTGTCATTACCGCCACGTGTCGCCCGTAGAATGGAGGGATATTTTTAGTTATATCAGTTGTTAAATAATGTTAGTGGATCTTGTTTGGTGATGTTAAACAATTTTGTAGAGAATTATAACTGAAAGTGTTTAAAAACAAACTATAACTGGTGCTATCAATTATCGCTATTTAAAAAATTCTAACTATCTTCTTACTACTTGAACAAAAACCTTACGAGTATTAAATGCTTGGATTTAAGCCGTTTCTTTTGACGAAGGTTATGACTTCCCCCTCTTTAACGTGCTCTACGGAAGAAGTCATACACCATGCTATGATTCAAATGCATGTAAAGAAACAAATTGCCGCCACACTCCATAATAGATTTGGATGGCGTCTATTCCTTTGTTCCAGTCTTCTTCTGTTTAAATTCATACTTGTAGGCCCTAAACGGACACACTAACATATCTCTTCGCAACATGCTGACTCTATGTCTATTGGAGTATTTCTCAGATAATAGGTGTTGATTACATCTCAACTTCAACGATCTCAATTCTTTTTTTGTTACGCTAATACAATGATTTTTCGTTCTTTTAGTAAAAATAAAAATACACAGGAGTTCATTCAAGAAAACTGATCCACTGCCTCAACTTTCCATCGAGACGGGATGGCTCCAACCTACGAATGGTATTTTTCACTACTCAAGCAAACGGATCTTTTTCTTGGCGCCAGGACCCATTTTCCGTATTAACACAATCCTTTAAACTCGTAATAAACTTTAAGGTCATGTAAGCCGGATCCCCATTTATCTAAAACTTTGATTATCAATGTTCTCCTATTTTTATTGCAAAGAAAACCTTTCTTCTATCCGGTGCCGACAAGATGCCTTTTTTTTCTTTTAATTTTAAGTGAAGAGTAGAATTATATATGAAGATTAACGGAGGGAATTACAAAATATGATCAGGTAGACGAATAAAAGACTTACGAATGACATCTCCACTCGCTAAAAATTACAAAAAAAAAGTCTATGATCAGAATTGGATGCCATTCTTATATAGGAAGCGTGGTGCACGCGTAGTGAAATACCACAAGGAGGCATGTGTTAAGTATGTCTTTAAGGGTAGAAACAAGGAGATGTATCACTTGCCCTGGAATAAAGAACTCAAAACAAAGTGTATGTGTTGATAGGAGTATACACAAATAAAACCTTATGCCTGGATGCCATTCTTATATGATATGCGTGGTGCACGTGTGTTTGGGAAAATCTACACGAACACTCGAGAAATGCCCAACCTTATGCCTGGATGCCATTCTTATTATTATTGCTTAGAGATGAGTTTTGAAAGATGGTTTATAGAATGTACTTGGTAAAAGCTAAAATGTGTTAGTCTCCAATTTTTATTTCAGAAAATATGTTTTCATAAAAGGTATGACTAATTATTTTTAATATTATGGTTTATTTCAATATATTTTGACAATTGTTTCAGTTTTTTACCCAAAAATTGTGTATATTTTTTCATGTTTTATAAATGCAAGGTGATTCTGTGTTTTTAAAACACTTGTAATTCTCAAATCTTTTCTTTTATGTAAAACCTGTAGTCAAGACTTGTACGGTTTCAAAGAGAATTCAAAGTAGAATTTTCGAATTTGTTATCTGTAGATTCCCAATGAGGCTGTATTTGTATCATTACTTGTCTGTAATCTATCAGTAAACTACATTTTAAGTAGAGACAAATAAAATGTTAAAAAAAAGCGATTATCTCAACTTATAATTTGGTTTCCATCATCCAATTTTTAAAATATGAGAAGGCTTATGCAACAAATTTGTGCAGCATGCATCACCGTCACGCCCCTAATAAGTGCGAGTCCAAAACGAAGACAATGCAAGAGCCCTTCCTCTCCGTTAACACCTCCTCCAGTCCTCCACCGGCGAAAGGCTACCAACTGAAGGGGAGATACTCCATCTAACAAGCGCAAAAAAAAAAAAAAAAGAGAGAGAGAGAGAGAGGGAAAAAAAAGAAAAACTAAAAGTAAAAAAATATATATATATATATATATATATATATATATATATATATATATATATATATATATATATATATATATATATATATATTTGTGTGGCAAAGAACCAACAAAGAAGAGGCTTTAGAAGGTGCTTACGGTGATGGACTGTTGATCAATGTGTAGCCCTCGTACTAGGGTTGAATCTTCATCACTTTTCAAGCATAGTACAAACTCTAATTATATGATTCTAGTCGGTCTTCTAGATCAAAAGAAGAAATCTTGAATCTGTAATAATTTTTTAAAGAAATGATCGTTTGGATATTTATACTCATCGATATCATTTTCGACAAAAAATTCTAATTACGGATTCACCTCTCAATTACCGCACGACTACTGACTTTCACGTCTTGAACTTACGTTCCATCCCTTGGGAAATATTACGTAGTTGATGATACATTGACAACATAAATATACTAATAAAGATTAAAATTCAACGTACACGAGTTATTCTGGCACACGATCGTTTCTTTGAAATAGAAATGCTAAAATTGCATAGATTTATTACTTTTTTTTTTATAAAAGATCTTCAATATTGCTTAGCAAAAGATTTACCTACAAACATGATCAATATGGATTGTACTATCTGGAAACTTAAATTGTGTTTTGCCTATCTGCACATTTTTCTTTTTATCAACGAGGGCCTTAGTTTTTCTACAAACTTTTGCCAAATGCTTAAGATAAGAGTAGTAAATTGTTTAAAGTACCATGTACGAAACTCCCTTTGCTCTTCCCAGTTTGCATTACATGTGGTATTGACCTCCACAAACGACTATTTTTCTGGTCCAAGTAAGAGTTTGAGGACCTTTACATTTTGCCCATTCCTAACACGAGAATCACGTTAGCAGTGATGGAGGCAACTTTCAATCAGTGTCCAGACTTCAATAACAGGTAGACAACATTTGGGTTTCGTACACTGAAACGACAAATACCGCGAGTTCCTTGCTTTCAAGTCGCATATGTTGCACACTTTGCGATATTTATAATATAACTTAAATATAACTCCCAATAATTAGGAGACACCCGATAAATCCCAGTCAAACTAGAAGATTGATGATTATCTTATCAGGATTCTAAAAAAGTCCTTAAGAGATTGTGACGTGATCCTCAAGGATCCTAATGTGATCCTAACACATCTGACCCACGATCTAGTCCTATTAGGAGTCTTCTCTTACAGCTTTATAAAGAGGTCTACCTTTCTAAGTATGCGACAATGACACCATTCATGCTTTTTTAGAGTTATTATTTTGTAACTACGCTCTGACTTAAGTATCAGAGAGTTCTCTGTCGGGAATTCCACCCGGCCATTACACGTTTTCTGTCTTGCAGGTCATCTGTCCAGGCTCGGGTTCCGCAACGTACGGGGAGCATATTTTTTTATGGTGGCGCTGCAATGAGGGGTCACTATGACTGGGCGACGGCGACGGTGCTTTTCCAATCGCCGCGGTGGCATAGCCCTGGAGCAAGGCTGACCGAGGTGGTGCCGTTATCAGCTGTGCGTGGTGTCTGTCCTCTTGTCGGTGGTGGTAACAATGCCAGTTGGTATGGCAGTTGCCTGGAGGTGTCGCTATTGCCGATCATGGTGGACGGTGCGGTGAGGCCGCGACGGTGGGGCAACCGGAGGAATCGGTGGTGCGATGGTGGTTGACGTAGTGGATCTTGGAGTAAGGAGCAGTCGGTCGCCAATTCTGTGCCCCTTGTCGTGATACCTGCGGTGCCTCTTGCACGGGCCGTGACGACAAGCTTCAACAGGGTTGGTAGTGGTGTGAGATTTGGCTACGCCGGCCATCAATGGTGGCGAACGACAGCAGCCCTCTCTGCGATGCTGGCACTGCTACCCTTTCTAAACTTTTTTTTTCTTTTCTTGGTGGTTGTTGTTGCACCACTGGAGAAGCGGTGGTAACAACAACCCTTTAATGGTGGCGGTAGGTTACAACCGGTGGTTGTACGACCGATTGCGGTGACCGTGGTTGTGGTAGAGAAGCTCGTGCTGCAATGCATGTCGAAGGCCCACGGTGGTGAGTGGCCTGACTATGTGCGGTATCGAAGCACAGCTAGAGGACACGTCGAGGTGGCGGCGGTAGGGTTCTGAGCCGTCAGTGGCGGCGCTGCCGTGGCTTGTTCATCCTTATGTTTTCTTCCTTTTTTTGTTGAGATGTTGTTGGTGCTGCTCCGGTAGCCTTGTGACGGCTGTGCAGCCGACTGTGGTGGTCGTGGTTGCGGCGGGGTTGCTCCTTTTTTATTTTTGTGGTTTGGTTGCCCTATGTGAGATCTTCTTTGTTGATACGGCCCTACTGTGGCTGTGCGGCTGATCGTGGTGGCCATGACCCATTGATTCTGCCTCGTAATTTTGGTTGTGACGATGCTATCGGTCGGATCGCTGTTCCGGCCTGACGGTAGAATCTTGTGATAAATAATTTGAAAATTCTGAACTCTCAATTTTTTTTCTCTACTGTGACGATAATTGACTTAGAGACCTGCGACGGCGGCACTTGTGTTGGCAGTTCCGACGCATTGCCACCGGCTGCTTGCAAAACTTCTGTTTGAGTTTTCTTGAGGTCGATCGGTTAGGCTGGTGGGTCCCAACAGCAGCAACAATTGGGTCCTTTATACCAAAGCTGAGACGGAATCACTCCGTCAAGATCCCGCCGGCTGAGACCACGGCAAGCATCGTCACCATCGTAACGAGCATCGTCACCACCGCGACTAGTGGTCGGCTCCATCGTTGCCTGAACGTCGCCGTCTCATTTCTACCGGCGGTTAGATCTGCCACGCCGTCATGCCAACGCGACACTTCGCCGCCTCACCAGGCCTTGCTCTTCTATTGATGGAAAGAAGGGTAGACCAAGTTAGGTTGTTTCTTTATTTTACAAATTATGCATTACACCCTATAAAAAGGCATATTTGTGTTTTAGGCCCACATGGTCATTCAACATATGCCACAGCTTTTAAGTGCATTAGATTTTTTTGCTTATGAAAGCTGTATATTGATATTTAAGACCCTAAGAGTCTCATTTATATGACTTAGGCCACATATTTAACCCGAGTAAATGGTCTATTTAAATTCAAGATCTAACCAGGCCTCATTTGTTTAACATATGCTAAGTATTTTTTTAAAAAAGGTATGTGTGCACATTTTATATTGCATGACACAAAAATAAAGCGACTATAATTTTAGGAGCTAGCAAGCCTTGCGAAGGCTACTTCATATACGTGATTCTATATTACCTAGACCTATTTAATTTTTGGTCTAGCAGTGTCCAGTCGCGTCAATTGATGCAAGTCTATTACATGTCGTGTCTTACCGAGTGCCTTGAATTTTTAAGCTCACTTGTAACACGCAGTACAGCACACCCTGCCGGCTAACCGACAAAGCATTAATAAGACTACGGTGTTTGAACACCGCTCTTATTTCTGTGTTAAAAACACAGTTGCATTTTCATATGCTTTATTGCCTCAAAGGCTATTTTTTCAGTCATGTACTTTTCTTGTTACAAGGGCTTAAATTACCCTCACAAGCACTAATGGTGACGTATAAATCTCTTCGTAAAGCGAGGAACAAATTCACAGCACCTTGTGGCTAGAAGTCATGCCTAGGGTTTCTGCTACAGCATTTTGCCGACTTGGCATTTCTTATTATCTTGTGATCTATCCGGTCAGACAGTGACAGACTATGAACGGTGAAATGTTCACACCACTGCATGCTACCAGCGTGTATGTTGACAAACTGTAGCAACTTCTCTACCGATCATCAGTGACATCTTGCTCAGACGGACCCCGCGTCCTCTAACTTTATATGCGCGTCCAGTTAAGCAGGCAGATATGGTCTTCTATATTGATCCCCCAGGTCTTCTTGGGACCGGGCCCTACATATAGGCTGAAAAGCCGTCTTTATATATATACGCCTTCTTTAAGGGAGGGGGGGGCTTCATAGCAGCGGACATATTACGGGCTCAATGCCCCGCACCTTCTTATTTAGCGCCGCAACAACAAGTACTTGTTGCTTCGACCGAAACCCTCAAGGATATTTTCATGAGCTTTACGCTTCATCCACCCTGAGGGCGTGTACGGCAAGAAACTCTTAAGTTCCGTCAAACCCTCAGGGTATTTGCATGAGCTATGAGAGCTCTTAATTTTCGTCAAACCCTCGAGGGTATTTGTATGAGCCCTGCGCTCTATCTGCCCCGAGGGCTCGTACGACGAGAACTCTTAAGTTCTGTCAAACCCTCAAGGGTATTTGTATGAGCTACGCCCTCCATTCACCCCCAAGGGCGAGTACGACAAGAACTCTTAAGTTCCATCAAACCCCAAGGGTATTTGCATGAGCGACGAGAGCTCTTAAGTTCCATCAAACCCTTGAGGGTATTTGCATGAGCTCCACGCTCCATTCGCCCACGAGGGTGGGTACGATGAGAACTCTTAAGTTATGTCAGACCCTCGAGGGTATTTGTATGAGCTCTGCGCTCCATCAGTCCTCGACGGCGCGTACGACTAGAACTCTTAAGTTCTGTCAAACCCTTGAGGGTATTTGTATGAGCTCCATGCTTCATTCAATCCCAAGGGTGCCTATGACGAGAACTCTTAAGTTCTATCAAACCTTTGAGGGCATTTTCATGAGCTTTACGCTCCATCTGCCCCCGAGGGCGTGTACGATGAGAACTCTTAAGTTTCGTCAAACGCCCGAGGGTATTTACATGAGCTCCGCGCTCCATCAGCCCTAAAGGGTGCTTACCAAAACTCTACATTCTACTAGCCCTCTAAGGCAATCCTTCGAGGAACGAACACCCCCGAAGGGTGACATGATAGAGCTCAAGTTCTATCGGAATGGTTTAGCTACAGTTTTAACCCGTGAAATGGCAAAGGACTATGGGACTTCATCCCCTCACCATTCTTTGTCAATTCAAAACCCAGCCAAGCGTAAGTGCGAGGCTTCTTTGCTAGCTCTTAGCTGATGATAAGAGTTCGCGTCAAAGTAAAACACAAGCATGATGTGGTCAGCTCAAGCTAAAGAACACTTACTTGCAAAAAACAAATACCCTCCATAGGAAGAGATGACCCCTCAAGGGGATATTCAAACACTTAGCACATGCAAAAACTTGCATGCAAGCTTTGTGTCCTCTCTCTAGAAAGGCTAACGTGGGGCACAGCCTATAAAGGATCTCGAAATCCCATGATTTGTCTTCTGAAAGATGATTTTGAATCGCCTACTTAGGCGACATTCTAAAAACATAGTTCTCAAGAGTTAGAGTTCTAACACCCTACTTGGGCAAAAGTTCCAAGGCTTAAGTTCCCAAAAGCTTAGGTCCGAGCACATGGAGGTGAGAAATATTATTACCTCTACAAGTGGATGGAGAATCCTTTGCAAATATGACGCGTGTCTCGAGACACCGGGTATAAACTTCCTTAGCCAAACATTTTGGCTAAGGAAGCGGGGGGCTTATGATATAACTCAAATACAACTCTCAATAATTAGGAGACACCCGACGAATCCCATTGTCTGGTACGTACTATCCCACCTCTCCTCTCACTGTAATAGAAATTCTCAAGATGGCTACAATGTTAACAAAATGGAGATATATACCCTTTAAGGAAATAGTAAAAGTGATGGATAAAAAGTTTAATAAATATTGGAGTGAACTGCCTGTTGTTTTTGCTGTGGCTACTTGTTTAGATCCTAGGTTAAAGTTGCATGGTGTGAACGTCTCGATACAAGAGATATCGAGATTAATGTGCTACTCAGTAGAGGACACAATCGCACTCACAGCGAAAGTGAGCAAGACATTTGAGGAACTGTTCAACCTCTATCGTAATTTTGCTGACGTGCGCAGACGAGCTTTATCATCGACTGCTGAGAGGTATTATGCGCCATACCTTAAGGGCTTTGAACATCTAGTAGCAAGACAACTACCAGGTGAAGGTACTTCTAATTCGACAGGTTCGTCTACTTTTTTCTTTTTTAAGGAGATTGGTGTATATTCAAATACTGATCATTATATCTGATTTATCAATGCAAGAACAGGTTAATTTTAATTTGTTAAATTTTTGAAAACAAAATCAAAACATGTATAAAACTTTAGCCCAAATTACACGGGATGTACTGCCAGTGCAAGCCTCCACGGTTGCTTCAGAGTTGGCATTTTCAGCGAGTGGGAGGGTTTTGGATGACAGGAGGAGTCGTCTTAATCCCGAGTCGCTCGAGCTATGTGTATGTTGGAAGGATTATCTTGATGCGAAATATCACGAGTAAGATAAACCGATTGATGATAGGAAGAGCAGTGACTTAGATGTTGAAGTACTCCTGGATAATTAGTAATTTCTTTTTATTTTCCTTCTCTTAAGTTTTAAGAATAAAATTTTTCACAAAATATAGTTTTTTTCATATATATATATATATATATATATATATACATATGTATATATAATAATAAATTTTTACAAGTAAGATAGATATTTTCTGTATATATAAAAAAATAGATAACTTCGCCTCTTTGTTTACAAGCAGTCGTTCCTAAGCCCGGATAAAAGGAGGATGGCTTATGAACACATTTATCTTCAATTTGATTCTATATGGACGTTAATAATTTACATAAATTCATAAATTGTAACCTCACTTACTTCTTATTTTTTTACAAACACAATATATTAATTTCATAGGTTCTTTAATACTCACTCATAACCATGATATGAGAGTCATATATATAGAATAATTTTATTTTGCATATGAGACAAAGTAGAGAGAAAAAACGCTTAGTCAAAATCTATACTTATTACTTAAGATCGTCTCGGGAATTAACATGTATCAATCTCAATCAATTAATTTGAAGTAAAATATCAAATAGTAGAAATAGTCTTTTTCAAATAGTAATAATTGTTATGTGTTAAGATTTTATTAATAAAGCTTACCAAGAAGAGTATAAAAAGGTTTAACATATAATTAAAAAAAATATAATGAGAGACAAATAAATATGTATATACATATATATATATATATATATATATATATATATATATATATATATATATATATATGACCTATAATGAAATAAAAAGATAAAGATTATGTTCGTTAAATTGTGAATATTAGACATGCTTAGAGTATATGAAAAAAGAAATTTAAAATTGAGAGATGTAAATGAGAGAGAGAGAGAGAGAGAGAGAGAGAGAGAGCAATTTGCTTATATAATAACAAGATTCTTAGTCATAGTATTACATTATAATTTACTTAAATAATAATAAGAAATTACCGTAATTAAAGTCTTTACTTTGAATAACAAGAAAATGCAAAAAAAAAAAAAATAGGGCCCGACCCAAGCCCGGCCCTAGATACTGGGCCTAGGGTCAGGGCTTGGACTGGGCCCAGATTTTCCCTCCATCTGGCCCGGCCTGGTTGGCAGCCCCACTGGCCCGGCCCCGGCCAGTTTTGTTGGAGGCCCGTTGGACTTGGGCTGGGCCGGCCTGGCCCATTTGACACCCTAAAGTCGGAGGATGAGACATATAGGCCTATAGAAGCTCAATTAGTGCCTTATCCTTTGGCAATTACGTTCTCTACCCATTTTTGTGGAACCCCTGATGTTGGAGAGAGCTTCTCAAGACTGCCTTAATTCTTGAACACTCGAAAAAAAAAGAGGTGCATTGGTTCCCTTTGACACGGAAATACTCCACTTCGTAGTGTGGGTTCAATGCAAAAATTGTTATGGATCGAAGTATAAGATATTTTTTAAATATAAAATGGACATTCGTGAACAATGTGAATATCACAGGAAAATGAGTAATTTAAATAGAATTAAACTCTCGGTCAATCCGCGTAGTTGGCTGTCGAAGAAATTCAGTGCCCTAATCTTGCTTTGACCTACTAAATCCATCAATAAAATACAGTGAAAATATGGTGGATCATTATACAAAAAAAAAGAAAAAAGAAAAGAAAAAGGAAGTATACATCGAGAAAACAATTTACAGATAGGAGAAGGTACTAGGTAAAAGCAAAAGGAGACAAGCTTGAATCAGCAAGGTATCTGGACTTGGGGCCGGCTTTTTGATACTCACATGCAGCGAGAAGACTGCACGACAAAATAAATCATTTAAGCCTGGAGCAGCCCTATATTCCCAGCATTACCAGCAGCTACACTATTTGACGCTCTCAAGTTTTGACTAAAGAATTGGCTAATGGGGATATCGTTTAAGGCCTGGTCATTGTTTAAGCATGCACAGTAAATCACCAAGCCGAGCTTTACTGGGAAAGTTTATTACTTAGCTTGTTCATCATCCCTTTGATTTGTTAACCCCAATTAATGTTTACCAGAAAGTGTAATTTCAGGCATGGCAACTGTAAGTTTGTAGCAAGTTCTGTGTATATGTGCCTCAAAATAAGTGCACCTTGAGACACCAGGCTGGCCACGTACAAGAGAACAAGGGCAATTAGTGACTGCAAGCTCTTTCCTCTTCCTCATCAGTATCATGGCCACAAGACAAGAAGAAAGAGCAAGTGTTCACACTGATGAACATGACAAAACTCTACGCACGGTAGCATTAGTTCTCAAGTTTGACCCTCTCTCTCTGACATATATACTCATTTATATATACTTTTGACTGTTTTCATGGGCAAAGATTCTAATCTAAGGACTTTGAGGGGGAGCATCAAACCCCTCCAACTCTTCCTCTAAACATGTTGATTCCCTCGTAGTCATTTCATTAATATACTTAGACGCTAGGTTTTAATTAGTCCCCATTTCTTTATCCCCATTTAGGTTGGCCTCCCTGCTTTATTAAGTCAAATACTTGTTCCTTTGTTATTAAAAAGGTAGGACATATATGGTTATCGTTAGGTTACCAACGGTCCGGTTTTCCACTTTAGAGCAAGGCCCAAAACTAATTCAATCAAATGCTTACTGACCATACATTAGCATCAGTATCATAGAGAAGTTAGCTACCGTATACTCAATTATCATGGCCACCAAAACATTGGTTTTGGCGAGTCAGCTGACAAGTTTTACCATGAAAGATCAGAACAGAAAATATTACCTGACTGCATAATCCTGACCATGCAGACGGTGTCCTGCAAAAGCTCTAACATACTTGAAATAGAGCCCTTGATTGCCGATCTAATTCTCTAAATAGTACTGGTTGGCTACAAGATACAGAAGAACCAACTTTAGCCTCATGGCTCATGTTGCTAGGAGAATAGCAGAAGATGTAGGATGTATTCTTTACTCCACATGAGAAGTGTCACGCGCTCATACATAATTGTTGTCCACACTAATCAGTTGTTTCGTCCCACTGTGGGGATGAATTATTGAAAAGTTATTATCAAAAAGTGAGAAATTACCAAATTGGGTGAGAAATGAAAGAAAAGAAGGAACCGTTGACAAAAATAATGCCACTAGTAACATCATTAAGACCAAAGACGAAGAATGCAGAACTAATTCAAAATTTTAAGCACATCCCATGAGAAACATATTATGCCTCTATTTTATGCACGCTAGCCACTCCCAAGCTGATTATAAATTGTCCCTCTTGCCTCACTAGCACCTCAGGGCCTCCTCTCTGCTCTCAGCGAATTTGATCAGCTATGGCAGTTTCCGGGTCTGTTATTAGGTTCAACCCATCTGTATCTCCATATCTGACAGCTTCAAGAAGAAATCACTGTGCTAGAAAACAGGTTAGGAGAGTTTACCCGTTCTATTTGCTCCTTTCAATCCAGGTTCCATTACCAAGCCTCTGCTTGAGGTTAACCTACTCGTTTTGTGACTTCGTGTAAAGATCTTTATGTCGATTTTTCGGGGTTGTTTGAAGATTGCGCTTTGGCTATTTCTGTTTAGCTCATGAACTTGGTGCCAATTGGTGTAATGGTTGTTTATTATATGTTACAGTTCTACTTGAGAGCTTCGACTAGTACTCCGGATGGGGAGCAAGGAAAGATGATGATTAAGAAAGAGAAAGAAGGCTGGCAGATTGATTTCTCTGGCGAAAAGCCACCCACACCATTGCTCGATACAATCAACTATCCAGCTCATATGAAGAACCTCTCTACAATGGTATAGTCTATATGATGATGCTTCATCATACCGATGTTATGTTTATGCTGATGATAATCTTTTGATAGCTGGTTTGCATAATTTCTCAAACTGCCATCTCTTCCTTCTTTCTTATTTTGCTTGCACGGTATCTGCTATGTTGTTTCAGGATCTTGAACAACTAGCAGCAGAGCTTAGAGCAGATATTGTATTCACAGTAGCAAAGATAGGTGGGCATCTAAGTGCAAGCTTAGGAGTGGTGGAGTTGGCAGTTGCGCTGCACCATGTATTCAACACCCCTGATGATAGAATCATATGGGATGTTGGCCACCAGGTGAGAATGTCAATTCACACTGGAATGAAAGGGAGTATGAACTGCCACTTATTGAATCTGCCGTTAGGACTTCTCACGCGAATCTGCATCGCATATTATTTCATGTTTGAAACATGGCTTCTAAACACATCCATCAAATTGCAGGCATACCCGCATAAAATTCTTACTGGAAGGAGGTCTAAGATGCATACAATTAGAAAAACTTCAGGGCTAGCAGGATTTCCTAAAAGGGATGAGAGCACTTATGATGCTTTTGGTGCAGGGCATAGTTCTACAAGCATCTCTGCCGGTCTTGGTATGCTCGAATGCTACTAATCATTTATGCCTTTTTTTTTTTTTCTCTAATATGAATAAGCTTCCTTCGCTTCAAAACGGCAAATTCAAGCTTTGTAGATGAATGTACTTTACTTTCACGGGGCAAAGAAGAATATATAGTTCTGAGTGTTGGTTTGATAAACTTTGAAAGGTATGGCTGTTGGGAGAGATCTTTTAGGAAAGAACAACAATGTTATTTCTGTGATCGGAGATGGAGCCATGACTGCAGGACAAGCATACGAGGCAATGAACAATGCAGGGTTCCTCGATTCTAATCTCATCATCGTATTAAATGACAACAAGCAGGTATCCTTGCCCACTGCTACTCTTGATGGCCCTGCAACTCCTGTTGGGGCTCTCAGCGGCGCTTTAAGCAAGCTCCAAGCCAGCCCCAAGTTCCGGAAACTTCGCGAAGCTGCCAAAGTAATCCTCTACCCTTTCCAGCTAACAAATTCATGTCTCTGTATCTTGTTTCACATTCCAGGCAACTGATTAGAATTTTATCTCTTCAGAGTATCACAAAGAAAATTGGACCCCAAGCACATGAAGTTGCAGCGAAAGTCGATGAGTATGCTAGGGGTATGCTTAGTGCTCCTGGGTCTACTCTGTTTGAAGAGCTCGGACTATACTACATTGGTCCGGTGGATGGGCACAATCTTGAAGATTTAGTCACCATTTTCGAAAAAGTAAAATCTATGCCTGCACCGGGGCCTGTTCTGATTCACATTGTAACAGAGAAAGGGAAGGGCTATCCCCCAGCTGAGGCGGCACCTGACAAGATGCACGGTGAGAATCATATCATATTTCATTCAATGCAAGTTTCATTTATGGGTAAACCTCGGTATCCAATTGAGTTCTATAAGGTTATTCTTGTTTCCCATTCTTGCAGGGGTCGTTCAGTTTGATCCAAAAACAGGAAAGCAGTTCAAGGCTAAAGCTAAAACTCTTTCATATACTCAGTATTTTGCGGAAGCCTTGATAAAAGAAGCCGAGGCAGATAGCAAAATTGTAGCCATACATGCAGCAATGGGTGGCGGAACGGGCCTAAATTACTTTCAGAAGAAGTTTCCAGATCGCTGTTTTGATGTGGGTATTGC
This sequence comes from Escallonia herrerae, assembly GCA_033070095.1. Taxonomy (NCBI): domain Eukaryota; kingdom Viridiplantae; phylum Streptophyta; class Magnoliopsida; order Escalloniales; family Escalloniaceae; genus Escallonia; species Escallonia herrerae. The sequence goes on from JAVXUP010000695.1 coordinate 225,547, forward strand.
CGAGCAACATGCTGTGACATTTGCAGCAGGTTTAGCCACAGAGGGCCTGAAACCATTTTGTGCTATCTATTCATCTTTCCTGCAGCGAGGCTATGATCAGGTATGCAATGGCAACAAATGAACTGTGTTATCTTTACTAGATATTCTCAATTTAGCTTATCATCCTAATGATTTACTATGGATATAAAGGTGGTGCACGACGTAGATCTTCAGAAACTACCTGTCCGCTTTGCAATGGATCGAGCTGGCTTAGTTGGTGCAGATGGACCAACTCATTGTGGAGCATTTGACATCGCGTATATGGCTTGTTTGCCCAACATGGTGGTCATGGCTCCATCTGATGAAGCGGAGTTAATGCACGTAGTTGCAACAGCAGCAACAATTGATGACAGACCAAGCTGCTTCAGATTCCCAAGGGGTAATGGAGTTGGAGCGTTGCTCCCTGCTAATAATAAAGGAACGCCAATTGAGGTTAGCATGACAACTAACCAACCTCCGACCAGTAAGAACATTTAGGAAGGAAATCTGTAGAACTCACATTCTCTGATCTTTAAACAGATTGGAAGGGGAAGAATACTGATAGAAGGCACTAAAGTTGCAATACTGGGATACGGCTCTATAGTTCAACAATGTGTAGCAGCTGCAAATTTCCTGAAATCCCATAACATATCCATTACAGTAGCTGATGCTAGGTTCTGCAAGCCGCTGGATGCTGATCTTATCAAGAGACTCGCCAAAGAGCATGAGATCTTGATTACTGCAGAGGAAGGTTCCATCGGAGGTTTTGGATCTCACGTAGCTCATTTCCTAAGCTTAAACGGTATTCTGGATGGACACCTTAAGGTAACTTGCCCTGAATGCGTTGTCTTCCCAGAGCCTATGACTTCCTTTTGCTTCTATTTCTGTTGTTACAATTGAGTTCTGATCCTAGTTTGAACTCCCTGCAGTTGAGATCAATGGTGCTTCCTGATAGATACATTGACCACGGAGCACCCCAGGATCAAATAGAAGAAGCAGGTCTTTCATCCAGACATATCTGTGCAACAGTACTGTCACTATTGGGAATGCCCAAAGAAGCTCTTACCATTACATAAAGTTTACATAATGAAGCAGGATCTTGCCTACTACTTGTGAAGTTCATGCCAAAAGTTTTGCTGTTTTCTTGTGGCTTCGTGAAAAGAAACCGAGTCAAAGAGAACACAATTGAGGTTTAAAAGACTACAGTAAGAGCAGCGGAAACCATGTCTCAGTTCTCCCACAGGGACAGTAAAATCCACTTCAGGCAGTTGGAATGAATTAAACAAGGCAAAGATTCGAGCATAGTTTTCGTCCCCTCCTGTACCACCTACATGCCGTACATTCATATAATGTTACATGACGCATTTTTCTTTGAAAGATTAAATGTCTTGCAGTTAACAGTTTGGGCAATACTTACTTGGAGTGCTTCTGAAACTTATTCTCGCAATAGAAGTAAAATTGTTGAACAGAGGAATCCTGTATCACATACCTCAAAACTATGGTGCCACCCTTGTTTAACAAACCAGGAAACATCTGTGCAAATCAATCTTCTTGAAATCAATTCCCATCACACAGGGGCTTACGGACCCGTGTTTCTCTTTAGACAGTGTTGGTAATAGTTTTTCCGGCCAGATAAATGGGCATCATGAACCACTCCAAATGGAAAGAGTCTCTTACAACCCCAGAAATGAGCATGATCAAGTGTGACAAGCCCTGCAAGCAAAACGTCGATTCTCTTGCTCGTGAACCTCTTGGTATCCTTAGCATTTATATATGTCCCTTACTCCTACTAATTTAATGTTCGCAAGATGAATCTTTTAAATGGAACATATCCTTGGCCTTCCATGAATATTGCACCTCACATGGACTTCTGCCTAATCAGCATTGTAATTATTATGGAAACCTAAATAACAAGATATTCCCTATATAATTGTTCAACCAGTCACTTTTGATTCTTGAAGTCTCCCAACTAATATATATATACGCTTGTCGTCTGCACCCTATTGCTCGATAGAAGGATCAATGGTTGGTTTCTCATTCGCGTTTAGAGAATGCAAAAGGGTAAGAAAATAGGTGTGTTATTCAAGCAATTCATCTTGGAAAGTAGTGACAGCGCCCCTAAATTGTTATCGTGTGTAGAGTTGAGTTTGACAACCCAACAGACCATGGAATTTTTTACTTAACCCACATCTTAATGCTTAAGTGATGAACCTGTTAGTTTCCTCCTAATTATCCTCTCACATCTACAAAGGCCTTCTCATATATCCTACTCTAATGAGAACTGGCCAGAAATTCGAGCCAAGCACGGGTCGATTTTTTTAAAGTGATTTATTTTAGTAGTTTTGAATTGCATAACAAAATTGATTGCACAATTTTAAATTTCATAGCTATTTCATCAAAGATAGTCATTTTTATTTTTGGATGAATTTTTTTTAAGGAAATAAATTAACCCTTGTGGTAAAACATCAATAAACAATGTCCCTGTGTATATTTACTAATTCTGATTTGGTTACTCTATAGATAAATACAAATTAGTATTTTATGTAGTACTCAAAAAAGGAAAAGGTAAATTTCACTGGTAAAAATATGCTTAGAAGATCAATTTGCTATTCCATAAGACTTTTTATTATTTTCTAAGTATCTCTCAAAAAAAATTTACATTTAAATGGATCGCCCATAACGTTAACTACATGTTAGTTTAATTTTGATAGAGAAAATTTTGGTTCAAATATTTTCTTATAGCATATGATTTAATAAAAGTTAATCAAAACAACTAATTAAATGCGACATTTTTAGAAGCAAATAAAGTATAGATAGAAAATAATAATAATTGGATGGTGTAATTATATATATTTTAAAAGTTTAGCCAGCATAACTAAGTAGGATAGCTCAAAACCTCGTAGTAAGCAAATTCAAGAACAACATTTAACCAACATTCAACAAAGTACATAATAAGGCTTTCAATCTAAGTTTTAGACTACATGCATCACAACATAACTAAAATATTTTTAGATTTTATATGCAACTCTATTTTTTAAATATCTAGTTTTCTCTTTTCATGCAAGGAAGAGTCTTCAAGAGTATAAAAGCTAACATAAACATAATATATTGGTATATTGCTAATGTAGAATTTACAATGTTTAAAATTTTAATTACACACAACAAAAACACCATAAAAAAAAAAAGTTTGTTCTAAAACTTTTCCAACATTAAAGTATTTAAATTTTATTAATGCTCACATGCTTAAGGTGTTAAATTTACATTACTTTTTAAATATATTTCGTATGGAATTTGCATACCATAATATTTTCATATTTTACTCATGCTCACATGATAAAGGTTGACTATCTAGTTGAACTCTGACTTAACCATGCTATCTTAGTTTTGTTGTACGTATCTTTACAATGAAATTCTACAATAACTTCTTTGTGTAAAATATTATCGCTTTTCATCACATTATGTATTAAATGTGAAATAAAATTTATAAAACTATATATTTAATATAAAAGTGCCGCTAAAGATCAATACTATCTTGGATAGAGTCCTTATCTCTATATTTTTTATATTAGTAAGATTTATATGATTTAAAAACTATTTCTGAACATTCTAAAACTCTTCCTAATCAACATACCAATCCATCAAAACTCAATTATGACGATTATATATCTAAAAAGCTTACTCTAATATGATAATAAATACCTATCGATCCAAAAACAATAAATAATGTTTGATATTATAAAACAAAATAATGATCTAATAATAATTTAATAAGGTCCTTATTTCTGAATTTAATTAATTTTACGGGAATAATATTAGGACTTAATATGACTGTTGAGTCTTAATAGATTAGTAAATATGTAAACACACACACACACACACATAGATATACATATATACATATGAATATATATATATATATATATATATATATATATAGAGAGAGAGAGAGAGAGAGAGAGAGAGAGTTTGTAGTACCTCAATATTTTTAACGGTTTAATCTAGAACTTTTAGCGAAAAAATTTTTAGCGTAGATTTTTTTATTTAGCAACTTCTAGCGACGATTAGTGTAGTGGGGTTATGTAGCACCGTTAAATGTTTCCTAGTATACTATTCTATCATAAATAGTTATTTTGGGCTATTTTGTAATAATAGAAAATTTTGGGTACATTTTTTAAGAACTAACAAAACTTTAGATGAGTTTTTGGTAATTGTGCTTTTAGGGTTATTTATATATATATATATATATATATATATATATATATATGTCTCTTCTATAAGAGCAGCTATTTCCCTTCTTTTGAAAAACGACGGCAAAGAGAGAGAGATGTAGAGAGAGAAAAAGAGAACTTGAAGAAGGAAAAATTTTCCGGCGATTGGATCTATTTTCCGGTAAGTTTTTCTTTCTTTCTTTTAAGCCTTCCCTCTTTAGTTAATAAATAACTTACGCTTTTAAGGGGGCATAGGAAAAGCCGTGAGGTATTTTATGTTTAGTGTCTATATTCGTGTGTGTGTATAAGCAATAATGGGGGAACATGCTGTAAGGCAGTTCGTGTGTGTGTGTGTGTGTGTGTTTTTTTGGTGTTGGATGATGGGTTTATGCCTGTGAGGTGTTTGTGTGAATGTATATGTATCACAGTGACAAAGGCAAAGAGAGAGCTATCGTGGGGTTTTGTTTGTGGGTTAGAAAGAAGGCTGCCGTCAACCAATGTTTGCGGTGTCGCCAAGATTCGGACAAGAGGGGCTATTGGGGGTTGGAATTGCATGAGATTTTGTGGCTTGTGTGAGTGTTTGAGTGGGTGTGAGAGGAATGAGTTTTGTTATGTATTTGTGTATATGTGGGTGAACTACGTGTAATGAGATTATGGTATATGTGTGGGTGTTTTGGTGTTTGTGAAATGAGGGACAAGAGATGTTGCACGGTTGCCATGGCTGTGTAAATGCATGTTTTAGTGCATCCACAAGAGAGAGAGGGAGAGAGAGAGAGAGAGAGCACTACTGTGTGTATTGTGGTGCCTATTTATGTGTGGATTTGGAGTTGTTTTTTGTAGGTGAATGAAAGAGCAAAAATGGGGGCTGCATGGCTGTGTGTTTGTAGGTATAATGAGGGTGAAAAATGGTGGGCTCTCATCGCTGTTGTGCTTGTGTGTGTGTGTGTGTTTAGGACAACAAGAAAAATGGTTGTGCTGTAACTAGGAATATTTGTGAATATGATGCTTTGGAGGTGTAGAGTGCACATGTGGGTTAGGGTGATAATTGTGTACGAAATGTGGGATGTTTAACACGTTTTTGCATGAATAAAATGTGTGAGATTGTGAGTGAAATGTGAGTGAACACGTGTGTGTGTGTGTGTGTGTGTGTGTGTGTAGAAGAAGAAAAAGACCCCACTGCCATGAGGCAGTGGGTATGGGATATATGTGTGTGTATAAGTGGTTTGAGTGTGGGTGTTTGTGTGAGTTGTAGTAGTGTTTTGATTGTATTAGAGTGAGTGAAAAAGGAGGAGAAAGGGCTACCTGGAAGGCGGTATGTGTGAAGGAAACTTCTTGGTTTTCTTGAAGAGAAAAAGAGGAAGATGGTTCAACTGTAATGGGTCTAAGCAATAAAGGTGATACAATATGCATGAACAGTTTTATCATGTGGATGTTAAGTATTGTATAATTATCAAAAAATACTGAAACTTTACAGGTAGAATCTTAGGGCAATATTAGAATCACAGTTAAAATTTCATATTTTTCTGATATCGTTTGGTACTTTTAATATTTTTCGCAATTCGAGTTATTCTAAAATTTGTTTGGAGTTCTTAAAATTCTTCTTAAATTTTAGAAATATTACTGCATTGTTTTTATAGTATAAAGAAGACTCGGTTTCAATTTCATATTTTTTAGATTTGATTTGGTACTAAATCCGTATCGCATTTGAGTTAACTAAACTAATAATATTAAAATAGTTTTGATTCTTTTTAATTTTGTATTATCCATATATATTTTAAAGCTTTTTTAAAATTTATGGGACCTTGATTTGAGCTGGAAGTTTTAAAAGTTATTTTTGGGCTTTTATGGTATTTAAAGAAATTATTTTAATTAAAAAATACTTGAAAATTTATACTTTCATTTTATATGATGTTTTAAGCCATAAAAATATTTTATGGGGATAAAATATCCATTTTGAGTTATTGTTGAGCCTCGAGTAGTGTATCGGGTTTACGGACTAGATTTGGCGTGTGCCGCTTTGAGCTGCACGATTTCAGAGTTAGAAGTGAGCACGTGGTGGGTAGTTGATATTAGGTTTATAGTATTATAGTATAAATTGTGTTCTAAGAAATGAATTACCAATCTAGGTTTATTCAGATAATTTTAATCGAGGTTGCGTAGCATTATGTAGCTTGGATCGAGGTAAAGAATTCTATCCGAACCCTATTTTATTGCTCTAATTTCATATGCTTATAATAAAACTTTTACAAAGTACATTGAATTTTGATTTATATGATTGATATAAAAAATTTTCAAATTGCTAATGAAATCCTAATTTGAGCCTTAGAGCGATAGTTTGGAATTCCCATTTCATTCTCATATGTTTATTGATTCCTTCATCGTAAAAAATTTTGAGTTGTACTTATCTCTTCTCATTTGTTCATTGATTCGATTATTGTAAAGAATTTTCAATTGTAATTATTTTTTCTAAATGTTAACATGAGTTAGTAATCCTGAGAGTTAGAAAGATGGTGCATATTGTTAGTGTTATAATGATTGTCTGATTGTTGGGTTAAACTAGTATGTAAATGAACAAGTCAGTGTACATATGATTATGTAAAGTTTCTCGAGCACTGCCGGGGTGGTTTTACTACAGTGTACTGCTCATGTTCAATATTTTCTATCTCTTTTATTTATACCTGAAGTGTTTTGAATGACTACTGATTTAAGGGATTGAGATGATGCTTGTCCCTATGTTTATATCGGATTGCTGTGGTTTTATCAAAAACAAAATCCTTTGGAAAGATGTTATTTGACTTGAATGTAAAATCGATCATATTATCCGTCTATAGTGAAATGTTGTGTTTTAGTTTGGAAATCCTTTTTTAAAAATTATCCATTGACTTTATATGAAAAATTGTCTGAATCGTTTTGTTGTTTTTAATCTTTGATAGACTTTAATGGCTCTCATTAGCTCACTCTCAATTGATTTCCTTTCCGCATGTGATAGATGGCATTAGGTTGCCCTAGAATGGATTAGAACCGAGCATAAGGAGGAGATTTGATCTTAGTATTTATCATTAGAGCCCCTGCGTGGGTGAATGTTATTGTTTAAATTTTGAAGACTTAGATTAATGTTTCATCTACGATAGTTTACTGAGATTATGATTAATGGTTTAGTTGCTCTGACAGTTTGGGGTGTTATTTGGTTAAGTTTTGAGGATACTATTGTCTTAGTGAACTGATCGATCGAGTTTAATGTTTTGAAAATTTTGGGATGTTATAGTTGGTATCAAAACATAGGTTTACAAATTCGGTTGACTTTAAAAGCCTGTGAAGGAAAGCCTAGGTTTCGACAAGAGAGTTAAAGAAAATCTTTAATAACTCAGTGGACCATAGTGATGACTAGGTATGTGAGTTCATTTTGATGAAAGTAATTTGAAGGTATATGATTAGAAAATTTAAATTTGCATAGTCGTTTATAAAAGGTGTTTGCGCGACTCTAATAATAGTTTACTTTGATATAGTATGGCCCATAATTGTAGAGGTAACACTAGGGGTCGAGGAGGCTCAGCTAGGGGCCAAGGAGGCCTTACCATCGGAGGTCGCACTGGAGGCTGTACCGAAGGGCATATGGGAAGTCGTACTAACGGTCAGGAGATCCCAGTCAGTAGAGCAATAGTAACAAATCCCAAAATCTTTGGTTGTAACTCTCAACACTACAAATCAAATTTTGGCACTCATGACCTAGAATTTGGTTAATCAGCAAGAGGGCAGACAAAACCCTATTCAGCCGCAGCCACAAGCTCAGGAAGGAAGTACCCTAAGCGAGTTTAATAAGCAGAATGCGGCAAATTTCAGTAGGTCAGTGGACACTATAGAGGCAAAGGCTTAGATTGCAGAGAAATAGAAGGTGAAATTTACGGTGTATAAGCTAAGGGGTGAGGCCGATCAGTGGTGGAAGATGATAGAGACTGGTATGACTTCTCAGTAGAAGACTGAGATAACGTGGGAACCGTTCGAGGAACTGTTCGATAATAGGTATTTTTCTGTGAGCTACCGTGAGCAGATGTTGAGAAAATTCACAAATGTGACCCAAGCGGAGAAGGATATGGTGGATGAGTTTGAGATGCGGTTCTCGCGTCTGGTGAGGTTTACAAATAGGATGTTACCTACAGAGGCAGACAGATGTTGGAAGTTCGAGTGGGGACTTAAGCCATGATTGAGAGATGAGGTGATTTCTGCTAATTTATCGAGCTATGTAGAGAGCATTGATCTGGCACGTGCATTGGAACAGTCCAAGTCAGAAAATAAGAAGAGAATTGAACAAGGACAAGGTGGTCAGAAGAGGGATATAGAAGAGAGTAGAGCTTCTGAGGCTTGCAAGTGTTAGCAGTTTTCTTCTTCAGTACAATAGGGTGCTCAGGATCAGAGGATTGGGTAGGTTCAGGGAATTAGGTCAGGGCAGAGTGCCGAATTCAGAGGAACACAGAGCGTAGGAGCTTGATCAGTTCAGAGTGCTAGGTCAGATTTTTTGACAGTTCTATGTCCCACATGTGGAAGGAACCATATGCTACAGACTTACTGGAGGATATTTCAAATGTGGTAGTGTGGAACATCAAATTCAAAATTGTCCTTCAGTATTGGAGAATCAATCAGCCCTCTGCCCCATATTTACAATTAGTTTAGCTATGAGTAATGCACCTCGTCTGGGAGCAGGTCAGAGTTAGCAGGCTTGAACTAAATAGGGGTAGAGGCCTAGGACATCGGCCAAACTTTTTGCTACATTGACTCATGATGCTGCGACGTCCAATGATGTGGTGTAAAGTACACTCCCGGATGATTTAGGTTTTCATATACTGTTTGATTCCGAGGTATCATATGCTAAGTTATAATCATATAGTATGGTAGAATATTTGAAGTTGTGAGATGGCTGAGCTACTATTGATGTTCTTGACTAACATTTATGAGGTTATATGAAAGATTCGGTGACACCTTTATTTGGGAGTTACGTAATAAAGACGTAGTGCATCGATATTATAAGTAAGTCATATCCTAATATTTTTAATGGTTTAATCTAAAACTTTTAGCGACGAAATTTTTTAGCATAGATATTATTTTTTATTTAGCAACTTCTAGCAACGATTAGTGTAGTGGGGTTATGTAGCACCGTTAAATTTTTCCTAGTACATTATTCTGTTGTAAATAATTATTTTGGACTATTTCGTAATAATAAAAAGTTTTGGGTATATTTTTAAATAACTAACAAAATTTTAGGGGTTTTTTTGGTAATTGTGCTTTTAGGGTTATATATATGCACGTATGTGTCTTCTATAGGAGCAGCCGTTTCCCTTCTTCTGAAAAACGGCAGAGAAAGAGAGATATAAAGTGAGAAAGAGAGCTCGAAAAAGGAAAATTTTTCAGACGATTGTATCAATTTTCCGGTAAGTTTTTTTTTTCTTTCAAGCCTGCCCTCTTCAGCAATGCTTTTATAATATAAAGAAGACTCAGTTTTAATGTCATAATTTTTAGATTTGATTTGGTACCCAATCCGTGTCGCATTTGAGTTAACAAAACTAATGATTTTAAAATAGTTTCGATACTTTTTAATTTTTAATTTTAAATTTTCTATTATCCATATATATTTTCAAAGCTATTTTAAAATTTACGGGACCTTGATTTGAGCTAGAAGTTTTAAAAGCTATTTTGGTCTTTTCTGGTGTTTAAGGAAATTATTTTAATTCAGAAATACTTAAAAGTTTATATTTTCATTTTATATTTTTTTAAGCCATAAAAATATTTTATGGGGCTAAAATATCCATTTTGAGTTATTGTTAAGCCTCGAGTGGTGTGTCAGGTTTACAGATTAGGTTGGCCGTGTGCGAGAACCGCTTTGAGGTGCACGATTTCGAAGTTATAAGTGAGCACGTTGTGCGTAGTTAATATTAGGTTTATAGTATTATAGCATATATTGTGTTCTAATAAATTAATTCCCAATCTAGGTTATTCGGATAATTTCGATCTAGGTTACGTAGCATTACGTAGCTTGGATCGAGGTAAGAAATTATATCCGAACCCTATTTTATTGCTCTGATTTCAAATGCTTATAATAACAGTTTCACAAAGTACATTGAATTTTGATTTCTATGATTGATATAAAAATATTTTCAAATTGCCCATGAAACCCTAATTTGAGACTTATAGCAATCATTTAGAATTCCTGTTTCATTTTCATGTGTTTATTGATCGTTCATCGTAAAACATTTTGAATTGTATTTATCTCTTCTCATTCTTATTTGCTTATTGATTAGTTTATTGTAAAGAATTTTCAATTGTATTTATTTTTTTCTAAATGTTGACATGAATTAGTAATCCTGGGTGTTATAAGGATGGTAGGTTTGTTGGTGTTATAAGGATGGTCTGTTGGTTGGGTTAAACTAGAACTTAAATGGACTAGTCAGTGTACATATGTATATGTAAAGCGTATTGAGCACTACTAGAGTGGTTTTGCTACAGTTTACTACTCATGTTATTAGAGAAAATTGTTAGGAAGATAAGTAAAACTAGTACTTAAATGAACTAGTCAAATTTTTTCTGAGAGAAGATTATAAAGATATACCAAAATAAGAAGAGAGTTATAACATTGTTAGGAAGGCCAGTAAAACATGCAGATGGCATCCCCATTTGATAGGTATAACAATAAAAACCAACAACAAAAGGGAAAAATAAAACTTAGGTATTTAATCCTACAAGCAAACTTTTTTTATATTTAATTTTTGTGATGGATAATCACAACCAGCTAAATACAAAATCAAAACCACCTAAAAGAGGATAAATATTAAACTAAAAACTAGATAAAGCCTAAAAGAACATCCAATCAAAATACAACACCATCAACAGCCACCAATCCAAATTCCAGACATATGTCTCATCGCTACCATGTGGCTTGATCACCGTGCATCCACGCTGGCGCTAGAAACCCCACCTTCTCCGACCATTGCCTAGCCCCAGAGGACTCCATGCAAGCATATTTCTAATAGAAGCCCACATGAAACATCAATAGAACCCCAACAGAAGCCCCTCACAACCCTCACACCGCCGGACAAAGACCCAAGACCCCAAGGACCACCAACAATCAAACTAACCTACAAAAGGGCAGAAAGAAAACATAATCCAATAGCACACCACACTACCTTTCTCGATCAAAGGGGAAGGGGGAAAAAATTCCTAGTACAAACCTTGATCAAGACTCACCAAAGCCCACTGTAACCCACGGTCGCGCTGCACCTACAGCCCTGCCGGCAAAAATACCCACCCGACAACTACCATAATTCAAACATGAATCTACCAAAGACCTTAACAGCTTAGCCCCAGAAATAAATGTTAACCGATTAACCAATGCCAGAACACGTAGAGAGCAAATCTAACCAAAAAACCGTTTACCGATGCAATGAAAAGGCCGTCCAGCTCACTGAAGTAACCAAAATGCCGTACCAAAACCCTAACAAACCGATATATAGCCTAATATACCATGTCACCACCCATCAGGAAAACTGGTGGTGGTGACAGAGATGTAATTTGAAGGGGGAGAGAGAGAGAGGCGCAAAAGTTGCATTTGTGTGTTTCTGTTTAGATTGGATCAAAAATAATTCTTTGGACATACTATGTGGTACGATACATTTACCACTCACTTTCAAGAGGATCAAGGCGCTCTTTTTTGAGAAAAGTTAAGAAGATATACCAAATTAGTAACTGTATATACAAGGAAGTAGAGGCTTGCAAACTAATTGGATGACAACCCCATCCAAATAAGTAGAATGAGTACCAAAAAATAACAAAAAGCAAGAAGGCACCAAAACACCACTAGAATTGCCATGAAGGCTCTGGGTCGATTTAGGAAGGGGTATCACAGGCTGTACATGAGCAAACTAACCATGACCTATGTCGTGCCCTGGTCGTAAAACAAAAGATGGCAAAGCCGATGACAGAAGTAACACACCTTTTTGTCCTCAGGCGATAGGCAAATAGTTCATTTTTCGTGCCACTGTGAGTTAATCTACTCAAAACTCTGTAGAAGCCAACAACTGTCGAACAGAAGTAACAATCTGCAACGAATTTAAATTAAGAAAGAAGAATAATAATATGTAACCAATGAAACTTGCACAACCACTATTACAGTGAAGATAGTGAGTGTTGTGGCATTAAAGACATCACCAGAGATAAGAACTTCAGTACAAGTAGCAATTGGAACCCAGTGTAAATAAAACACAACTATACCCATGCCAAAACTGCTGTTCAAGAGAGAACCAACAACGAATAGAGCATAATAAAAAAACTGGAAATTGAATGGGGGAAGTTGATGTTGGATTTGATTGGTCCAATCCAATTAGGTGGCTAACGTGTCATACTATCATAGACCATTTATTTGACTTGGATATTAATTAACTAAATGGCTAAAAAATTTATGGGCCTATTTAATTTTAGGATTAATTACACATAAAATCCTATAATTTGATAGTTTGTGCGCCTTTCACCCTACCATTTCAATTTTGACACAATTCACCTTACTGTTCGTTAATTTGTGCATAATTTACCAATTGACGGGCTGAAATTCAATTTTTTGAATGTTAGTCAATTTTTCAGGGGTAAAATTTTCATTTTGGTCCCTAATCCAATTTGGCATTCTCTCTTCCCTTTTCTAAACTCCTACCATCGTCTGGCCAAAATTGCCAAAACTCCACCCCAACACCCTCTTTAACCTGCTCCCTTAGACACTCCACCATTGCCACCGGAATACAACTTTCCCTGCCATACCAACCACCATGACCACAATGACAAACCAATCCCACCACCAACCACAGCTACGCACCAAACCCTATCACCCATGCCCACTGTCGTAAAGCATCCCCAATACTCACCATAGCCATACACCAAATTTTACCACCTACGACTGCAACACTCCAAACTCCACCACTACTGCAGCGCAAGCCCTCCAAACCCATACCAACGCTAGCGCCGTCCAAACCCCATCACTACAGCACCGTCCAACCCCTACCACAACATCATTGTCTAATTCCCACCAAAACAATGTTGTCCAACCCCTCACCACCGCAGCCAACATCGCCCTACCATTGTCCGGGCCGAAAGCTTCCACCAACACCACCTTTATACCAACCATCACCTCCACACTAACCCTAGCCATAATCAATTCGAAACCAAATGCCTACCAATGCCTCCAAAGTTGCATCCAAAGTCAAAACTCTAATCTCAAAACCCCATAAACAAAATCGAACCGATTGTGTGTTTGTTGTTGGGTGCTGATGGTGGTGACAACACAACATTGGGTCTGGTGCTATGGGTTTTTGAATTAGGTGGTGATGACTTTGATGTAGTGGTCATGGCGTGGGCTCAGTGTTGGGTGGTGATGTTGGTCTTGGCATCAACATGGGTTTAGTGTTGGTGCTTCGATCTGGCTAAAATAGAAAAATAACAAGGAGAGAGAGAGAGAGAGAGAGAGAGGCGTGTATGACGTGGCTGCCAAATGGATTAGAAAGCTAATGTGGCTGCCACGATTGAAAAAATAATTGATTGATAATTTTACCCCTGAAAAATTGACCGACATCTAAACAATTGAATTTCAACCCGTCAATTGGTAATTGCCCACAAATTAACGGACAAAAGGTGAATTATGCCAAAGTTGAAATAGTAGGTGAAAAGCGCACAAATTATCAAACTATGGGGTTTTATGTGTAATTAATCCTTATTTTTATCATCCAATATACTAATGATTTATGGTGTATAAGAGGCTTATAAACCCTAATATCTTAACTTTGATGGACGGTTAAGATTTGGCAAGCTTATGGTTGATCTCACTACTCTCTCTCTCTCTCTCTACACACACACACATAAAACTTTATTCCATCATCAAGAATAGTGAAGATCAATACCAAAGGTGATACGTTTGCTTCCGCATCTTGGCATTCTTTCATCATCGAAATAAAGCTCTTAGTAATATTGGCTTCTTTCGATTCCAGTGAGTTTGAAACCTTATTGTTCTTATGATTATGTTATTATAAGATTCTAATGGTCTTAATTATGAGGTCAAGATGAATGAAATAATCTAGCATGTGGCTACGTTAATCAATTGCATTGCATGAATGTTCCTTAAGATTCTTGAAATATTTGACAGATTATGTTTAATGTTAACGTAAAAAATAAATAAATAAATAAAAAGGCCTGTACCGAATGGTATGTTATGTTATGTGGCTGGCCTATTAGTGTTAAGTTATGGCCCAGAAAAAGGCCATGTGGCCTGTTAATTTGGCCCAGCAGAAATATTTTTTAGACCTATTTTCGGCCTATTTTGTGGCCCGAAGTTATTGGCCCTTGTGGCTTGTGGTCTGTTAAGTGGGCCAAAAGGCATGTGGCCTGTTGGTGTTATATTATTGGGCTTGCACTGTTGGGCCTGTTTTAGCTTTGGGCCTATTTTAGATTGTTAAAATGAAGTTGGCTAGTTGCTGGACTGTTTAACATGGGCTGCCCAATTGGGTCTCTTGTGGACAGAAATTTGGGCCAGTTTTGGCCTCTTCAAAGGGGCTTTTAGCTACCGAATTGGGCCTGTTTCTGCCACTTTAAAATGGACTTTTAGAAAGGCTAGTGTATTTTAATTGGGCCTTGTAAAATAAAATTTACAAAGCCTCTTAATATTATATACTTATTGAATTATTTATTTGATATGTTATTATTAACAACATATGTATTTTAATATTGACTTATATTGTTCGGATACTAATAAATATAAAGTGTCAGTATTATTATAATTTTAAGAATTAATCTAAAATTATGAGATCATCCTAAAACCTTATGCTTCGTTTGGTATGTTTAGATTACGATAATAAACTTGAAATAATTAATGGTCCTTACTTATTTTGGTAGTAAGCGGCCCAACGGAAGTTTATTGTCTTTTATAAATTGAGATAATGATAAAACTACATCACATTATGTTTATTAATTAAAAATATTAATCGGCCCAATTGAAGATTATATTTTAATTTTTAAGAGGAAAGAAAGGAAATAATAAGTTCATGAGTCGAATTATTTTCTGCCCTACGGTGCATGTTGCTTGATTTCCAAATTATTAAGGGTGAAAAATCATTTGTATGTTAATAATCGGCCCAACGGAAGATTATAAATGGTATGTTATATTTTTCTTGGGAAAAGGTTTTGTGTATATACCTTTTCATATAAATAAATTGCTTATCCCTCAATTTATTTTATTATTTTAAATGATGAACTAACTGTAACGACCTGGGATTCTGAAGCTCCTTCGCCCCGAGCTCCTGGAGTTAACCTACCACACCAAATCAGATCACATTCAAACCATGTTTACTGACACATACTTCAGAGCTTTTAACTAGACATTAACTCAAATTCTTCAAAATATACAGTCTAATTTTTAACTTAAACTTTCAAAACTCAAACATAAATTATTTACAAAGAAACTACACTGCTGAGCCACGCAGGGGTCCTGTAAGACTCCGACCCTTGATTTTGGCCTAGCCTATTTATTTATATTTAGTAATGATTATAAACATAACATTTAACATTTACGTGCATAGTAAACTTTTTATTGGCAGCAATTAGAAACAATTTCTATATTTTGCAGCATTATTTTATTAGAACAATATTTGGAGACAAATTAGTAGAACGGGGGACATATCACTCTGTTAAATTATACTAGTATCTTAAATTACTGTAAATGATGAGTTTGGAAATTTTCGCAATCATAAAAAGTTTCGGATAAAATTTAAACGATTAATGAAAGAGTAGGGGGCTTTTGGTAATTATTTGAGCTAGGGTCTACTATTATATACTCATTAGCCGACCCTAATTGCCTCCCCATATCTGTAAATGGCTGAGAGAAGAAGGTGAGCAGAGGTAGAGAGAAAGAACCCGACTAAGAGTTCTTCCTGCAAAAATTTGGTAAGCTATATATATATATATATGGGAGCTGATCCGTTGAGAGCGCTAGCAAAATAGGAAAAGTTGCTAGCACGATCTGGCCATCCACACGTGATCTGTGGATGGTCCAGATCTTTTTTTACTTTTTTTTTAAGTCCGTCAGCTACATTATGTAGCGGATGATTTTTTGACAATAATACCCTCCAGCTCCATCCGCTATATAATGTAGCGGATGAGTAGGCACCACTTTTTTCTCATTCCCTCATTGATTTTTCTGACATCTCTCTTTCTCACACACACACACACATCGATTCTGACTCTTTCTCTCTCCTTCCTCTCTCTTTTCTCTCACCACTTTTCTATTTTCTCTCTCATCCTCCTCTCTTCTCCTTTCTTCTGACTCTTTCTCTCTCCTTCCTCCGCTCTTTCGTATTAAATCGCTGATGCTAGTTGATATCTCTTCCAATTACATACAAGATGGAATTCCAGGCAAGGGATTTGATAATCTCACCAAGCTGGTCTACCTTGACCTGAGGCAGAATAGCTTTAACGGATCAATTCTTCTGGAACTTTTTCACTTGAGTTTCCTGCGATACCTCGACTTGAGTAGCAATTCTCTGGAGGGTGTTCTAAGTCCTGAAGTGAGTTATCTTCAAATTTGAGGACATTGAGGTTGGATGAGAATTTTATTGGTGGGGACATTCCCAGAGAAATTGAAAACCTCACCAAGCTGCAGAATCTTTCCCTCCGCCATAACAAGTTTTCGCGTGGATTTCCATCTTCAATTTTGTAGCTGAAGAAGTTGGAAGAGTTAGACTTAAGAGAGAATCTTTTCTCAATGCAGATTCCAAGTGAGATTGGAAAACTGTCCAACATTTCCACTTTGGCACTGGGCAAGAAAAGGTTGACTGGTGTCATCCCAACTTCAGTACAGAACTTGAGCAAGTTGGAAACGCTTGAACTGGAAAAGAACATGCTAAGTAGAGAAATCCCATCCTGGTTATTCCGTAAGAAGGCCCTCAAGAACCTGTTTCTTGGAGGGAATAACTTGACTTGGAATAACAATCTGAAGATTGTACCCAAGTGTATGCTTTCTAAACTCTCCCTCAAATCTTGTGGTCTGGTAGGAACGATTCCAGAATGGATTTCCACACAAAAGAGCCTTGACTTTCTTCACTTAAGCAACAATAACCAGTATACCTTCATAACCAGATATGGCACCTTTCTTCAACGTCAGCCCGCTCCTTGCCACCACCCTTCCGCTGCCAGACACAACAAAGAGAGAAAGAAGAAAGGAGGAGAGAGGAGGATGAGAGAGAAAACAAAAAGTGGTGAGAAAAAAGAGAGAGGAAGGAGAGAGAAAGACTCAGAATCGATGAGAGAGAGAGAGAGAGAGAAATGTCAAAAAAATTAATGAGGGAATGAGAAAAAAGTGGTCCCTACTCATCCGCTACATTATGTAGTGGATGGAACTAGAGGGTATTATTGTCAAAAAATCGTCTGCTACATAATGTAGCGGACGGATTAGCTCCCTATATATATATATATATATATATATATGAGCCGATCCCTATCTACCGGTGGAGAAATAATACACCACATATCTGGCCGTCCACGTGTACTCGTGGATGGCCTAGATTTCACTTTTTTTTTATGAAAAAGTGCTGACCCTCACTCTTATAAGCTGTTAGGACAAATGCCAAAAATGCCCCATCGCAGCACAAAATAAGTTGACCTCTACAAAGGGTAGAGGTTAAGGATCCACCAAAATAAGCTGACCTCTACAAAGAGTAGAGGTTAAGGGCCCACCAAAATAAGCTGACCTCTACAAAGATTAGAGGTTAAGAGCCCACCGTAACCCCCACAAAGAGTAGCTGTCACCGTGGGGCTCTAACCGCTATGGCCCAGTTTGCGCAAGACAATATCGACTCGAGGGTGGATGTTCCTTAGCCATACAACTTTGGGATTAGCGTTGGTGTTTGATGTGATAAGTTTCCTGATGAACAACGAGGGTGTACCACCATAACCATTGAAGTGTTAGAATTTAGTGATTTCAAGGTGACATGGAGTTTATTGATCTCCCTCTTCAATGAGGGATGTTCACTTGTTTACTGGGCTCTGACCATTGTTCTTGCTCACACATTGATACATCTCTTCTATTGACAGGGTGGGAGGAAAAGTATGGTTACTGCACTCGCTCTTGCCAAACTTGCGTCATTTCATACCATGCCCCATTACATTTAGGTTGTGGGGGGCTTTGTAGGGGCAAATTGATGAATCAAAATATTATATATTTTATTCCGATTAAATTGTGTCTATATATACTGTACATGAATCCTATTTTAAGAAGTAAATAATTGCTTACAACTAGGTGATCCCTAATTATGCAGTGAAATCCCTAAAATTATCCCTCAATTATAGCTCCTGTCTACATCAATCAAATTCCTAAATTATAGATTTTTGTCTACAGGAATCAAATCCCTCAATTATACCTCTTGTTTACAAGAATTAAATCCCTCAATTATAGCTCCTGTCAACACTCCCCCTCAAGTTGGTGCATAAATATCTCTGATGCCCCAACTTGCCAAGATAGTTGTAGAAGTCTTGGTATAAAACTATCTTTGTCAAAATATCTGCTAACTGGTTTTGGATTTGACAAACGGAAATTGCACTATCTTTACCTCAAGCTACTCTTTGATGAAATGTCAATCCATTTTCACGTGTTTTGTCTTGTCATGCTGAACTGGATTTTTTGCAATTTCTATAGATATTTTATTATCACAAAACAGATTCGTCACTATATTAGAACTATGGCCTATTTCCTTCAATAGCTCTTTCAGCCAAAGAAGCTCGCACAATCCTTTAGTCATTCCTCTAAACTCGCTTTGCACTAAACAAGGCAACCACTTTCTGTTTCTCGCTTCTCCAAGTAACCAAAATCGCACCTATAAAGGTAAAGTACCCTGATGTCAACCTCCTTTTACTGATACTCCCAACCCAGTCTGCATCCGTATAGCCATGAATCCAAAGATGATTAAATTTCTTGAACATGAGCCATTATCTGAAAAAGATTTTAGGTAGCACAGAATTGTGCGTACAACATCCATATGTTCTTGACTACGATTGTGCATGAACTGGCTTACCAACTCACAGCATAGGCAATATCTGACATGGTATGAGACAAGTAAATCAGTTTCCCTATAAGTCTTTGGTATCTCTCCTTATTTGTGGGTGTTTGGCCAGGATGCTCGCCCAAACTATGATTTTGGCAACTTAATATGGTATCAGAAGATTTGGGTTCAAATCTTCCTACTTGCACATTTGGTCCCCCTTTATATAGTGCGATATGATTTGCACTGAGTTTATCTCTACACTTGGTGGTGGTGCACCTTAATTAGTCTTTTCATGTGCAATCGAAAGCTTGAACGTGAGGGGGAATATTAAAGCTTGATATACATTGTTGGACTATTCTCTAACAGCTTAAACTTTTTGACTAGATAATAAGTTAACACAAAAATTCCTTTAGATTCAAGAATATGTCAATTACTGGACTTGGGTTCTGGATGGTGGAGGATGTTGAGAGATATAAATCCCTCATCAGAAATAACAAACAATACTCAAATATATAAGCCATGTAAGCCTCCCCTCTCTTATTACCAATTTGTTTTGAGGTGGATGCTTTTACATAGTATCAGAGCTGGTCGATCCAGGCACAACAGACAATTCAATTAGTTGCTCATCGTCACCCAATCAATTTTTCCATGTGCTAAGCCCACTCAAAAATTAGTAGGGCTACACGTGAGGGGAGTTTTGAGAGATATAAATCCCTTATCGGGTAATAACAAACAATACTCAAATATATAAGCCTTGTAAGCCTCTCCTCTTATTGCCAATTAGTTTTGAGGTGGGTGCACTGAAGAGTTATGCAGTTATGTTACACCCTTGCTTTCGCTTGGCATGCAAGTTGCAACTACCGAAAAATGATCTCAGGAAGTGGAAAAGGAGCTGCACTCGAAGTAAGCTCTGCTGGATCCACATGGACGGAATGAGATTCTTGGTAGGTTAGAAGTGCTTCCTCGCGTCATGGCAAATACTATATGTCTCTAGATTTCATCGAGGGGAAAGAGTATTAAGCTTCAAAAAGCGAAATGGAGTTAAAGGCTGAGGCTAACAGGTTATTACTATAAGACAAAATCGAGGGACCTTTTCAACTAAAGTTGGTGAGAGGAATACCAGATATTTTTCACAAAATGACTAGTGTTTCTATGGATCGGGTGGAGAGTTCCTCCGAGATGATGTGAAGGATAGTACTGTAGAGAGTAATCAGAAGTTATTTCTTCCGGATCTGTGGAGGGCAAAGTTGAACGGACTAAATTTGAGCTCTCTTGATCAGGAGGCTTGTGAGTCTCCTCAAGTTCCTTTTATGAAGGATGGGAATGGCTTCAATCTGGCGTTCCTCTCGCAGTGTTGGTATGTATTCAGGGAGGATATCCTTGCCTTTTTCCAATTTTTTAGACTGCTCTGTACATTGTAGAAATAGAATTTTGGACCTTTTCATTTAATGTACCAGGGTTGTGCCCCCTTTTTTTTTTTTTTACGTCTTTAGTAAAATTACTTGTCCTAAAAAGGAAACAAAACAAAACAAAGAATGATATCAAAAGATGAAATATCAATGAGAATGTTCAACTGCTTGAAGTACTTTGTACATTTCTTTGCATAACATTTTGGTGTATCAATGGAGTATAAATGATGGAGGGGAGTTGAAACTCTAGTAGCCAAAAAAATTCTGTAACTGACTCGTTTTTATACAGTGAATATTCACTGGGGGATATGCAACTCTTCACAGCTATTGGAAAGGTAGCAACTTTCCGAAAAATATAAGCCCAGGCCACTGCCAGGGACCGAATCGAGATGGGACAAGCGGACGACGCCCGTGTGTTGTGGACATTGGGTCAACCTAGGTCCTCCCTTCTTATAAAACTTGGGTACCCACAAGGAGCCCAACCTTTAACACAAGACTAAGCCTTATAAGGAGGTAACATTGGCTTTATTTCTTTAATGTGGGATATTCTTTTCTTTTCAAGTTGAACCACAAACTTCAACATCAATTTTCTCAGTCACGTAGGCTTCATTTGTTTTAAACTTATGAATATACTATGATCATCAACTCCAATAGATAAACATAAATTAATTTGTTCCTAACCAAATTATGACTTAGAACCTACTTAAAAATTGAGTTAAAAATAACTTCTCAATGACGAGTCTAAAACCCAATTGCCAACAAAACCTATTGAGGTAGATCTATATGGCGTCGAGTTGGTACCCTTTGTAGCCAAGTTTTCTCCACTTTCCCAATTTTGCGCAGGCCAGAAAGCCCTTCGCTTGCTGATAGTTTCTTTTCTTAGCTGTAAATTGCATGATTGTGTTTCTAAAGTTTTTGCGTGGCGAGACTATTTTGTATTAACATAGTTCGTCAAATGATGAAAACAAGGACCGAGACTTTTGAGTCGCACTGCTAGACACGAAATTCCATTAGTTGGACATTTATGCTTGAAACAAATTGGTAAATCACTTTGAAAGAATAAAAGAAATCTCCTCCTAAGTTGATTCTAGGAAGTACTGGGTGCGCAGTCATTTTTAGCTCTACCTTTTGGTCACTAAACGTACCATACTTTTGTTGAACCTATCTCCACCTTAGACCGTTAGTGTGTTACGCTCTGTATTGTTTTTCAATAGATCAATTTTTGTTGTTATCTTAGTTACAAAGAGATAGTTATAATTCTTTGTATAACGACGAATTATTGTTGTTAAATATAACTAGTGACAACTCTGTTAACACTTTGGACGACGACAATTCCTATTGATACTTTTTAGCATCGCTGGACAAATGCTATTAAAAAATTTTAATTACCACTAATTGTCTCTTACTGGAGTTATAATTATTACCTTCGTACAAAGCAAAGAGTAGTCAAATATTGTCTTAGGCTTTCCTTTAAGATGGAAAAAAGGGTAAAGAATATGGAAGTGAAAATGAAACGAAGAGCACAAACATTGTCTAATTTACAAGTAAAGTAAAAATGTGAATGCAAATAGAATTGTCGAACATAGTTTCGAGCAACGGATTTAAATTTTCTGCTGTAACTCATGGTTTACGTTCATTACAGCTGGTTCGTTCTTTCTCTTCCTCCTCTCTCACACATCACCCATCACAACACTCACCTCTGCTGATTACAGCAGAGGTTCCAAACCCCAGCCAGCGACATCTTTGAACTTTATTTAAGCAATCAATAAGCTTTTAACTTAACTACAGCTAGATTCATAATCGCGAAGGCAACTCAGCAGATTATCCACGTACCTGTCTTGTCTATTCCTGTCACCAAACAGCTCACTCATCTCCTTAACCTTTTCCCTGTGTATCTTACCTTCCTCCTCTACCATGACCAACCTCAGTGACTCGGCCACTGAGTCCCTCGTGAACGACCCGTCTCGCTCGTCCCTCGGAATGGAGTATGCCATTTTTTTCTCCTCCAGAAGCCTGGCATTCAATCCTTGGTCCGCCCCGAACGTCAGCAGTATAAGAGCTCTCTCCAGCACCACAGCCTCCACCACCGAGCTCCACCCTGAGTGAGTCAGGAACCCACCCACCGAGTCGTGACTCAGTATCTTCAGTTGAGGCGCCCAACTAGTGTACACCACCCCACGTTGTCTCATTCTCTTCTCAAACCCATCCGGTAACTCGATCAACTCGGTATCGCTTGTCCCCCGTTTTGTTCTTAAAACCCAGAAGAACGGCAACCCGGATAGCTCTAACCCAAGTGCTATCTCAGTGAGTTCATCTTGAGTCGGTTTTGCCTCGCTCCCAAATGCAACATAGATAACCGAACCTTTGGGTTGCTTTCCAAGCCATTCTTCTATTTCTGTCCATGCACCCTCTTTGTCCCCGTCGCCGTCATCATACGGCGCCGGTGGCAGTTGACCGACCGGAATGACCTGTTTCCCGTGAAGCACTTCAAGAACTTGCAGCCATTCCGGTTCAAACTCCGAACAGCTCCTTAACGCCAACACATCACAGCCTTCAATACTAGCTCCGAGCCGGTACGTATCGGTAACGCCCGATTCGTTGCCGGTAAAGCTGTCCAAAATCCTTGTAATCTCGTACAACCAAAATTTTACGGTGGTCGGAAAAGGGACCCAGTTTGGGACGAGTGTATATTCTTCGGGCTTCCTTTGATCATCCCCCTCCTCACCCTTCAAAAGGGCTGTTGGCCCGCAGAAGCCCAGGCTGGCCGCGATCATAATGCTAAAGTAGGCAGTGTGGATGTTGAGTTTGGAGGCGATTGGGCCTAACCAGTAAGGTGCAAAGTCGTAAAAAACCCAATCGGGGGTGGAATCTTTTAAAAATTTAGTTATGGAATCTTGCATAAGATCATAAGCTATTTTCAGGTACTGGACCTTGTCGTAGGGTAAATCTGTGGTGGCCTCTGCGTTTTTGGGGAGGTTTTGAACGTGGGGCAATGGAAGCTTGACGAAAGTGATGAAGGGTTTCAAAGTAGGGTGTAGTTTTGGGAGGCGGTCGATGTTTCTAGGGGTGGAGATGAAGGAGATTTTGTGACCTTTTCCAGCAATGAGCTTGGCTAGCTCTAAGTAAGGGATCATGTGACCGAAGGCTAACCATGGAAACATTGCTATGTGCAGCTTAGTGTTACCGGCAATGGCCGTAGGAGGAAGAGCAGCCATTGTTAGAAGTTAGAACTATACCCCAGCTGGAGTTGTCTAGGCTATGGAGGTTGAGTTATTTATACACATTTAGGCTTTCTTTGTTTCACCCGGAAAATGCTTTTTGCAATATGCTTTCGAAAAAATTAAGAGTTCCTGAAAATAATTTCAGGAATTTCGTTTTCTACAATTTGGGCATCGCACAGAAAACGATAAAACTATTTATACGAAAAAAAATATATGCTTTTCGTTGTTTGGACGTCAATGTGCGCGCGTGCGTGGGTGTATGTGGATGCGGGTGGCATGGCAGTATGGGGTGTGTGTGTGGGGAGCGAGGGGGGTGTTGGTGCATGCATGGGTGTGCGTGTCGGTGGTGTGGGGTCGGTGGGCATGGGTTTCGTTGTGCCGGGGTGAAGGTGTGTGCGCGCGCACGTGGATGGGGGCAGGGGGTGGGTGGGTTAGGGTGGGTGTGTGTGTGTGTGGTTGGGTGGGTGGGTTGGCGTGTGCGTGTGTGGATGAGTGGGTGCGTACATGATTTGGTGCGTGGGGTTGGGGGCGTGTGACTGTGTGGTGGGTGTGTTCAACGGTTCGGAAAATATATACTGGGTTTTAATTAGTAAGTGATTTTTTCACATTTTATTCTTCAAAATAAGTGTGATTGGAAATCATTTTTTATGAAAAAATCTTATGCATGCACCAAATATTGAAAAATGCGAAAAAAAAAATTCAGAAAATGATTTTCGTAAAATATATAGGGCCTTAATTAAAGCTAACATGCATTCGTTGTCATCACTCCTAGGGGTGAGCACGATTCGGTTGGTTCGGTTTGGAGGCCGAATACCAAACCGAACCAACTAACCTCGATTTGGGGGAAAAAACCGAATCGTGATTGAACGGTTCGGTTGGTTCGGTTTGGAGGCCGAATACCAAACCGAACCAACTAACCTCGATTTGGGGGAAAAAACCGAATCGTGATTGAACGGTTCGGTTTCTGCGGGTTGAACGGTTTGATTTCTGTGGATTGAACAGTTCGGTTTGGATGATTTAATCGGTTCGGGTTAAACTCAATTTTGGGCAAGTTTATGCTAAAAAATTAATAACTTATACATACTAATAAGTTCCAAAAAAATCTAAATTTTTTTATCATAATTATTAACACTTAGTAAGATGTAGGCGACGAATGAAAAATGTGTGTTACATTAAGAGATTTAGGGTTTATACCATTTTATATGAGTGGTTAGATAATTAGAGTTAGTAAAAAAAGTAACTAGGATTAGGTAAAAATATAGATATTATTATTATTATTCTTATTATATACGGTTGGCTCGATTTTTGCGGTTTTAAAAAAATATGAATAGAACCAATCAAATGTACAATTTGGGAAAAAAATCAAATCAATTGATTTTTAAATCGGTTTGAAAATAGACGGGATTGGTCGGTTCGATTTTCACGGTTGGATCAGTTTCAACGGTTTAAATGTTCACTCCCAATCACTCCTCTTGCAATTTTTGAAAATAATATAACGCTCGTTAAAGATCTGACTAATTGTCTTTATTAACAAAATATTTTATAATTGTCTGACGTCACCTCATCAATTTATGTGGTATTAAACTATGGCAAATAAATTATATAAATAAGATTTGGGGCACTTATCCAGCCCGATAAAAAAGTAAAAACCTTATCATAGTTTAGTAAAAGTTTGAAATTAAAATTTTTTTTTTTTGAAAATTTTGAATCGCGCGCCTACAATGAAAAACTTCTATCATGATGTAGATAAATTTCGTTTCTCTCCTCAATCGGTTCTCTCTCCAGTCTCCACTGTATGCAACCCACGGCAAAGTATCTTAACTCTCCAACAAAGTTGCAAGGAGCATTGTATAGAAGAGTGATCGAGTGCGAGCTCTGTTGAGTTCGCTGTAAAAACTTCATAACAAGCGAAAGTAAAAGAAAAGTGGTATGTAAAGTAATGCCCTAGAGGTCTTTGGTGAAAGAGAGAAAATTGAGATCTGGCTCTGGAGGAGAGAAACAAGACCTCTATGTCGTACATATAGATACAAAGTTATTTACCAAAAAGATAGAGCTTCAATCTAACCATGGTCTCCATGTTCTATCATGTATATCTTGTTAGTATAATAGTGATAACCTTCACACCGTATAAGCTCGTGAGGTGAGAGATCAGATAACTTTCAAATATTTTCTCATTTTTCTTTTACAGAATGTAATTAGGTTTCTTTCAAGAAACGAAACCATAAAATCCTCAATGGAATATGCCTAACTAAGGATTGGTTTGACAAAAAAAAATTTTGGTTTTCAGTTTTTAAAGAGCAGTTTATTTATATATATATATATTACAAAAACAAATGGGTGTTTGATAACTTTTTTTTTTGAGTTTTTTTTTTTGTATTTGGTAACCCTTTTTATTTTGATTTTTTTTGGGTGGTTTGCGGTGGCGGTGGTCGACGGTGGTGGTGGCCAGCGATGGCTGGTGGCTGCTGCGGTAGTCGCCGGCGGCCGGAAGTGGCTGCCGATGGTGGGAGGGTGGTGGTGGTGGTCTCAAAAAAAAAAACCAAAAGTGAAAAAAAAAAAAAAAACCAGTTTCTGGAGTTTTTTTTTTTTACTCTTCAGTTTAAAAACTGATTTTTTTAATTGGAGAAGGAAAAAAAAATGGTTACCAAACGCACTTTTTTTTTTCAATTTCCAAAACTAGAAAAAAAAATCGCGTCAAACATTGCCTAAGATGTGACACATCCGTGATAAATTGAAAGTATTAAACATAGAATAAAATTTTGTTACTAACTTAATCGAAAAAAATATTTATAACTTTATGTATAACAATAATTAATAATTATTTAAAATTATTCTACTAACACTTATAACGATAAATTATTATAAATAAAAGTGATTAAAAATATTTAATTATAATTGGTCAAAGTTATACGAATAATTGTAATTATATTCCAACAACTTAGAAAGTAACTAATTTTTTTTTAAATATGGAATTTCTAATGAACTAATACGAAAAGGAACTAAATTTGTTTTCCAAAAATATGGAATTTCTAATGAAGTAATCGTCTCAACAGTATCAGCACTTTGGTTTCTGGCCAGCCTGTGTAAAAGACTAGATAAGGTTGGTTGTCTATTCACGTGACACTGCGATTTTGGGGTCACAAGCCTTGTCAATGTTGGTTGGTTGTCGGACAAAAATATGGAAGACTTTATGACAAAACGTGCCAGAGAGTAATAATTTGAGCACATTATGTATCGTATCATGTTATAGGCTCCGGATCCACCGGACGGATGCAATAACCCTAATTACAATCGTTGGATTATATTCAGTGACTCAGAAAATACCACGTCAGCTAATGACTTAATTGTATCAAACGCACTTCACGGCTCAGCAAACGGTGCTCTGACACTGACTCTCTCTCCCCTTCCTTCCAGCTTCTTAGTAGGAACAACACTTAGGGAGAGAGAAGGGAGCGGTGCCGCCTCATGAAGGGAGCTGTCCACGTCTCCAACAAGAGCCCCCTCCATCCTCCTCCCCACCACCTCCTCCACCACCTGCAACCCCCATACAATTGCTACCCCTCCTCCAATCACCTAACAAAGTTTGTCTTCTTTTAGATCGATTTCAGTAGATCGATTTTAGTAAAGACGAATTTCTAGAGAAAGAAGATTCAGGGTGCTCCTTTTGAAATCTAGCCAGATCTGGCGAGATTGACGACGTAACGGCATCATGTAGCGATGAAAGTTGATCCTCACTGCGTAGATAGGGATTTGACTAAGGAGACGGTGATGCCGAGGGAGACGTGAAGAAGCAGGCCACATAGTGAGGTTGACGAGGAAGAGGGAACAAAACTTACAGCAGTTGATGCCATGTCAGAGTTGCTGCCAGAGAGTAGATAGAGGTGTTGCTGGCGATTAAACCAAGAGGGAATAGATCGAAGTCGCTCCGTTCTTCTTTTCAGCCGTTAAACACGAAACGCTGCGTTTTGGGTTATTTAGCTAACGTGGCATTTTCTGAGTCACTGGATATAATCCAATGGCTGTAACTGGAGTTACAGCATCACTGCTGTAACTAGGGTTATAGCAGTGGATCTGGATCACATATTATATATAAATAATATAATATAAATATATAATAAACGAAGTGTTGTCCATTGTGGAGGCGACATATAAGTTTTTTTTCTTTTTTTATCCCTTTTACTTTTGTGACACGTCATCGCCTTTTACTTATGCGACACGTCATCATGTTTGTTTTGATATTACATTCTTTTTTCACTTCTACTTATTAGAGACACACATGCACAATGACTTTTTATTTTGATATCAAATTACTTTTTCACTTCTATCTGTTAGAGACACACATGTACTATGACTCTTTATTATAATTTATTATTACAAAATTTGCAGGTATTATTGACATAATTTTATTAAACTTTATAAGAATAAAAAAACTAATTATACACCTTCTAAAACTCTACCTATTCAATATACTTACATATAAGGTCTTAATTTTCATTACTAACACCTTAAAAATATTTTAAAACCTCTACATGTTCAATATACCAATATATAAGATCTTAACTTTCACTACTAACACTTAGAAAGGTACTTTTAAAATAAAATAAAATCTCAAAAAACGTAAAAGACAAAAATCATGTATGAAGTCAAAGATAAATAATTCACAAATCAAGATCTTTTGAATATAATTTACAAAGTGATATGACTTAATTTTTAAAAGTATTTTACATTTTCTAAGATTTTCAGTGTTTTTTTGTTATCCTAAAGTTTTTTTTGAGGTTTTAATACTCAAAATTAAGTACTAATATGTTGATACATTGATTAGATAGAGTTTTAGAAGGTGTATAATTAATTTTCCACTCATATAAGGTAAACTAAAATTATGAAAACAACAATTACGAATTTTTAATAATAACTCAAAGTAAAGAATCACGATACATGTGTAATTTTGCTAATTATGGATAAAAAAGAAAAAGAACTCGAAAACAAATATGATGATGTATCGCAAAATTAATCTCAAATTCTAAATTGGGAATCATATACACCAAATCATGTATGAAATCAAAGATAAATAATCTACAAATTAAGATCTTTCAAAATTAGTTTACAAAGTGATATGACTTAATGTTTAAAATATTTCATTTTTTTTTCTTCATATTCTCGGTCTTTATTTTATTATCATAAAGTGTTTTTGAGGTGTTAATAGTTATGTTAAGTCATAATATGTTGAAACATTGATTAGGTAGAGTTTTATAAGGTGTAGAATTGATTTTTTACTCATATAAAGTAAACTAAAAATTATGACAACAATAGCTACGAATTTTTTAATAATAAATTAAAATAAATAATTATGATGCATATATAATTTTGATAAATATGGATAAAAAAGGAAAAGGACTTGCAAACAAACATGATAATGTATCACAAAATTGACCATAAATTCTAAATAAGGATCATATATACCAATACATGCAAACAAAAAAAGAAATCAAAGCGTATATGACTTACAAATAAAGATCTTTTATTTCTATTTATGAAACTAATATACAAAGTGAATATGACTTAATTTTTAAAAATATTTTAAAATACCAACATGGTAATTTACTTAAGAAATTAATTTTAATTGTGTGTCATCAACTTCTAAACTGAGAATCGTATACACCAATAAATGCGAAATAAAAAAGAACATAACTGAATATAATTTAACTCTTGAAATACAGAAATAATAGTTTTATTTCATAAATAATGTTTGAGCTTACTGAATTAGAAATAAACAAACATGAATGATCATGGCGCTACTTACGTGACATGTCACATTTTCTAATTATGCAACACATTATCGTATTTGTTTTTATGTCTTTTTTACCCTAACTTATTAACGCTTTAATATAGTTTATTATTAAAAAAATCGTAGGTCTAATTTGCCCAATTTTTATATACCTTCTATAACTAGAAAACTAAATAATTCTTCACCTTCTCAAACTCTACGTAATCTATATACTTGTATACAACACCTTAATTTTAACATTTAACAGTTCAAAAAATATTTCAAAATAAAAAAATTCAATCTTCAAAGGTAAAATACTAAAATCATCTCCTATTTATTAACTCTTTACTACAATTTATTATTGAAAACTTTATAAAACTAAAAATATAAAACTAAAAAATCAATTGTACAACTTTTAAAACTTTATGCTATGACATATATTTGCATTAGGTTTTAATTTTGACTATGAACACCTCAAGAGAACTTTAAAAAAAATTTGAAGAAAAGTACGATAGTCATGTTTGAAACTAAAGACTACACTCAAAAGTTAATTTTTTTTTTCTGTTTCACTTTACGAAAGCAATATACAAACTAAATGTGACTTAATTTGTTAAAATACGTCAAAATATCAAAATAAATGTGTATTCAAGAATTAATTTTACTTAAATAGTGCAAACTTTGAAATAAAAATCATATACACCTAACAAAAACAAAAAACAAGCAAACAAAAAGTAATCACATACCTGATTTGACTTAATGTTCAAACACACTTTAAAATGCCAAATTAGAAATTTACTTTCACAAATTAATTTTTTAGTTAGATTACCTCAACCTCTCAAACTGAAATCATATACTCCTTTTAAATGTGGAAAAAAATTAATTATAAGTTTTAAGTCATAAGCTCTATGCGTCATCAATTATTAGATTACTCACGCTTTCAAAAAACTCTAACTAAGAAATAATGTAAGAACATGAGAGACAAAATTATATATTGAAATACATGTTATATCTCATGAGTCAGAGATTTTCTTATTAATAAATTAAATTATTGGTATTTGATTATGACTCTTATCACCTCAAATATTCAACAAGATAAGAATAAAAAATTAAAAGAGTAAACGATAAGTAAGGATTTAAAGTTTTGTACTTTTACTTGCACTTTAGAAAAATTCTAAATAAGAAAGAATGTAAAAATATGAGAGACAAAATTATATACTGATATTATTATTAAAGCTTACTACAAATTAATATGATTACTAGCACTTAAACAAACTTTAAATATGAAAAATATTAGTAATCGTTAAAATAAATGTCGTAGCTCATAATTCAGGATGTATAATTGATTTATACTCTTAATGAACAAATGAATTATTAGAACATAGGCATTACTAGAATCACTAGAATACATTATAAAATTAAAAACTCAATCAATAATCTATAAAACAAAAATTAAAGTAAGTGAACATAAAAAAGAACTTTTTAACCCTTTGTCGTTGCAGCCACTCTATTACAGTCTATAAGATAAATTAGACGTGAACAAAATTTTTATCCATTTGACATATCTTTTACTCAATCGCATAGTAGCAAAATAATTACTTAAAAAGAACCGTATGATCGTTCTTTTAATTTTATCTTTAATTATCATTTGTAATCGTATGATATTTCACAAATGTAATAAATATGGAATCAGTTCGATATTTATATTTTGGAACACTTTTTTAGTGTTATATATATATATATATATATATATATATATATATATATATATATATATATGTTCATACCCTATTCTGGTCAGACCAGCAGGGCCAGCTAGGGGACCCACTTTGCACGACACATCACCCAGTCGATGGTCAGTTATTCAACGCTCACAGGCCTATCAAAGCGTCACATAATCAAGTCACGTGCTTTTTCCCTTTGAGAAGCAACCTTGGTATGCCTTCCCCCCCTCCCCCGAGGGGGTCGGCCGCCCAAAGGGAGTCGGCCACCCTAGGGGACGGCCACCTACCTTGACGACCGATGTCCGTCGCCCATGGTCTCCCTCCGTAGTCGCAGCGACCTTCGTCGCCCGCGTCCGCGCTCTAACTCTGCAACACTCGTCGCCCGCACTCCAACTCCGCGACTCTCGTCGCTCGCGCGCCATCTCCGCTACCTTCGTCGCTCACGTCCGCACGACAGCTCCGCGACTCCCGTCGCCCCCACACCTTCGCCGCGACCATCGTCTCCGCGCCCATGCGCCACTTCCATGACATGTGCCCCAGCACCAAGTATTGTTCCGCGACGGTTGTCGCCACGCCCATGCGCCACAATCATGCACAGGCCTCCGGGCATCACACTTTTTCACCACACCATGCGCCCCCACCATGGACGTGGAACATGCTTCGACCCACTCTCTGGAGTGTGCGGCATTCCGGGGGCTCCGCTCGTAGTGCTCCAGCACGAGGACCCCTCACCGCGGCATGGGCTTATCGCCATCACGGGCTTAGCGCCATCGCCGGCTCAATCACCGGGGGCTATGGCCCTCGCAACAGGATGGGCTTGCAACCCTGGAGCCATCATCGGCATAACCTTGAAGCCACTGGCATCACACTTGCAGGGATCTCCGACGCAAAGACTTCACCGCAACGGACCCTAAGCAACAAGCGACGACCATGGTCACTCATGTTACTCATTTTGTTGTTGATCGTCGACACCACCAGGGCAATGACCCACGGGTCACTCCGGGACGGGAGCAGGTCCTTGGAGGGCATCTCGCCTAGTCCACCTGGTAGTTGGCTACAGGGGCAACCCTCACCGATGTCAGGTTCTCTGCGCATCTCTTGACGCACCTTGTGGGATTCCGTAAGGGCTTGGACTGAAGGCTGGGGCAACGGGCTACTTTGACCATGCTACCGCAGCATGATCAGTCTCCTCAGACAGGCAGAGAGATGTTGCAGGGCAGGGCAGCACGAACTTAGGGACCGACAGTCCCAACGGAGAATCAGTGCTTTGGCCCCCCTGGCGACGAGTCGTTCTCAGGGGGTGACACATGTCAACTTATGACACATGCACATTTTTGCCTATAAATAGTGGACTTTGGAGCTTTTCCAAGGATCTTTCTCTCATTTGAACTTTTCACTTTCTCTCTCTAAAAAGACATTCTCTCTGGAATTCTAGTGAGAGAAACACACTTGGACTCCCGTCTCCGGACCCTCGACGCTGCATCTTTGATCACAGACTATCGATTGTCGGTCCCGTTCATCATCGCCCTGCCTGCGCGGCGCTGCCAGCCCTCGCGACCTGTCTGGGGAGCCTTGCTCTCAGCCCTTACTCCGTCCTTGCTGTCTCCCGCTTTGCCTACCTAGAAGCTGACTTTGTGGCACCTCCACGTAGCATCGAACCACTTTCCGCATCAACATATATATATATATATATATATATATATATATATATATATATATATATATATATATATACTTATATGTGAAATGAATGAATGCGACATATACTGAATTTGATGGTTAACTTCATGCGAACACAAATAAAGCTTCATTCAAAACTATCGATATAACGCCTAAATACCCAACCTTAACTCTAACAAAATATACTGACATTCAAATGAACGGAAACATAAGTCATTAAATATAACCGACTCGGGCCTTACCCGGATTACAGGACTAGTAAATATATAATAGATGAAGCTTTGTGCATTGTGGAGACGATACATAAGCTGTTTCTGGTGTTCTTTTCCCTTTTGACCTCTTTTAACTATGCGACATGTCATGTTTGTTTAATTTTAAGACACATCATCATCTTTATTTTGATCTTTTATTTCTCATTTACATCTACTTATTAAAATCTCACATGTATCATAACTCTTTATTTTAACTTATCATTGAAAAATTTAAAGGTATTATTGCTACAAATTTAGTTTACCTTATACATTATAAGAAAAAAGGCTTTTAGCGACGGGAAAATCCGTCGCTAAATTTTTTAGCGACAGATTTATCTTCGCTAAAAGTCTCTCGTATAAAAGCCCATTACTAATAGTTTGGCGACGGAATTTTCAAATCCGTCGTGTAATATTTAAGTTTTTGTGACGAATTTATTTATTAATTAATGACGGAATATTCGTCTCTAATTATATTTTAAGTATTTTAATTTAATTTCTTTTTTGCTAAATTAGTGACAGAATAAAATTTTTAGTAACAAAATATTCTGTCGCTAAATGTCTTAATTAGAGACAGAATAATCCATCGCAAAAAAACCGATAGTAATAAAAAAAAATTAGCGATGGATATAATCCGTCGCCAAAAGTCAAAATTTTTAAATTTTTTTTATTTATTTTTCTAATGCCCAAACCTGTAATAAAAAAATCAATCATCAACAACAACGCGCAATAGTCAATACACAAAGAAATATGTATAATTAATCATAAAAAAGACTCATTATGTACAAGCTGGGAACTGAATACAGCCGGTTAGGGGAGGGGAGAAGAGTACAAGCCGGGCGTGGGGGCTGGGAGGGAGCTGAGACCGGGCACGAGAAGGGGCTCATCAGGGGTTACCGAGTCCCAGATCTGGATCCTACTAATTCGGGGCCTGCTCGGCATGTCCAGCTGTGGTACCGTGCTGATCCTGCTCTCTGATCATCCTCAACACCACCGTAGCAATGCACGCGATCTCCTCGTCATCCAACGGATGCCGAGGAGCTGGTGTCTGTAGAGGGGCAGCAGGGGGTGAGGACGCTCCTATCACGGCATGAGCAGTTCCACTAGGCAGGCCACGTATGCGGCCTTTCGGCCGATTGACGACCTCTGGCATATCCAGCCATCGCTTTAACGCCCCAGTACTCACATCGATCCGCCGGGCAATATCTAAAATATAGTCGCCCTCCCAGTGCTCCTCGTCCTTGTCCTTCTTCCGTACGTGCGTCTGATTATACGTCAGAGCTATGACCTCATCCTCCTCAAGATCCGGGTGCTTAACCGCATTCTTGTGTCAGACGATGTCGTGTGGCACCGACCCCCCCGTGTGTGTCGGATCTTTGTTCCGTCTGTTCTCAGCCCCGCTCTTACTCTTGGCATCCCAACCTAGATCCGCAGCCCACCGATCTATCATCGCCGTCCACACAGTCAGAGATATCCAATGTGGGGGATATTTCGTCATCTCCGTCATCGGGGCACCTTCGGGCAGCATCTTCTTCGCCCTATCCTTTGCGTCGTGGAGCCATCGGCGGTAATTCTTGCCGATGTAAGCAAAGAAGGCCTGTTGCCCCAGTGCCTGCTGCTCAGGCGAGTCAAACGTGAACCCCTTGAAGAGGTGTCCACAAGTATAAAGCCAAAATATGACATTTTAGTGTCGGTGTCGATTGGACGCGATGTCTGTGACCTACCGACACCTCGACACCTCATCGACACATTCGGAAACGTGTCGGACACCTTCAGACACGTGTCCGACACCTACCGACACCTTCGGACACGTCCAAAGTCATTGATTTATTTTTTAAATGCCAGACACCGTGTCCGTCACCCCTTGAAGAGGTGTTCACAAGTATAAAGCAAAAATGTAACATTTTTCGGTGTCGGTGTTGATCGGACGGGGTGTCCGTGACCTACCGACACCTCGACACCTCATCGACACATCCGGACACGTGTCCGACACCTCATATAGGGTGTTCGAAGACATTGATTTCTCTTTTAATTGTTGGACAGTCGGACACCGTGTCGGACACCCATTGAAAAGGTGTCGGACACCTATTGGAGAGGTGTCCACAAGTATAAAGCTAAAATATGTTGTTTCGATGTCAGCGTCGATCGGACGCGGTGTCCGTGTCTGTGCTACCTAATGGGGATCTCAATCCAATTGGGTCCCATCCTCCGTCAACATTCTCAATTCTCAATTCTCAAATGCTCAATGCAATAAAAATTAATAAAAATCACACATTCAATTCAATTGGGTCTCATCCTCCGTCAACAATCTCAATTCTCAATTCTCAATTATCAAATGCTCAATACAATAAAAATCACACATCCAATCCAATTGGGTCCCATCCTCCATCAACAATCTCAATATCTCAAATGCTCAATGCACAATTAACAATCAAAAATCATCAATTAACAACCTAAAATCATCAATTAATAATCTCATTTACTTCAAATGCACAGCTAATAACCTAAAATCATCAATTAACAACCTAAAATCATCGATCAATAATCCCAATTCTCCAAAGCACAATTAACAACCTAAAATTATCAAACAAATGATCAATGTTCAAATGGAAAAAAATTATTCAAAATGCACATATCCGATGCGCTTGAATTATTTTAATTTGGGGTTCGATTCGATTAGGACAATTAATTTAGGATTCAATTAGGGGGTTCTATTTGTTCAATTTAGGGTTCGGTTGAATTGGGGCATTCAATTTAGGGTTCAATTAGGGGGTTCAATTAGTTCAATTTAGGATTTGATTAGATTATGGCACTCAATTTAGGGTTCAAT
This sequence comes from Escallonia herrerae, assembly GCA_033070095.1. Taxonomy (NCBI): domain Eukaryota; kingdom Viridiplantae; phylum Streptophyta; class Magnoliopsida; order Escalloniales; family Escalloniaceae; genus Escallonia; species Escallonia herrerae. The sequence continues at coordinate 261,699 of JAVXUP010000695.1, forward strand.
GAGGGGTTTAAATAGTTTAATTTAAGGTTCGGTTCAATTAGGGGTTCAAGTAGTATAATTAGGATTCGATTACATCAAGTTATGGTTCAATTATAGTTCAATTTAGTGGTCGGTTGACTTGGGGCATTCAATTAGGGGGTTCAATAAGTTCAATTTAGGGTTTGGTTGGATTAGGGCATTCAATTTAAGGTTCTATTAGTTTAATTTAGGGTTCGATTTGATTAAGGCATTCAATTTAGGGTTTAATTAGGATTCAATTACTTCAATTTAGGATTCAATTAGGGGGTTCTATTAGTTCAATTTAGGGTTCGGTTGAATTGAGACATTCAATTTAGGGTTCGATTGGATTAAGGCATTCAATTTAGGGTTCGACCCGGGATTAAGGAATTCAATTTAGGGTTTAATTAGGGTTCAATTACTTCAATTTAGGGTTCAATTATGGTTCAATTAGTTCAATTTAGGGGTGGGTTGAATTGGGACATTCAATTTAGGGTTCAATTAGAGGGTTCAATAAGTTCAATTTAGGGTTCAGTTGGATTAGGACATTCAATTTAGGGTTCAATTAGGAATTCAATTTAGGGTTCGGTTGGATTAGGGCATTCAATTAGGGGTTCAATTAGTTAAATTTAGTGTTCAATTCGATTAAGGCATTGAATTTAGGGTTTAATTAGGGTTCAATTACTTCAATTTAGGGTTCAATTAGGGGGTTCAATTTAGGGTTTAGTTGAATTTGGGCATTCAATTTAGGATTCAATTAGGGGGTTCAATTAGTTCAATTTAGGATCCGATTAGATTATGGCATTCAATTTAGGGTTAAAAATACACACTATTTCAGAAAATTGTAAAGTTTTACTAAAAATTCTAACGTAATCTAAAGTATCTTATTAACAAATTCCCATGAAACAACTTAGCTGATCACTAGACTCATTTTAATCACTCAACCATGTAAAACCAATCGTTTAAATAAGCATACACATTGTTGTATTGCATAGATACAATTACAAGTAAATTCGTGAAAACGGTACAAATGGATATGAAAAAACAGGTGCAAAACCTACCTAAAAATCAAGAGACCGCAAGAAAGATCGGCAGTAGTGGCGGCGGCGATTCTTCGGTTTTGAAGATCGGCGGCAATGGCGGCGACGGTGGCGGTGGTAGGCTATATTCCGTCTGGGGGTGGGTTGCCGGGGATGGCGACGGAGGTGGCGTCGAAGGAAATATCGCCGATGAGAGTTAATAGAGAGAGAGAGAGAGAGAGAGAGAGAAATGGGAGAAAAAAAAAATCGGAAGGGGATCTGTGTTTTTAAGACTTTTACCGACAGAACACCCCCGTCGGTAAAAGTCCGTCGGTAAAACTCTACTTTCACGACGGGTATTTTTACCGACGGAATTATTCCATCACCTCTATGTTTTTGAAAATCATCGAAAATTAAAAAGACTCATAAAATATTTATCGACGGTACTTTTCGTTGGTAAAGAACCGTCGATGAAAATCCGTCGCTGAAACATTTTAACGACGGAGTGTTCCAACGTTAAATATTTTTATCGACGGATATTCATCGACGATTTTTTTCATCGCTAAAATGGCTTTTAGCGACGGAATTTCGTTCGTCGCTAAAAGTCCGTCGTTAAATCCTTCTTTTCTTGTAGTGATAAGAGTTAAAAATTAATTTTACACATTCTAAAACTCTACTTAATCAATGTATTAACATTTTATGACTTAATTTTGACTATTAACATCTCAAAAATACTTTAAATAACAAAATAAGTACTCATAAAGAAAACATAAATTACAAGTCATCATGTTTGTTTTGGTGAACTATTTCTTCTTTACTTCTACTTATTAAAGTCACACTTGTATCATGAGTATTTAGTATAACTTATTATTAAAAATTCAGAGGTATTATTACCATAAGTTTAGTAGATCTTATAAGAATAAAAAAAAATCTCTTCTATACCTTCTAAAACTCTATCTAATTATGTGTCAATATATTATGACTTGATTTCGACTATTAACACCTCAAAAACACTTTTCATAATAAAATAAATACTCAAACATAAAGAAAACATAAATTACACGTCATCATGTTTGCTTGGTGTTCTATTCTTTTTCTACCTCTACTTATTATAATCATACACATGCATCATGACTCTTTATTGTAACTTATTATTGAAAATTTTTTAGGTACAATTAACATAAATTTAGTTGACCTTATAAGAGTAAAAGGAAATTAATTTTACATCTTCTAGAACTCTACATAGTCAATGTATCAACATATTGGACTTGATTTAGCCTATTAGCACCTCAAAAATACTTTAAATAACAACATAAATACTCAAACGTAAAGAAAACATAACCCACTTATGGAAAAAGAAATTATAGGTCACAAATTAAAAGCTTTTTTTTTGCTTGCTACACAAGCAACATGTAAAAAGAATATGTGTTAATTGTTATAAATAATTTAAAAGTACCAATATGATATTTTATTTCATCAGTTAATTCTAACTATATCACATTGAACTTTAAAATACATAAGGTTTTCTAAGTGTTCTTTTTCTTATTTATTCCTCTTACTTATGTGTCACATCATTGTATTTGTTTTAATGTACTTCTTTTTTTTATACAACTTATTTACTCTTTAATAACATTTATTATTAAAAATATTTGTGAACATTATTGCCCCAATTGTTGTAAACCTTTTAAAACTAGAAAAATAATTCTTAAAATTTTAATTATATAACATTGAACTTTCAAATACATTAACCTTTTTAGTTTTTTTAACCCCTCTTATTTATACAACACATCATCCTATTTATTTTTGTCATTTTCTTTTTTCACCCCAACTTATTAACTATGTATTATAATTTATTGTAAAAAAATTATGGATATTCTTGGCCCAATTTCAATAAACCTTTTAAAGTTAGGAAAGTACCTATAAAGTTTTTAAAACAATACCTAATGAATATATTTACATATTAGGCCTTAATTTTGACTATTAATACATTAAATGTATTTTAAAATAACAAAATAGAATCTCACAAATATAAAGTACATATATCATGTATAAAAAATAAAGATTAATACTTAACATCTTTTCATATAAACAATATATGAAACGAAAATGACTTCGTTTTTAGATATCTTGAAATGTCAAAATAGCAGTTTATTTCACAAATTAATTTTAATATAATAACTCAAAGACTAAAGTAGAAATCATATACTTTTTTGAATGCTCAAAATAAAGATTCAAATATAACGTATTTTTAAATTGATTACTTTAAAAAATCTTCAAACACATATCAAAGCGATACCTTCAAAAATTGTTGAACATGATCTTGAAGTGAAACAATTAAACATAGAGATTGTCACCGTAATGCCACGCTATTTCTTTTATAGGGTTAATTTTATCTTTTGAAATTATGGTTATCTAAGAGATTTTTGGCCTCTATGCAGGTCATAAGAAGATAGCCTACAACCTCCCATACAGTGAAGCTCAATGGTCGTGGTATACTTTTAGTGGCACTTACTTCATGACTTTTAAAAGGTATTTTAAAAAATTATCAATTATTGTGTCAACAAAAATGACTTTAAAAATATTTATTGATAATTAATTGTTTTGTATAAAGGGTTGTAGGGATTTTCATGGGCGGTAGGTAAAAATGATAGAGCAAATTGCAAGAATCGTCTTAAAAATTTTGGAACCAAACCAAGATAAAATAAGAACTAAAAGCCATTAGTGAGTACAAAATTAGACTATAATCAAAAACAAAATATAAACAATTACGTCTACTCGTTTAGCCGATGAAAAAAAGCATTTACCTCTCTTTCTTGTGCGAGCATCACTTTGTACTTACCGAATGATGTATCCATGAAAGGTCAAAGTATCTGCCATGACCACTTTAAAATGTTGTATATATGAGGTTGAGGCGCGGACTAGATCACTCTTTTTAACACGATTCGTGCCCCTTTAAATAATGACGGGTACAGTAAGGTATTGAGGCGTTACCTCCAGGATACAACAGCTCAGTTCAAACTGTTACTTCACTCGTATTTTGCACTATGGAGTAAAGCCGAAGTTTCACACAATACCCTTCTTTGCCCAAATTCTTTAAAATAAATATTACTAGATAAGTGTCAATAAAAAAAGATACCTCGCTTCAACACCCAATATAACTGGATATGGTTTACCAAAAAATAGTGTTATATGGAGGTGGTGTTCTTGGCACAAAAGGCAATAACAAGAAAATGTAGGATCCTTGAAGAGTATGGTGACATGTTAAGCTTAAAATGGAAATGATAACTTAAGATTGTCACCCACCAACCTGAAAAACCATCCACTATGCAATATATATACAATGGTGTTAAAAGTGCAGCTCATGACCGTGGGTTTAAAATCTAACGTAGGTAACAAAAGATATAAAGGTCAATTATAAGCCAATCAAATGTATTGAAATGACTTTATTGAAAAAATTATGATGAGGTATAAAGGTCCATCATAAAGAAAAACATAATACGGCACTTTAACCACAATTATGGACCAACAAAGTGATGGTATTAAATAATAATTCTATAGCCTTTATGGTAAAGGCTTAATTACTGAGGACATAAGACGAAACAATACATTTTTAGAATTAGAGTTTTTATTAAAATACTTCAACAATCCCCCACTTATTTTAATAAAAATAGAAATAAGTTTATTTGGGCAAAGATAGATTATCATACATTATGAAAGTGGCTCTGTCTTGAAACGATGACTACTTGAGGACACATGGAATCGCATCACCCACATGATACTCCAGGTGTTCTAAACCAAGCTTTTCAAATTATGCCCTTGTGCTTTATCCCAATTTTCACGAGTGCTCTAGAGAATCAGCCCAACTCTCATCGGAAGCAGCCCTACTTCCTCACTCGTATATGTGAGTCTATCGAGGATGCTCCCGTAACTAATATATCCCACCTGTATGGTCTATAGAACTCATTAAGAGATTATAAATAATCTCAACCTCCAATATCGTTATGAGAAATATGTACGTACACCTTAGGGAGGGACATTATGTCATAAGACATGAACAGTACATGTATAATAACAAGTCACTCTATAATTCGTTGGTCTCCTACCTAATTATTGAGATCTCCAGTCCCTAGGAGATTGTCTCTTTATAGGTGACTTATACAAATTAGGCTTAAGTCTCATCCCTATCGATGTACACTAGACCTTTGCCTCTAACTAGAGATTCATAATTTTTCACGTCATTTTCAACAAAGGTCTGATTAATAGGTGGTACACATATTTTTTCACACCAAAATGATGAATTAACCAACTGCTTATTCATTATTAAGGCAACTCTTGCCTTACCTCGAATATACACTTCCATCAAGTTAGAAGACTAACAAATCATCGAGGCAACACTTTAAAATGTTGTCCCATATAAAACCATCATGTTTTCAATCTGGGACATATGTTAAGGCAATGGGAAAATTAGGAAAAGATGGGATTGAGAGTTAAATATTTGTAGATGAGGGGTTTGTATTGGGAAATTGTGAAAAAGTGGGGTATATTTTGAAAATCTCTGAAAAAGGGGGTTAGTTGGACAAAAATGGGTTTTTTTTAAACCATATTTTTTCCCATCCCCAAAATACCCCTCCCCCTGTTTGTCCCACATCAAACTTTTGGATTGATATTCTCAGCATTTACTTTATTCTCTTTCCAACCAAACTCTATGGCTCCCTCTCTCTCCATTTCCATCTGCCGACGACTCCTCAACGTCGTCCACTTTCTGGCGACGACACGACGACCGCGCATTCACCTTCCGGCGACGCGATCTACATCCCTCTCTCCAAATCAAGTGTCTCTATATCTCTCTCTCTCTTCCCCAATTCCATCTGTCGGCGGCGACGACACCTCCACCTTCCGACAACGACGATCCATGGGTTTAAAAATCGATCTATAGTCGTCGACGACGACATCCTTTCGCTCCATGGGTGCTAAAATCGATCCATTGGCAACGTCGACTCCCTCTCTCCTCCAAACCGAACCTTTCGACGACGACATAGCTGGACAGCACCTTACGGCTGCATCACCTCCACCTTGATCACGCAAGTTTGGATTGTGCTGTCTATTTGTGAATTGCTTGGGTAAGCTATATTGTATTACATATTACTGGAATTTTCTGCTTTGTGTTGTCTGTGAAACTTTTATATTTGGTTCTTATGAATGACCATTAAGATTAGTGCAATTCATTTATTGTTTTCTACCATGAGAATCCCTTGTTAGGTGAATAATCCATCTTTGTTGAGTTAATTATCTTCTGCTCTGCACATTGATTTATGGAGACTCAAAATTTTCATTCTTATAATGTTCTTGGCATTTGCCATCCTGGTTCTAGTTAACAGGACAACGGCGAACAAACTTATAGCATCATTGATAAGCTTTCAATTTTTAACATTCCACCCAAATCACACAGGTTAGCAACCTTTGTTTTGCTACCGATCTTCATAGCGTTCTACCTCATTTTCTTTCATCTACATCGGTAGTGTAACTAGCCTTTAATCCACTTAGTGTTGCCATTGTGAATAATTTGATTATTTTGACATTTGTACATCCGTTCCTATAATGTTCTTGGCATGTGCTTGTTGAAATTAAAGTGCATGTCATAGTTGTTTTGGCGATATACATCTACTTAAGGGTGATGCTATCGGCACTTGAATAGTTTAATGCAAGGAAAAAGTATCAAAATTAGAATGCTGTAACCAATTATAGAAATAAGAAATTGCAATATCAGCATTTTTAGATGGGATACTACATCCTTCAGAGTACGACAGTTCATACCATAAGACTAATAGTTAATTGGCTGATTGATGAGTAGAAATATTGGCAGTATCAATGTGGTACTGTATTGAAATAGCCACAGCAATTAAGGACTATCTTTTTCACAAGGTAGTATTATTTAGGTTCAAGTGATCACTAAAGTACATGCTTGCAATGCATAATGTTCTTTCTGATTGCAGGTTTTGGACACATAAAGTGATGGCATATGCCTTTACTTTTTGGACGTGCTTTGTGTTACAGTAGGAGTATGCAACAGTTGCATCGACGTGGTTGCACTTTCTTGCATCAGAAAGGCCCCATCCCGATCAATTTACAGTATATCGCACTACTGCTCATGTTATGGCAATTTGTAAAGTGATGTATCATGTTATGAATTTTCAGCACTATCAACGCTGTCTAACACGTGGGAATATGTTACCTTTGTTATCCTTTGACTTTACTTATAAACATAGGATGAGAATGAGCTTGGTGGTGTCTTCAAGGCTTGTTTAAAGCTGATTTGCTTGCAGTTTTGGTTGGAGAGATACAAGAATTTTTTTAGCATAAAGTAAGGACTGGACAGCTTTTTTCAGCTAGTTAGCCTAACAACAGATGGTGTGTGAGAAGCTGGGATACCCTGGCCTAACAACAACATTTATCGAAGATTATGCACTGCTTTAGGGATTAATGAGGGAATAATGTCTCAAGGAAGTTGAATTTTTGTGTACTTGGCTGTATAGTTTTGATTATTAGTAGGATGTCTTACAACTTAGTATTTGTGGATGATGATGTACAAAGAGTTAGGATTTCTGATAATACATCACGACATCAGGTTTGATTGAAGCTTTTAGATATTCCGTAAGATTTGTCAAGTTCATTTTTACTTGAAATTATTAGTTGATATTTTTGAAATGGTACTGTCCATGAAGTTTATTCTAAACTACTACTTACTGCTTATCCCATTTGGAGTGAATGGAATACTGGAACAATATTTTCTTCAAGTTCTTTCTGACTAGTTGCCACACATTTACCTGTGTACTGTTCAAGATTATGTACAACATGTGATGGAATACTTGAAGAATAGGAACTGTCCAAGAACAAAGCATTTCTCATATTTAGGCATGCAGTAACTTTATAACCGTTAACAGCAAAATATTTATCCATAGTTTAGGCATGCAAGAGTTTCAAAATAGGAAATGATACATCCGTCCTATCATGAGCCATTTTCATTTGAAAATGTAGCTTTCAAGTGACGTAGAGACTTGACTTGAAAGCACGTTGAAGTCTCCAAATACTCTTTCGTCGTTCGATTGGATACGGCGATTGTACTGAGCGAACCGCACCACTGCATTTGTCTATTATTTTCAAGCATTTGCTCATGTACTACTCTTGTAGCTACACATGGGATTATCGTCATCACTAGGGTCTGTTATAGCACCTATGTAGCTTTTCATCCATTCAAAACTTTATGTAGCTTGCACTAGCTATGTACTGTGCTCCCCATATTCCAACTTATGTTCACCTTACGTGATGATTCATGTCAATATGTGTTACTATTCGTCTATATTACCACGTTTGGAGTTTTTAAGAACCTGTTAAAATTATATTTAACGGGTTGACAGTAAACATTCCTATGCTTGTAAGCCAGTTACTGGAACAACGTTATTTGCATGGCGCCATATTCATTGCATCATTATTGTTTTACTAATACCGTATTTACTGCACAAGTGGAGCACCTTGCGGGATGGATAGGTCATTTGCGCATGCATTTAATCAAGGTTGTACACGGTTTAGGTGACACACATATAGTTTATGCAAAAAACCGAGCACTTTGCTCTCGGCAACACAAGTCGGTTTCTGCAGAAACGCAAGTACTTTACACAAAGGTGCTTGTCGAAACGTGCCACTGCCCAAGTCATTTCTGCGCATACGCAATACTAAAAAATTTTTTGATAGGGAAGTAACTCATGTCCAAGCACCCCAAGGTAACTTTTCGTATGCACATGGCTGGGGCCAATACCTCATAGATTGCGAGATCCATCGATGCCAAGAAACCATGGGTAAGTCACAAAAAGTGGCACAAATGAAGCCCGTTTCGCGAACAAAGACAAGCTTCATGCTCCATCACACAGCGGTGCACGGCTTCAAAGGACCAAACCAAAAACTACATATGGGGGTCGAGACAATCAACAAGCCACTTTGCAACAGACCTTACATCTCAAAGCGGGTCTAATTCTTCTGATCCATCATCGTCGACCGTTGTCGAAAAGTCCAAAATTTTTCTCATGTTGTGGTGTGCTTGTAACATTGATACGTGGGGTGACCCTGCGGGAACTATACACATACAACGCCATGGGATAGTCAGGTCATTGATGGATTCGATTCCTCTATTTTGTTGGTTGAAAAGCATAGCGTTTCGTCACCTCTCTGTTAGACTGCATTTTATCAGCCCGGTTACACGTAGTTGTTGAGGAGAAAATGATCCAATACAGAGTGGTTGATGTGTTCACTGATCAATCATAGAAGAACGGGGGTAGACGCAAACGGTTTGGGTGACACTAGTCGTTTTCTAAGGAAACACAAGTCCATTTGTGCAAAAGTGCATGTCGGATTGTGCAGATGTCTTAGTCTTTTTATGCAGAAATTACTGGGGGGGGGGGGGGACAGGCACATGCTTTTTTCTCGGTGGGACTCCTAGATACGTGGGATGACCTTGCGGAAACTGTACACACACATTGCCGAGGGGGTTGGGTGTTTCTCGATGGATGTTATTCCTCCGTTTTGTTGGTTGAAAAGCATAGCGTTTCGTCACCTCTCCATTAGACCGCATTTTATCGGCCCGGTTACATGTAATTGTTGAGGAGATTGTATGTTGCAACGCTCTGGAAGTTGATTATCCCGCAGGAAAACAATAACAAAAAGCGGTGTTGTTATTCTTATGCAAGTCTATATCTATATATGACCAGATAAACTGCTGAAACATTTGGTTTAAAATTACGACACATCCGATTTTTAGAACTATATCTTTGTGCCATGTAGGATTCCTTTGAAACATCTGTGTCTGCCACGTAAGCTTCAACTTTGCACGTCGTAGTCCCCCTACTTAGTTGGGTAAGACTTATATTGTATATTTGCTCACACTTTGAGAAGTGTTTATATTATTGCTAAATTTGGAGCTTTCACACTATACTCCTTTTGCTACAAATAACTATAAGGCGTTCTAAATACGTTGCATATTACAAGGATGTTTGTCCGGTGCAATTGATCCGAACACCCCAAATTACCATCGTGATAAGTAATTGCGCAAACTAATAAATGCATTTATGCAAATTTTACCGAATAAACATGGTTTCACTTAAAATCACCTTCGGCAAGAGTGGTTTTTTTTTTTTTTTTTGTCATTGCAAAAATTTACTATTCTTTTGGAACATATGAAAGAAGACGTAGAAATTCCAACAGAATTAGACGCTCGCAACATTCGTTCTTTGAGGTAGCTAAAGGTAAGTTTGAAAGGAATCTAATTTTTTATTAGTTATATCGTTAAGTTCTAACATGTTACACTCAGTTTTAACTAAAAAGAGATTTGATTTCAATTGAAGATTAACTTGTGGCAAGCTAAGATTGAGTTGGAAGATAACAAAAGTAAATCTAAGGATAAATGAGTAAAACTACTTTTTCCCCCATTGATCAATAACAACGAAAAATTATAATAGTTATGGAAATGGTATTATGGAGCTTCCAGCGGTAGATGTCATAGTACGACGGTGGTGGGAACTGTAAAGATGATAATGATTGTGAGCATGATGGTGGTAATTGAATAGTTCAAGTGGCAGCATTGTTAATGAGACTGAGATTTGTAGTAGGTCCGACAAGCGATGGATGCAATGGTGTTGGCGTGTAGTTCGCGAGCTGGTTGTACAAGAACCATAGTCGTAGTAATGGTTGCAATAATGATGACAAAGTTGAGGGTAGTGGTAAACACAAGAGCAGAGC
>JAVXUP010000695.1:277500-371330 GCA_033070095.1 Escallonia herrerae
GGAATGAGCTAAATGCCCAATAAGGTCGCTCAAGGGACCAATCAAACAAAACAAAAATATATGAGAAACAAAATTTCAGAAGCACAAAATGTTTCAACAGAATGGATAATCAAACTAGATTTCCAATGTCAAGCTATATCTGAAATACAAAGACAGACACAAAAGTTTTCATCGGAACTAATAATCAAACCAGATTTCGAATGTCAAAACATATCGGTATAATAAAATTTCAAAGGCACACCTGTTTCAAGTGAATAGAGATCAGACCAAATATTAAATGCCAAAATATATCTGAGTACGGAGACAGACACTATCAGACCAAATATCAAATGCCAAAATATGTCTGAGCACGGCGACAGATACTATAAGACCAAATATCAAATGTCAAAAGATATCTGAGTAAAAAGACAGACACTAGAGAACCATTCAGAAAGTGGTCACATACGTCATTCCTGACATATGAGGCCGGTTCAGAAAGTGGTCACATACGTCATTCCTGACATATGAGGCCGGTTCAGAAAGTAAGATTGTGACCGCGATCTCTAGCTCTCAACTCTCCTGAGCTAGCCCACGTTTCAATTCACGTGGGTAAGTCGAAAATAAGTCACATACACTGTGACATGACTCATAAAATCACCAAAACAAAATCTCAAAATAACCGTTATCAAATGTCGAACAAATCAAACCATATTCAAAAGTTTCAAAATTCTATTATCAAATAACGAACTCGTCAAACAATAAGTGGAGTTCACGAAATATTGATGATCATAAATCACCGAAACGACGATATCAGTATGTCAATATTCTGAGGTCAAACAAATCCGACGGAATTTAATTTTTCACAAATCATAGAATTGACAATAAGTCATTCTTAACAAAGTTCAAAACAAAAAAGGAGAGGAAGAATCACTTATCCCCATTTGAAGGAGTTCGGATTTCAAAAGAATCTAAAGACATACATGAGCGATTGGTCCATCGCTGATTTAAATTTTTGAAAGTAAACCCTTACCTTAATCAAGCCTTTAAGAATGCAAATCCTCAAGCACCACTTTAGAACTCAAGAGTTTCCCAAGCCTTCTCCTTCTCTCTTTCCACCGCAAGGGTAAAGGGAACAAACTTTCCAAGCCTTTTGAGAGCCACAAATCCTTAAGCTCCTCCTTAGAGCTTCTAAACTTTCCAACCTTCTTCTCTATCTCTCTCTCTCTCTCTCTCTCTCTCGTGCAAAGGAGGAGAAAGAAACAGAGGACCCCAAAAAAGGCTAGGAATAAAATAAAACACTGTTTATATTGGAAAAAATTTTAAGTTTCTATTCGACCGAAAATAGTTTTCAGTCGACCGAATCCGACAGACGTGAAAATGGTTCACTTTTCATTCCACCGAAACACCTTTAATTCTACCTAAAGCACTTTTAAGTCCACCGAAAATACATTTAATTCGACCGAAAACACTTTTAATTCGACCAAAAATAATTTTGAGTTGACTGAAAGTACTGTTCATCGACTAAAAATTTCAAAAAACCTTTTTTGACGACTAAAACCCTTTATAGTCGACTGAAAACCACTTTTAGTCGACTGAAAACTTTAGAAATTCCAAAACACCATTTTTCCTCATTTTGATTAGAACAAAACCACTTTCATTCGACCGAAAATGAGTTTTTAGTAGACTTAAAACATTTAAGTCGACCGAAAACTTCAGTAGCTCATTTACACACAAAAAAATCTTTTCATTTGAAGCAAAAACCCATTTTCATTCAAAGCCAAACTATTTTCATTCGACCAAAAATTTCAGAAACAATCCCAATTCATTTTCTTAATTTTAACAAAAGATCACAAACTTATTTATTCAAAAATATTAATTTCGCACAAGGAAAAGGAAATTTTCGGGGTATTACATATGATGCTGCCCTGATAAGAGCATGGAAAGAATGGGACTGAAAGCATGGTTCAGAATATGATCACCCGAAGGAGTTTTCAGAGCAACAAGTTTCTCTTCTTGTACATGAAAGTGGTGGTTTTTTAAAGAACCAAGGACTAAGTTATTGAAGTGAAGCTAATGGAAGTTTCTCGAGGTACCATGTAGTTTGGCTCCAAGCTTTTGCTTCTTCCAGTCATTCACAATTCACCAAACCGAGCACCTACCCCCCTGTCCCTGCTTCTACTCAAAAGCCTCTAAAAAAACTCTCTCTCTCTCTCTCTCTCTCTCTCTCTCTCTCTCTGACCCAGTCCCTAGCCGTAGGGAGGGGTAGACGAACAACAGTTCTCAACAACAATGACAATAGTTATGGAAGGCAAGAGTAACACAAAGGCATCTAAATTATGTGCCTCAGGCAACTAGTTATAGATTTTCACACACTTTTTCCTCAATCAATATCATATTACTCACTTGCTTTATATCTTACTTAACAAACTGATGAAGATTGCCTCCAGTGCTATGTCATGTTTGTTCAAGAACATGGTGGTTAGATCCTTGAAATCATTTGCAAGCATGATATAGGTTGTCATGGATGTGAATGCAAATGGATCTAAAGATGCTAAAATTGGGAGACAACATTGATGATGTGCAAGATCTTGATATTTGTATGGATGTATGGGATTTGTCTAGTGTTGAACACTTCTACATGGTTAATGATGGTTTTCTTGAACAAATTGAAGTTGTATGAGAGTCTGATGCATTTTAAAAAGATGTATTAGATTTCTTAAATTATGAATCATGGATCTTGATAATTTTGCTAATGGCTTGATGAATGTGATTTATTCTTTTACTTTGATCTTGGTTTTGGGCGTAGTCCTTGTTTTATATAAATTGCAAAAAAATAAATACATACCCGACAGTCAGTGCCGCAGGCATAAGTCTATTTATTTAAAAAATTAAAAATCTGAAAATACCTATAGCGGCAGTTAGTGTCATTGTCTATAATCTTCTAGTTTATTTTTAAAATTAAAAAAATATTTAGCTATGACGGCGCCAATGACCGACGGCATAGATAGCCACCGTTGGTAAAAGCAGCATTAGAAGGCGGATAATGGGGGAGATATGTCGGCGTTTGACTGCCAGTATAGACCCGTATGACCGCCAGCATATGTCTAGCGCAACGTGACTAGAGGCGTCGTTGCCCTAGGGCCGGCTATACCTATGCCGATGGTTTTTTGGCCTATGGCGGCGTTTCACAGCCGCCGGCATAGGTGGTTTTTCTTGTAGTGTATATATTACTTTGTAAATTGCATATCTGACTTATAATCCGGACTTGATCCAAACGCTAAATAGGATTTCTTGCTTATCCAGTCTTATCCGATGGTTTAGCTTGTTCGGCCTTATCCAGCCTTATCCTGTCCTATCCCGAATCCTTATCCTTGTCGCCAAACACAACCCAAGTGTACATGTTAGCTTTGAGACCATGATCAAAGAAACCTGCCCTTGCATGAAGGAATTCAATTCTGCCATAGCATGCACATCCAAAAGGTTATATCCAAGTATCTTAAGGATTTATTTATTATTATTAAAAAATTATTGCTAAAAGAAAAGTTAGGAAGCTTGAAATGTTCCTTCAATTTTTATTTTTCTCTTTCAAATCATGTTTCCACATGATATTGTCGTCAGAGAAGGCAATATCACGATAAGATTATAAAGGATGCACCACTAGTGTCACGCGAAAATGATAGAGCAAATCACAAGATATATGTCAGTAAATTTTACTCTGGCGCCATTAAATATAATGCATGATGCATACCAAGCATATAACATATGCAATTATCAATTCATAAGTAGCTTCATGAGCTACACAATCAAGTTCATAAAGCAATACTAGGAATTTTATACATAGGTATCTCAAATAATCGCATACTTAGTTATGCCAAGCAATAACTGCATCCACCTGTTTGCATGGTAGGTTCTATAAATAAAAGTCACATTAAATCTTTTGGACCATATACATACATATATTAACTGATATGGGAGAAAAGTACCGCCTAGTAGATGGAGACACGTGTCACCATCTGACGCCCTTAAAACTGTCACACCACTACTGGATAAGTGGAAAGTGGTAACCACCCACCTTCCCATTATGGCAATAACCACTTACTTAATAGCAGTAACTAACCACTTACTTAATAGCAGTAACTACCCACTAATAGGAGTAACCTCCCATTAGTCTAGTAACTCCCTAATTAAAGGGAGAATAACTAACCACTAAGGGAATAAACTCTATAAAAGGAAAAGAAGGGAACAATTGAAAGGTAAGTGACTTAATCTGAATCTACACTAAACTCTTTTTAAACATTTTCTGAGTTAAACATCGGAGAATTTTGCCGGAAATCCTTGCGTTGAGTCATCGGTGTTGTCTTTGCTGTGCAGATCTATTCACGAAGCAAGTTTCGGATTTCATTCACAGCATTTTGGCGTCATCCATGGGACCGACATTCGTGAATAGATCATGGCTCAAAATCCCCATCCGTAAGTTCAACAAAACAGAGCACTCGCGTCAAGTTCATCATCGACGCTACTCTGTGACCTTACTCATGGTGGAGCCACCTCCCAACCGATTAATCGTGGAAAAAGAGTGGCAGATACCCCGGCAGCCACGGCGACGGTGCCAGCAACTGTGATAGCCGCGCTACTCCCCACAAACCTTACCTCAACTCCATTGTAACCTGCTGGTCCATCTGAACCCCCTACTATCAGAGTCACTACGGTCGCTACCGTCAATATCACTCCACCGACTGTCGACAACAAAGCTAACCTACTCGTTGTCATTCAGACAATGTACCGATCCATTGAAAAGTTGCAAGCTGCCATTGAAAACCCACTTTTGCAACTGGAGCCTCCTAGGCCTCCTAAGGGAAAGCATATAACTGATGCGTAGAGGCAATCTATCCATCAGCGATTGAATTTTCTTGAAGGAGCAGGCGATTCTAAAATTTAGGATAGGGCACGTAACAACCAACATGTGATACAAGTGGAAGATGAGTATTCCAATGATGAACAACGTAACCCAAGATCCAAAAGACATGAAGAGAGCTACTACGAGGCTCAATCCACTGCAAACACTTATCCCAATACTGCTGACAACCGAGCAAAATGCTACTCCAACGCTCCAATCATTGTCGGACGCCCGTTCGCGGAAGAAGTTGATCTCTTCCCAGTTCCCCCAAACTTTAAAATGCCTCCATGTGAGTCATATGGTGGCACAGGGGACTCAATGGAGCACTTGGCCTGTTTTACCTCGGGCATGAACTTGCATCTGGTCCCCGACCAGATCATGTGCCGGGCATTTCCCGTAATGCTGAAAGGAGCCGCACATGTGTGGTTCCAACACCTAGCACCTCGCTCCATCTCTTGTTAGGCTCAATTAGTTGAATCCTTCTGAAGCAATTTCCTCACAAGTCGTGTGCAAAGGAAGAATTCCTCGACCCTCTTTCGCATAGTCCAGGGACCAAAGGAATCATTAAAGTCATACTACGCCCGCTTTAACTCTGAGAAGCTTCTTATTGATCACTTGGATCCAAGAGTGACATTCACAGCAATGGCTAAAGGAGTGAGGCCAAGCACACCCTTACGTTTCTCATTAAACAAACGCCTGCCAGAGAACATATTTGACAGGGTGGAAAAGTATCTTCAAGCTGAAGAAGATTCAACCACCTCACAGCACGAAGAAACACACACAGGGCAAAAAAGGTGAGATCATCCCAAAGGGAGAGCTCCAGATGAATCCAAGCACTCACGAACAACGCTCCCTAAACCGTTTACCCCTCTCAATACTTCTCGTGGGCACATCCTAAACCAGATCAAAGGCCAAAAACATCCTCAAATGGCCAAAACCTATGAGAGGACCAGTCAAAAAAAGAGACTCTCAACTATATTGTCACTTTCATGAAGATCACGGACATACAACCAATGAATGCAAGGTGCTTCAGCGCGAAATTGAAAACCTCATAGCTAAAGGGCATCTCAAGCAGTTCATCAAGGCCAACGATCAACAGCAAAATGGAAAAAGGAATCAACGGAGAATAGAGGAGATGCTCCCGAAGGACCCCCCAGTGATTAACATTATCTCTAGAGGACCGAGCACTGGAGGATTATCTAGCTCTTCCCGAAAAGCCTATGCTAGGCAAGTTAATCTAACACACAAGGACTGGCGAAGCGAACGAAAGCATCGACCTCCTTGGAGTTCGACGATGCAGATCTTGACGGAGTAAGCCATCCGCATGATGATGCTCTCGTCATCACTTTGAGTATAGATGCTTTCCAAGTCAAACACATCTTGGTCGATTCGGGAAGCTCAGCCAATATCATCTTCGAGGACGCATTCAATCAAATGGGGATTTTCGACGACAGGGTGAAGCCGATATCTTCTCCTTTATATGGCTTTACAGGTGCCTCTGCACTAGTGAAAGGAATCGCCTCTCTCACTGTCGTTGTTGGGGAGGTGCCTTGTCAGGCCGTACATACACTCGATTTTCTTATCGTTAAAGTCAAATGGTCGCATAACAGGATTTTGGGCTAGATAGGCCTCAACAAGCTACAAGTAGTGGCTTCAACTTACCATTTTATCATGAAATTCCCTACGCCAACAGGGGTTGGCTTTGTAAAAGGAGATCGGACCCTTGCCCGAATGTGTTACGTGGCCTCTTACAGAGCCGAAGAGACACTTTCCATCGATGATCAACGTGATAAGAAAGCATTAAGGCGTACAGAGCCTGTAGAAGCTCTTATTTTTGTATCACTCGTAGCAGGAGATAACGAACGACAAGTAAGAATTGGCTCTATGCTAAAGCCAAACATTTGAAATTGATTAATCTCCTTTCTTTTATCCAACATGGACATCTTTGCATGGAGTGCAACAGACATGCCTGACATAGACTCGTCCATGATCACGCACCAGCTTTCAGTCGATCCTAAGTGCAAACCCGTTAAGCAAAAAAAGCGGCCTTTCGCACCAGAACGGCAAATGATAATCAAGAAGGAAGTTGATAAACTATTGGATGCTGACTTCATCAAGGAAATCGATTACCCCGAGTGGGTAGCCAATGTCATTATGGTGCCGAAAGGCAGGACGGGCAAGTGGAGGATTTGCATCGACTACACTGATTTGAACAGGGCATGCCCTAAAGATAGTTACCCGTTGCCACACATCGATACACTAATTGATGCCACATTAGGTCATCAACTGTTCAGCTTCATGGATGCATACTCCGGCTATAACCAGATCCGTATGCATGAAGTTGACGTAGCCAAGACAGCTTTCATCATGGATCATGGCATGTTTTGCTATAAGGTCATTCCCTTTAGGTTAAAGAATGCCGGAGCCACTTACCAAAGGTTGGTCGACAAAATCTTCAAACCCTTCATAGGAAAAAGCATGGAAGTCTATGTTGTCGATATACTCGTCAAAAGCCTTCGAGCTGAAGAGCATTTAGCTAATCTTCAACAGAGTTTTAGTCTCCTCCACGAATTTTGTATGCGCCTTAATCCAACTAAGTGTGCCTTTGGGTATCATCTGGAAAATTTCTCGGGTTTATGATCTCAGAAAGGGGAATTGAGGCTAACCCTGAGAAGATCAAAGCCATCCAAGAAATGGTCGCACCAAGACGTGTCAAGGAGATACAAATCCTAACTCGGTAAATCGCTACCCTTAGCATGTTCCTCTCTAAATCGGCCGAAAGTTGCTTACCATTCTTCAAAGCATTGAAGAATATCAAAAACTTCGAATGGATGGCCGAGTGTCAAACTTCCTTTGATTCGTTAAAGGAATATCTAACATCACCACCACTTATCTCCAAACCTGTCCTAGGAGAAGATCTTTTTCTCTACTTCGCCGTCGCTGAGTCTTTGGTCAGTGGAGTCCTAGTCCGAGAACAAGATGGTCAGCAACTCCCCATCTACTATGTGAGCAAAGTTCTTCAAGGAGCCGAACAGAGATATCCTAATACGGAGAAGTTGGCGTTCCCCTTGTTAACCGCCGCAAGAAAGCTTCAACCGTATTTTTAGTCACACACAAAAATTGTGCTCACCGACAAGCCACTTAAAGGGATCTTACATAGGCCAGACCTTTCCGGTCACCTCGTTCCCTGGTCGATAGAGTTAGGTGAGTTTGACATTCACTATAGGCCTCAGCCTTCGATCAAAGGACAGGCTTTGGCAGACTTTATTGTTGAATGCACTCTCCCAGTAGAAGAAGAGCCTCGTCCATCCACCCTATCAAAGTTGTTTACCTGGGCACTTTTTGTAAATGGATTGTCAAACACAAGTGGAAGTGGAGCGGGGTTAATCCTTAATAGGATGGATGGTCTGACTGTCGAGTACGCCCTTCGCTTTGACTTCCAGCTTCTAACTATGAAGCTGAGTACAAAGCTTTGATAGCCGGAATGCATCTAGCCCGAACTATGCGTGCAGAATCCCTTCATGCTTGCAGTGATTCTGCACTCATCGTGAAGCAAATATTAGGGGAATATGAAGTAATAGATCCAAAGATGGCCGATTACCTGTGCAAGGTGAAAGAGGTTGCACACACATTTGCACTTTTCAAGATCACACAAATCTGCAGAGAAGACAACACATCCGTAGATGCACTCTCACGATTGGCCTCCTTTGATCCGTCAGGGTTTAGCCGAACAATTCACTTGGAACTCTTACCTGAGCCAAGCATCACCGCACATGAAGAAATGCAGGCTGAACATTAGCCATCATGGATTGATCCTATCAAGGCCTACCTTCAAGATGGAATAATACCTGTCGACTGGAAGCAAGCTAGGAGCATCATTGTACGCTCAGCTCGGTATGCCATTATGGAAGATGTGTTGTGCAAATGCTCTTTCATACTCCCTTATCTTTGTTGCCTCACCCCTCTTGAGGTGAATTACGCTCTATGGGAAGTTCATGAAGGTATCTACGGTCAACATTTAGGAGGACGCGCATTAGCGTACAAAGTTCTTCAGTAAGGATACTATTGGCCGACCATGCATAGTGATGCTTTGGAATACACTAAGAAATGTGATGCATGTCAGCGTTTCTCCTCAACTTCTAGGCAATCGCCAAGCCATTTGTCAACCTTAAGCAACCCCGTACCTTTTGCAATGTGGGGTATAGACATCATGGGTCCTTTCCCTCTGGCCACAACTCAGCGCAGATTTGTAATTGTGGCCATCGATTATTTTACCAAGTGGGTCGAGGCCCAAGCCCTGACCACGATCACCGAAAAGAAGTGCGAAGATTTCTTCTGGCGTGCAGTTGTTTGTCGCTCTGAAACCCATGCGTGCTCATTACAGATAATGGGAAACAGTTCGACAACCCAACTTTTTGAACATTCTTTGCCAACTTGTCTATTGAGCAACATTTCACTTCCGTTGCGCACCCACAAACGAATGGGCAGACTAAAGTTACGAACCACACACTTCTCCAAGGTATAAAGAAAAAGCTTGACAGGGCGAAAGGACTATGGGTAGATGAATTACCCAAAATACTTTGGGCCTACAATACAACGACAAGAACCCCTACGGGCGAAACCCCTTTCAGTTTGTTATTTGGTACAAAAGCACTTATCCATGTTAAAATTGGATTGCCATCTATTCGGCTGACAACTCACGATTCGATCCAGAATGAGGAAGCCCTTCGAGCTAACCTTGACCTCCTTGATGAGCGTCGTAAACAAGCGGCAATGCGCCTCGCAGCCTACCAGCATCGAGTATCCAAATTTTATGACCAATGAGTCCGCCCTCATACTTTTTGAGTAGGCGATTTAGTCTTACGCCATCTAGAAGCTTCGGCCCCATGCGAAGCAATTGGCAAGTTAGCACCAAACTGGGAGGGCCTTACAGGGTGGTGAAGTTGGGAGGTCCAGGAGCCTATCACTTAGAACAAATAGATGGCAAGGCAATTCCCAGAATATGGAATGCAACTAACTTAAGGCGCTACTATGCATGAGCAAGACCGCGGGGGGCCATCCATATCATATCACCTCTTATCCTTATCACCGATCTTGCTCATGCATAAAATTTAGATTGCCTCAATTTTCTTATTACCTTATATTTTATGTTTGAACTCCATGGCTT
Organism: Escallonia herrerae; assembly: GCA_033070095.1. Lineage (NCBI taxonomy): Eukaryota > Viridiplantae > Streptophyta > Magnoliopsida > Escalloniales > Escalloniaceae > Escallonia > Escallonia herrerae. Next base: position 287,544 of record JAVXUP010000695.1, read on the forward strand.
TGTACAACCTAGGTTATTATTATTCCATTCTACTCGGCTTCACATGGCCGGTGATGTATACATCTTTCAATATGCAGAATAAAAGCATTGATTGCATAAAAAGTTAGTTACATATTGGGCTTCAAGGCCTAACAAAAGGAAATCTAGCCTACCATGCCAGATACAAGCAGAACCCTAATCAATTCATCCTACTTGGCCACATCCCTTGGTGATACCATCCCTTTAGAAGCTCCAGCTTCAGGGGTTGGTAGTTGCGGCCTCGTGACTACACCTGATCCTGAGGGTCCCATGCTTCGACTACCAGAGGGACTTGAAAGCACTCGCAAACTAGTTGCTGCTCTGTGTTCGGCTTTCTCAAGCCAAATGGCATTATTCGCGACAATCTCTCGTGCAAACTTGTGCTCTTAGATGCTTAAATCAAACTCCGGATGATCTTTTAAAATGTCTCCCTTGCACTCGTTATAACCATGGACGAGTTTGAATCACGATAGCGCAGGTCCAAGAAACCCTTTGACTTCTTAAAAAGTTGTACAGCTTGGGCTGCAACCGTTGATTTCTCAGCTTCCAAGTGGTTGACTTGGGTTGTCAATTCAGTATTAGCAAGCTCCAGTCGCTCCACCTTCTTGCTCAAGTCATCCACCTTTTTCTCAGCCTCTCGACGAAAGTTGTTTTCGATCATAACCTTCTTTTTCTCCTCGTCCAGCACTTTTTCGGTAGCGATTAACTTTTTGGCTCCAATCTGCACCTGCGCCATGGCCAGCACGACAAGAGCTTAGTACCAAACATAAAAAAGGCTTTAAACAAAAAAGATGGGGAAAAGGGGCTTTACCTGCGACATTAATTGGACCATCCTATTGGTTGTCTCAGTGACGCCATAGCCCGACAGAGTTTTGGGATCCATAGGAATGATCGCATGGCTGGACCAATCCCATGCCGTGCGACGAGACTTGAAGATTGATTTATCGATAGATACCCTTCAAGCAGAACGATGAGGAGTATCGGGTGGAACAGAGGATGGAGTAGCTCTACTCCTAGACCAACTCGGGACTTTTCGCTTTTTAGGAGCTTTTTTGGACTTGTTCACTGTAGACAAACCTAGGACAAAGTCAGACTGCGTCACATTTGGCTGAGACCCAGAGACCAACGCCCCCAAATCCAAGTCCAGCATCTCTTCAACCTCAATGCCGTGAATGGAGGCCAGATCATCAGGAATGATCTTTCCCAAAACCCCCTGAGCATTGGACAATGGTGGACCTCTGTGTGTTCTAGATGACATGATCTCTGCACACAGGTCAAGGATAAGTTCATTACTAAAGACTAGACGAACATAAGACTTCGTAAGTGCATTTATCAGGGTCATTTTTGCCCTCTTCCTCCTCTTCGTCAAAATCCTGAGGTTCAGGGGAACATATGATGCCAAACTCGCAGAGCTGAGCATTACTCAGAGGGTATCTGGACTCTAAAGGTTCAGCACCCTTGAGCTTCTCAATATGCTCAAGGTCAGTCTCCGATAAATCTCTTTCTTTTAATGCGTTACAAGTCCTAGTTTCACATTCAGGAAGCCACATGTTACAGACCTCACCCCGCTGGGACTTGGGCAATTTAATGAATAGAAACTTCTATTTCCAATGATGATTAGACGACGGTGGGTGTGGAAACAAATTAGCCTCGGCCTTTGGATGCCGACTCAAATACCAACCCACTTGCCTTGTTGTAGTACATATAGTAAAAAAACCACCTGAATACTATAATCCTAAATCTCAACCAAGCTTATAACACTGGTAGATGAAAAAACTTATGAAACGCCATGCGTGAGGCGAAAATTGGCCAGGTGCAAGACTATAAGCATTCAAGACCTTGATAAAGAAAGGATGAAGAGGCACCCTAAAGCCATTGATGAACATGTCCCAATACACACTTATATCATCAATTGTGGTCATGTTAGTTGATTCACCCTCATCGGGAAGCCAAAGCTTTATACTCGGTGGAATCTCGCAGCGCTCCCGTAGAAGCTTTAAGTCGTAACTACTAAGCTTACTCCTGAGCGTGTGCGCGTCAAAGGGCTTAGGAGACTGTGCGTTCTCTGTCAAGACTTCCATGGCAGGAACCCCTTTTGATTCCTGAAAGGGAACTACTGGCACGTCATAAGTCGGCTCTACCCTAACACACCAGTCATTAGGTTCAAAAACACATTCACTATCTGGGTTGGACATAATTCCAGATCAAAATAAAGGATTTGAAAAGAAAAGTTAGAAAAGAAGTTGAAGCTTACTTGAAAAAGAAGAACGATCTTCAAACTCTAACTTAGAAACCTTCTTCAAAGCCCCAAACTGATCTCTCTCAACACTTGAGAAATGAAATAAGTGAAGGGGATAAAGAATTTTACCCCTTATATGAAAACAACTGATCCATCCAACGGATGTGATTTTGTAACCGTTGAAATACCCTAGATACGTGGCGTGCATCCAATAATGCAACCGGGGGGCAAATTTACCCATTTACCCCATGCCGAAAATTTCAACAAAGCCAAGTAGACGAGCTACATTAGTCCTAGCCTCTGCCGAGCAAACGAGAACATTGGATCACACACCTCTACTCTAGCCGAGTAGACGAGCTACTTTAGTCCTAGCCTCTGTCGAGCAGACGAACGCATTGGACCACAGGCCTTTACTCTAGCTGAGTAGACGAGCTACTTTAGTTCTAGCCTCTGCCGAGCAGACAAGCGCATTGGACCAAACCGCTCTACTCGACCAGATCGAGTAGGCGAGCCCGTGCAAGGCCTCTACTCGGCCAGGCCAAGTAGACGAGCCCGTGTAAGGCCTCTACCCGACCAGGCCAAGTAGGCGAGCCCGCGCAAGGCCTCTACCCGGCCAGGCCAAGTAGGCGAGCCATCGGGATGCCTCTGCTCGGCTTAGCCGAGCTCTCAAAGAGTTCTGCTCGGCCGAACCAAGTAGTAGAGAAGCTCCTAAAAATAACCAAAAATATTAAAGGGGTCGATGAAGAAATCAGTAGTGATGCTATAATTCCATATTCTTCTTCGAAAAAGAACATGGAATGAGGGCCAAATGATATGGGAGAAAAGTACAGCCTAGCAGATGGAAATATGTGTCACCATCTGACGCCCTTTAAAATGTCACACCACTAATGGAGAAGTGAAAAGTGGTAACCATCCACCTTCCCATTATGGCAATAACCCCCTACTTAATAGCAGTAACTACCCACTAATAGGAGTAACCTCCCATTAGTCTAGTAACTCCCTAATTAAAGGGAGAATAACTAACCACTAAGGGAAGGGGCTCTATAAAAGGAAAAGAGGAGAACAATTGAAAGGTAAGTGACTTAATTTGAATCTACACTAAACCCCTTTTAAATATTTTCTGACTTAAATATCGGGAAATTCTCGCCGGAAACCCTTTCGGCGAGTTACCGGTGTTGTCTTTGCTGTACAGGTCTATTCACGAAGCAAGTTCCGGATTTCACCCACAACATTAACCTATCCAAGGTATCAAGATGTACACCCCATTATCATTTCTATGGTGGGGTCATAACCTATAATCTTTTGAAATGCAAGAGCACAATAAGTCACGCAATAACTCCGTACGTCAAAGTGATACGAGTACATGCTTTACCTTTAGCACATGGCTCAGCTAATCTATAGAGATTTCATATGAAATAAGATAGTACGCTACACAAAGCTCTATCATCACTCGCAAGTCTAGCCAAACACCACAAACATTCTTGCAAAATCACCCTTATAAGATCATGGAATGTGTGTGGTAGCTTATGGTATCCTGCAAGCAGTGGTAAAGAATATTTTCTATACCAGCATACGTGCCATCATATCTGATGGGTTACTAGGCATCAATAAGAGGAGACTATCATCTTATCAAAATAGTGCTGACTTGTGAAGATTATATCAACTCTGTAGAGGCATGTGCTCCGGCAGTTTTCTATATGTACACCACAACAAACAACTTTTAGCCACCACATTTATTATAAGAACAGCCCTCCCCTTTTTTCATGTTTCAACTACGGCTTTAAAAAAAGATACCTAATTCAGTTACCAAATGGAAATCATAGCTGACATGTTTTCGACACTTCAATTTTCATAAATTCAAACCTGCTGAGTAATGGCCGTTTCTATCCCTTGACTAACCAGTCAAATTTTAACCTTAAAAAATTAATAAATAAGAAAAGGTAATTTAAAAAAACATTATTTTTGCATGCTTGAGGGAAATACATGTTTGGATGCCTTTTATTTACCCGTAAGCTTGTGTGACTTGCATGCTTCCATGACTGCTCTGTAACCTGAGTTTGCATGTTTTACTTGCTTGAGCATTTTGCATGATACCCAGCTTTTCTGACTAATACATTTTTATCCAATATTTGTGTGCTTGCATGTGCATGATTATCTTATTTTAGGTTTGTCTTTCAATCCGATTATTCAAATATGTTGCTAAGTTAGTTATTTTTGAATGGTGTAAGGCCGGTGCGAGATCCCGCATTTGTTGCTAGAAGCAACATTATTCTCATATCAATTAAATTGATATATTTGGCACTCAATGACCAACTGGCTTTGTGACATTGTTGGCTCCGCCTTTGAGTGATACTTCCAACATTATGTAAGCGACTAACCCGTTCAACATGTTGTTGGCTCCGGCTCTTATATAAGTCCGGTTTTAACAAAGTGACCAACCGCTTCAACGTGTTGTTGGCTTCGGCTCTTAATTATACCTTTACATTGTCCATCGACCACTCAAATCGATTTGGTGGTTCCGGCAGTGGCTGAAGTTATTCTTGTATATCTTAGATGACCCCTTCAAATCAATTTGGGGGCTCTGGCATATAGATGTACAGGCTCTACTCGTCAACCATTGAAATTGATTTGGTGGCTCTGGAAACAAATAGGGTAATTACTTCATTTGCAAATCTAGACGACCCTTTCAAAATGATTTGGGGGCTCCAACATCTGGATATGATTTTTTTTTCTTTTTTTCTGTCAACCATTCAAATTAATTTGGTGGCTTTGGCAATAGACAAAATTTTCTTTCATATATTTCTAGACGGCTAGTCGTTGATACTATTGGCTATGGCTTCTAAGGATACGCCCCTTGCCTAGCAACTAACCGTTTGTAGACATTGTTGGCTCTAGCTCCAGACAAGGTTCAATTTCAATTTCCCTTGTAATATTGTTCAATGACCAATCATTGTTACTGTTGGCTCCGGCTTTAAAAAATAACTGTATATTGACGAATTGCATTGGTCTGATTCCTCCTCAGAGTATACGTAGGAAGCCCTATAAAGGTTCAACCTCATATCAGTGTCATGGTTCGCGAGTTTGTTCAGAATCTTTTGATCTTTTCCATATGTTCGTCCAGGCGCGAGCTCTCTCACCAACGGGCTTTATAGACACCCCTTTTTGTAGTTATTATTAATTAAATAAATATTAGGCTTTATTAACAGTTAGAATTTATTATTAAGGTTAGGTCTGGTAATATGACTTAATTAAGTAATTTAGCCCAATTCAATCCAGTTGTCAAGTCCATTTGTCTAGTTCAGTTATTAAGTCCAGTCCAGTTATTAGGCTTAGTCCAGTCCAGTTATTAGACTTAGTCGAGCCCACTAGTGTCAATTCGGTCCAGTATCTAGATTTTATTTTATCTAGATAATTTAAAGAATTATTCTGTGAATTATCCTTAATGTAAGGAATTAAAATGGTTTATATGGTTGAGAAAGACAAATGCCAAATATGGTACATCTCATCTACAAAATCAGAGATAATTATCGAAATTAGGGTCAGATTATGCCTCAAAGTTCTAGAAAAATCATTATACAATTACGTGATGAACCGGCCGGTTTTCGGCAAACCGACTAGTTAATTGAATTTTGTCGATCGTGATTTTTGTCAAATGATCTGACTTATCGCCAGCTCGTAGATAGGCATAGCGAATCTTATCAGTTTTGCACCCAAGAGCTCTATAAATAGGCTTCTTGGCCTTCATTTTTAGGGGTCTCAATCTCATTTTTCAATTAAGCTTATTTTCCATAGAGCTCTTATACCATTTTTTTTAAGTGGTATATCATCTCCCGCGAGAATTTAGCCCTTCATATTCACCATAAAATTTATTTATTTTCTTGCATAGTGGATCCTTCATAGAGTATTCTCGATTCATCTAGACAAGCAAATTCTCGAGGTAACTTCTAGTAGCTTCCCAGTCTAGTTTATCACCCGACAATTGCCTCTCATTTCTCGCAATTACATTTGCATTCCAAAAATCATAAAAAGAGTCATTCGTCATTCTAAGTCTAAGATCGAAATGTAGATAGCTTTTCATAGGATCATTGTCGAACTACGAGTGGTTTTGATTCCTATTAGTCCAATCGGGTACGTAGACCTTTCGACCTCTAATGTCGAGCTCAAGCCAAAAATTTTAAAATAAACTCAGGGTTAGTGTTGTTACGTAGTTACATGTTATGTGTTCTTAAAGCTAAAAATCAATATGAATGAAGTAGAGACCGAAAAGGTGTGGCGGATACCTAACACATTCCGCTAAATAGACTACTTATCCTTTGGGCATTTTAAAGTCATTTATAAGTTCTTTTTCTTAAAATTTTTATTTTAAATTAAATAAAATGGCGACTTCCTAAAATCCTCATTTTTCGGAAATTTTTCTGAGGTAGTTCTTTACACATACCTTGCATCCAGTAAAATAACCAGATAAAGAACGGATGCAAAAGACTATGGCTCTGCATTTTGTAAAACGATATTGTTGACAGAAATCGCACGATTTGAATAGCTGTCAAACAAGGTAATAGCAAATTTGTCTCCGGCTTATTTAAAATGTGTCAACCTAAAAGCACCTTTAGTATGCACTACGCTGGCACATTAGCAGTGCGCATGCAACCGATGTCCATGCCCATTTTATGTTACTTAACAATTTTTCCTCTCCCAAAAAATGCGGGAAATAAAGCCATATTTTTGACATATGAACTTCTTAATTGTTTGCCACCTTTGAGATTTTAGACGATCTCTTTGCAGTGTAATCTACAGGATTTACTTTTATCACCACGGACTTGCTCTTAGTAACAAAATGAAGATATAGTTATTCCGGAGTCTTCACTAAAATTTTAATGCAAATTCGGTGTAGGCTTTCACCTAAGAACCAAATCTTTGTTTATTTCCTATAAATAGAATCTTGAAATATCGCTAAGTCATTTTTCTCACCACTCCTGGGGTGGAACTCTTTCTTAATACGTAAAACGTCAAAATCATCATTCTGTTAGAGACAAAAACTAGAAAAAGAAAAAACAAATGGCCACTTGGTGATGGCATATTTTTGTTTAAAATCCTTATAGTCGATGACGTGCATATATCAAGATCTATCCTCCCTCGTAGTGCATGTCATATCTTAAAACGTAGAAAAGATTTGATGCAAGCTTACGCACAAGTGGGGAGCAATAATTTGACCCGAACTGGAGGCAGAGGAGGCGTATATATATATACTGCACATGCAGGAAGATCGTGGAAGGAGAGAACTTTGAAGCTCCTTGTTCAAATCCATGGCCGAGGATGGTAAGCTACATGTAGTCATGTTCCCATGGTTAGCCTTTGGGCACATGATCCCATTCTTAGAGTTCTCCAAGCTCATTGCCCAGAAGGGCCACAAAATCTCCTTCGTTTCCACCCCTAGAAACATCGACCGCCTCCCGAAAGTAGCTTCAGCTTCTTCGTCTCTCATCAACTTTATCACACTCCCTTTACCCCATCTTGACAGCCTACCGGAAAACGCGGAGGCAACCATTGACGTCCCTGTCCACAAGGTCCATCAACTTAAGACCGCCTTCGACGGCCTCCAAACCGAGCTGACTCAGTTCCTCAAGGCTTCAGCTCCTGACTGGGTGATTTATGACTTTGCCCCTCATTGGTTGCCTCCCATCGCGAGTGAGCTCGGGATTTCACGCGCGTTCTTCAGCTTATTCAACGCCTGGACTGGATCATTCTTCGGATCGTCGATCACCGACGCCAGAGCCAGCCGGAAGAGCATGGAAGATTTCACGGTGCCACCCGAGTGGGTGCCGTTTCCGTCCACCATCGCGTTTCACCTCCACGAGATAAAACGGCTTCGCAACAGGGGCGCTGAGGAAAGCGTTTCTAGCGTTTCGGACTGGGTGCGTTTTGGATCGGCTGTGGTGGGCTGCAACGTGTGTTTTTGTTAGTGTTGACGGTAGATTGTTATGTAATGTGTTTGTATTGATTGAGAAGTTCAAGACCCAAAAGGTTTTGTTCTTTGTCCCACATTGGAGAGAAAATGAACTTTCTCTCTCCTTATAACCAAACACATGATACATATCATTTGAATTATTTTGAGATGTTTTGGAGGGAAGATTGGGAATGCTATTGTGCGGTGCACCCCGCGCGCGCATGTGGCGCATTGTGTGCGCTTTAGTGGGCGCACTTAGCACTTGATTTTATATATGATCTAACGGCCCATAATTTTATATAATGCGTTGATTTATATATGATCTAACGGCCCATAATTTTACTAATTTTCGAAATTGTTTCTTTCAATTTTTTTTAATGACTTTGAAAGTATTCCGAAAAGGCACCAGACATAACAGTTATTTCTGTTATTTTTTTGAATGGTTATGTCTCTTCATGAGGGGGTGACTGTTGAGCTCATATATAAGATTCTGAAATTCAGAATAAATTATCACTTGGCTTTTTCTAAATTTCGTATCTCAAAATTTTCAGTTATATACACAATTTCGAGGAGTAATTCTGAAACGAATCTTCAGAATTGCTATCTGCAGATTGTTGGTTTGAGTAATCCTGGAGGTGATTTGCCATTAACCCGGTAGCAAACTCTAGTTGAGTGGGGGCAAATATCGCCTTAAAGACAGTGTCTTTAGACGCGCCTCAAGCCATTGAATTTCCGCTTTCTTCTTCCTTTTCTGCAACTTCTCTCCAACAGTTTTTGATACAGAGCTCGAACCTGAATGGTTGGGGCTCTTGCAATATCTTCACCGGAAACCCCTATTGCCGGTCGGCCTGTTACCACCGTCTAGTAGGATCTCTGCTGCTGAAGATGACGATCGGGTGAACACGTGGCACACGATCAAGGCATGGCTTGACAAGCAAGAAGCGGAGTCAGTGGTGTACATAGCACTCGGGAGCGAGGTCACGCCGAGTCAAGATGAACTCACACAGTTGGCTCGTGGGCTGGAGCAGTCAGGTTTGCCTTTCTTTTGGGCTCTTCGGAAGTGGCATGGCTCGGCCGAGTTGCCCGTCGGGTTTGAGGAGCGAACAATGGGTCGCGGCACTGTTTGGACGAGTTGGGCGCCTCAAGTAAAGATACTGGCTCATGACTCGGTGGGGGGATTCGTGACTCACTGAGGTTGGAGCTCGGTTATAGAAGGACTCCAACATGGGAGGCCGCTCCTCATGTTGCCTTTCTTTGGGGACCAAGGGCTGAATGCCAGAGCATTGGCAGAGATGGAGGTGGGAATAGAAATACCTAGAGGTGAAGAAGATGGTTCACTGAGTCAGGACCTGGTAGCCGAGTCACTGAGACTGGTGATGGTTTACAATAAAGGTCGGGCATATATTAACAAAGCAAAGGAGCTGAAAGCAATATTCAGAGACATGAATCTGCAGAATCGATACACAGACAACGCAGTTGAGTATCTTCCAAAGCACAGATATCTCCGTAAGGATTGACTTGCATGTCTGTATTCCATGGCTTTTACTTTAATTAATGCTCACGGATAGGATTGCAAAATGAAGGACGCAAGCCACAAATAAATTCCAATATTTTGGTTATTGTCTAACGTCGTCTCACTTGGAGCCAAACAATCAAGCTTAATAGATATTTGGCTAACTATCCAGGTCGATGATAAACTCTAACCATGGTTTATTATATTTAAGATTCTCTAACCAGCTGAATAACTAATCGATCCACGACCTGCCAAACTTCTTATTTGGCATAATATTAGTGAGAGTTTACCATCACATAAACGAATGGGACGATATGAGATAACCATCTAATATTTTCTTGAGATATGAATGATGGCATCACAAGTTACACCCATATGGCTTCAGTACAATAATTACAAAAACTTTTGATGGAAGCAAAAATACTTAATTTTGTAATTTTGTCACAGTGATGAAAACCCCCATACATCACAAAGTTTGTAGCTCATACTTTAATATACCATCAGGGAAGCACCGTGGTTAAGGCTAATCGTTATCATCATAAAAGACAAACCGGTCTGTTACATTAATTGGCAATTGATTGATGCCTAAAGGTATATTCCAAAATTAATAGATCCGCCCATCCACGTACAGGACGAGACAATAACTTGTAAACGATATAGTATGTTTATTATAAGTTCCATGATGTCCTACCATTTATTGCCTTTTATTTGGCATACTGGATACATGTTGCTTCGTATCTAATAATTCTGCCAATTATTTACGAACAGCACGGGATATCATTGTTTTTTCAAGCGTTATGACGTTCTTAAAGAACAGAAGTAATGTCCTTAATGCTCTTGAAGACTCATTCTCACTACAGATCTCATAACAAAATTTTATATATGTGTGGTGTAATCTTAGTAGTTTGGAACGCAGCACGCATCCTAAGCTTACTATTAAGAAAACAAAATTTACAATGAGCAAAAGTTACGTGCAAAAGTTGTGGATCCAGTAAAATCACTCATGATTTTTCGAACATTTGTCATTTTACATTTCTTAATTTAGTTTTATATATATATATATATGTATGGATCGTGATCCATTGCTAGCGCTAGCACTGTTGCTAGCGCTGTTTGGCCGTCCGCTACATAATGTAGCGGACGAAAATTGGCCGTCCGCTACATTATATAGCGGACGGTGCTAGCGCTAGCAATGGATCACGGTCCATATGTATGGACCGTGATCCATTGCTAGCGCTAGTACTGTTGCTAGCGCTGTTTGGCCGTCCGCTACATAATGTAGCGGACGAAAATTGGCCGTCCGCTACATTATATAGCGGACGGTGCTAGCGCTGCTAGCGCTAGCAATGGATCACGGTCCATATGTATGGATCGTGATCCATTGCTAGCGCTAGCACTGTTGCTAGCGCTGTTTGGCCGTCCGCTACATAATGTAGCGGACGAAAATTGGCCGTCCACTACATTATATAGCGGACGGTGCTAGCGCTGCTAGCGCTAGCAATGGATCACGGTCCTATATGTATGTATATATATATATATATATATATATATATATATATATATATATATATATATATATATATATATGTATATATAACCACTCAACGGTAGTACAATACCATCAAATACATAATAACCACCACCAAATACATCATATTCATAACAAAAGTAGCAACATAGCATCAAAGTTCAAACTATCAAACAAACAAAGTACTCCATCAAGTATCTAAGGGTTCCATGACCACAAAAACACAATAAATACACTGTCACAGCAAAATAAAAAAAAAATTGATGTGAGAAGTGAGACTATAGTTACACAAAAACACCTAACATTCCACATTCCACATCGTCCAAGTCTCAGCAGAAACCAAAAACAAAAAAACAAAAAAAAATTTGAAGACATAGGAAGACTGAGAGGAAGTCAGACACATACCTTCGAAGCAAAGCTGCCGGAGATGAGTAGGGTGGTCGCCGGAGGTCCCCGATGGTTTTCGGTGGTTGCGGCTGTTCGGTGGTGTCGTGAGCGGTCGCGATTGTTCGATGGGTGTCGCGGGAGGTCGTCGGTGTCGAGGGAGGTCGCCGGTGTGTCGAGGGAGGTCGCGGCTGCTGCGATCTCTCTTTCTCTCTAGTCTCTATCAGCTGAACTTGTGTGCCCTAATTTGGTTAGTATCATTCATTTTATGTTTTCACCCCCAAAAAAATTAAGTATTATCTTTCAACCCCCAAAATATGTTCTGAAAATTATATTTCAACCCCCGAAGTGTCGGATCCGCACCCGAACCGTATCCGAACCGCACCCAAATTTTTGAAATAAAAAATAAATGGAAATTAACGAGTGCACACCCGACATGCACCCGAGGCGCACCCGTGTCCGATGCGCACCCGACCCCGATACTCCTTCCCTTTTGAAGCAACCGTGCTTCATAGAAGATTTGTGTGAAGTGGTACTTAGGCTTCGTTTGACAAATTTTTTTTTTTGGTTTTCAGTTTTTAAAGAGCAGCTTAATTTTTTTTTTTTATAAAAACAAGTGGGTGTTTGATAACCCCTTTTTTTTTGAGGTTTTTTTTTTGGTGTTTGGTAACCCTTTTTATTTTGACTTTTTTTTTTGGTGGTTTGCGGTGGCGGTGGTGGGGCGTAGCGGTGGTCGACGGTGGTGGTGGTGGTGGCCGACGGCCGGAGGTGGCTGCCGGCAGTCACCGGCGGTGGTGACCGGCGGCCGGAGGTAGCTGCCGGCAGTCTCGGCGGTGGTTGCCGGCGGCCGGAGGTGGCTGCCGGCAGTCACCGGCGGTGGTCGCCGGCGGCCGGAGGTGGCTGCCGGCAGTCACCGGCGGTGGTGGCCGGCGGCCGGAGGTGGCTGCCGGCAGTCTCCGGCGGTGGTCGCCGGCGGCCGGAGGTGGCTGCCGGCAGTCTCCGGCGGTGGTCGCCGGCGGCCGGAGGTGGCTGCCGGCAGTCTCCGGCGGTGGTCGCCGGCGGCCGGAGATGGCTGCCGACAGTCTCCGGCGGTGGCTGCCGGCGGCCGGAGGTGGCTGCCGGTGGTCGCCGGCGGCCGGAGGTGGTTGTCGGCAGTCTCCGGCGGTGGTCGCCGGCGGCCGGCAGTCTCCAGCGGTGGTCGCCTGAGGTGGCTGCCGACGGTGGGAGGGTGGTGGTCGAAAAAAAAAACCAAAAGTGAAAAAAAAAAAACCAATTTTTGGAGTTTTTTTTTTTACTCTGCAGTTTAAAAACTGATTTTTTAAATTGAAAAAAAAATGGTTACCAAACGCTCCTTTTTTTTCAGTTTTTAAAACTGAAAAAAAAAAAGGGAAAAAAAGAGTGTCAAACGGGGCCTTAATGTGCAAGAAAGCAGGTGAATCGATATTGATCATCTGCTCTGACATTGCCCACTAGCCAAGCTTGTGTGGGTTTGGCGTTTGCTCTGTTGGGGGTTGAACGGCCATGTCACGATCTGTAGTTGATATGTGAAAGGCTTGGTCCCTGTACGAAAGTCGACGGCATCCGAAAGAAAGCTCTTGATGTTGATTCATCCATGCCTTTTTTGGTGTTTATGGAAGGAAAGGGAACATCAGTTCTCTTGAAGGGTTGGAGAGGTCTATTGAGGATATAAAGGCTCATTTTTGTATACTTTATCATTCTGGGCTGCGGAAAATGTTACTTCCAATGAGGCCTTTCTTGATATTTTGGATAGCTTCACAGCTTGTATAGGTGGCTGATTTGGTATGCTTTTTGTCTACATAGGTCTGCCCCTCTGGAGTATTGGTGAATATGCTCTGTACCTTTTAAGGAAAAGAGTGACGAGCTAAATAGTTTTCTGTTCTGATATTTAAACAGGAAGATTTATTAAGGATCTCTCCATCTCTTGATCTTCGGCACTGCTGCTTGAGTTTGGGCACAATTTGATCTGATTTTAAGTGTCATTAATACACTGCTTGAGTTTGGGCACAATTTGATCTGATTTAAAGTGTCATTAATACACGTATTTCAATTTCTTTCAAAAGTCCAGCCAAGACAGAAATGTCCAATGGAGAAATTCATCAGCAATCCAGCCAATACACAATTTGAGACAAGGTGCATTCTGCACTAATTAAGCACTTCTATGATCTTAGCAAAAAATGGGCAAGAACGTAAGAAATGAGAACTCGATAGGCAAGTGGAAAAGTATATAAAGCACAATTTAACGAGAAAAAAATTCTTGGACATAAGGAGATCAACTCACTTATATCCCACTGTTTGAAGGAACATCTTGAGTAGCTCCATGGCTGAATACTGCTTTTTGTAACTGTCAGCAAGAACTTTCAAGATACGATCTAATTTACATATATGGCAGCTGAGCAACTGAGAAAAGACTTCCATTGGAACTTCTGAAGAAGCTTCAAACCCCACACTTGTCAGTAAACGAGCTATCACTTTCCGAGACATTTGTAATGCTTGCTCTTGACCAAGACTTTTCCTGTTGCCTTCAGCTCCACTCTTTCCACGACTTTGATTTCCTCCCTGATTCACACTAAGGTATTCTGGCCTAATACCAAGCCTCTCAATCATAATAGGGCTCCTGGTCATAATTTGGGGTAGATTATCCAGAACTCCATTGAATTTCACTTTAAGGTTGTCTTCCACACAATTTGCACGAGGGAGTGCACTGTCAGGAACAAAGTTCACCATAAACATTGTCTCAGGGAAAAATGGTGCTTCATCAACGGCATTATTGTCTAAAAGTGAATTTGATCGCACGTTTGATCCATTTTCAAACATAGAAGTGCCAAAACTGATGTGTTGATCTTCATTAAATGCTACTCGCCTTCTCTTGTGCTTTTCAAGAACTCTAGGTAAGCAGACATTAGCTCAGGTGTAAGTTTTTCTGTTTCTCGGTCTCCATATGATAGTGCATATGGTTTGCAAGCTCTGTACTTCTCGAAAAATTGACTATACCATGTCTCTGGCATTTCTTCATACCTGAGTCTCTGTGGCCTATCAACTTCTGATTCACCATATCTCCCTCGATCCAACACCAAAACCTGCTTTGGATGAGCCTGTGAAACATTCCAACGACATTAGTCAAACCAAATCAGCTTTAACAGATGAAACCAGCGTTAAAAATATAAGTTAGAACACCCCTTCCATGTTGAGCATTAGACGCAGTAGTACATGATAACTTAAAGTTGACATTTCAAGCAAAACCAAGATATCCTATAGGTTGCCAACGAACTTTGACTGATCACTATTATATACCGTCATTTTACTAGTATTATTATGAGGGTGAGGGCGAACCTCATAGCAAGTGTAAGGCTACTCCACTGTGACCTGGAAGTCATGGGATGTAAGGCCGCAAACAGGTAATCCTTCCAGATCGCACGCTAGCGGGAGCCTTGAGCATTCTGCTGTCCTTTTTTGTTTAATAATTTTTTGGGTCATGTTAATATCTACTTTCTGGCAGTAATTAAGCTAAATGCTCGACATCATAACAAATGATCTTAGTAACATTAACATCCCATCCTTAACGGAAGTTAAAAGTACTGAATTAGTCTTCAAAAACCCTGAAATCATTAGCGCCTAAATGGCTAGCCCTTTCGACAGAAGCATTGCCCTGTCGTGGGGCTATGGACCTAGGTCGTTAATGATGGTATTAAAGTCCGACTCTCGGAAGCTCGGACCGGATCTATCCTGTCAGGTTGAAAAGATTGGGACACAAAGGCAGACTCGGGTTCATCGGATGGGTTGCCGATACTGTTAATATCCAACGATGGCTAGAGAGGGAGTTCCAGGGCTATATGTGACAAGGTTAAGTTTAGACCCTAGCCCGGACGCCAAGCTTAAGGAGGAGAGATTATAGCATCCGATCCGTCATTGGATATGTTGAGAGTGCGGAATTAGAGACATTGCCAGTGAACTCATTAGGACACAACTGGTCAGCCCTTTCAATGAAGGCACTGCCTTGAGGTTGGGCCCTAGGTCTTGGCACAAGTACTTCACGTATGGTATTAACACTGTTTATGATGCGTCCATACATCAATCTTAGATAGGTGGTCTTCAGGCTACTTTTGAAGTTTTGATGCGCCTAAAGTTGTCAACAAACTTTACTAGTTACTACTACCTCGCTAGTTCCCAAAGGGCACATGCTACAAGCACAACATGATATTTAATTGTTTATGTGGTTGTGTTGACAGGAAAACTTACCAAGAATGTGAAATACAACAAAATACAAATGGTTTATTAAGAAGGAAAATTGCAAAAACCAGAGGGCCCTCTACAGAAGAGAGTAGTTTGAAGGGGAAAAAGAACTTTGGCCCCTAAGTGAAACCTTGTATGCAATTTAACCCCTTGGACCAAAACTTTTCTAACAAACCCTCCTAGTCACGTCTAGAGGGGTAAAATGGATGGATAAGCTACTTACTTCGTAGATGACCCTGCTACATGTGGAATTTTCTTCGCATCCAATTACCCTCACACTCTTCGACAACGGCTCTGATGCACACACTGCTCACCCATGTCCAAACCCATATCACCATGAGGTCTTAGCATCTCAGGCACCACGGCCGAAGACCACTTTCACCTCAAACTGCTACAGGCACCCTTGCTACCACCGTTTACACTTTTTAGGATATCTTCCTGCACCTGTAAAATTTCAAATCTTCATCCTAGGCGGCACCAATCATGACCATAACAACCTTGAATTCACAAGATCTAGTGGCGAAAAAACACCATAAATAGAGAATAAATTTTCAAAGAGAAGGAATTTCATCGATAGGAGATAATTTGGATATCTATAATTCCTTAAGAAGCAAAAGAAATCCTAGTCATCAGAGACTAAAAAATTACCAGAAGGAAAATAAATAAGCTTTAATTTTATTGGACAATGAAATAAGTAGCTACTAGAATATCCTACACTCCTAAAAGCACGAAGAATTCCTGAAATTCATCTTTAAACCGAATACCGCCATATAAGAAAAGTTTTGTCGAGTAAGTCAGAAAAGTGCCCTTAAAGTTGCTTAAACGGCCTCTTTTTGTAGTCTACGATGCTATAAACAATGTAGCGATCAGCAGCGGTGCAGAGCTTCTGTAGACAATCATTTCAACTACTCAGAGTGCCCGTAATTCCCTATGGATCAAAGGTTATGGCAAAGACAGCGCACCCCAGCGACTGGCCTATATCTTGGGCTTTTGGCGCTCCACTGTGCATCATTCTCCTCCACTTGCAGAGAAGTCGGCAACAAGGTAAATTCTGGATAAACAGCCTCTCCACACGGATAGTGAGGGTTTAGATCAGAACCAACATCTCGCCACTCAATTAGGAGCTTTCACACAGAAGCTAGTTGACCCAGGCTCGGGTCAGCCAGGGAAAGTGTCACTGTGACCCTTTGGTAGGAAACCATGTCATATGGAGTATTTGAGGAAGCCCTGGAGGAACGGCTTAGTGATGAGACTGATGGTGCTGTCTCAGACTCAGACAATGACTATACTTCCTGGGACTTTTGGCAAACCCAGGTAACGATTTCTGCAATACGATGATGCTTTAGTTGTTTCAGTTCAGGAACTTAGTGCAGAGATTGTCAGCAACTTGAAGATGGTACGTGCTTCCCTTGGCTACATAAGACTAGAGTCTACAGCGACCTTGCCAATACGGATCCATCACATGGGGCAAGAAAGAGATGAATAATATCAGGAAACTTGGTCTATTGTTGGACAGGAAATACCTGACCACCGGTAAAAAGAGAAGGGAAGGAACTGAGAAACCTCAAGTGCAAACTGTGAAACTTTTATGGTGTGGTGGGGGGGTACTTGTTCCTGGAAAAGGGTGGGGATTAACTTTTGGTTTCTGAGTAAGTACAGGATATTATCATGGAGCCGAGGGGTCTTCGACTCATAATCATCTGGATAGAAGGAAAGTAGTGAAAACTTGGTCCTTGGCACTGTAAAGAGGATGAAAGTGACGCACGGAAGGGTAGACAGAAGTAGGTGTTGATCGCTGGACGTCATGGTCAGTCCATGGTGTTGTGGTCAGAGAGACCTGCTGAGCACCGTTACTAATACAGAGGTTTATAGTTTTTTCCAATAGTATTTTTTCAGGATTCACCAAACTAAATAACATACATAGAAAGGACAAGAAAATGATAAAAGCAATCTCTAAAACCGTGCAAGTGCTTATATCTTAATATGGCTACACTGGTACCCTAAGAAGCACGGACACGGGTACGGATACGCGGATACGGCATTTTTAAAAATTTTAGGATACGGGTGCGGCGGGATACGGCATATTTTATAAATATTTTATTAATTATATATACTTAATATTTAATTTTTAAACAATTTAAATCTTAATAATCATAATATATGTGTTTCATATATGTGAAAAGATATTAATATTCCAACCAAATTAGTGAGTTTTTAAGTTTAATGAGTTCTTTTGTAAATTTTAAAGCTTTCAACCAAATTTGTAAGAATTTGTTAAGTTTAATGGGTTGTTTTATAATATTAAAAATGAAGAACTGAACTTATAAAGTTTTTATGTGGTATCACTGTTATTTCTTTGAAATATTGAGGTTGATTTAAGTAATAACTTAACAATTGGGTTTTTTTAATAATATAACAAAACTATGTGGCAAAAAGTCAAAAGTCAGAAAACCAAAACATTGGTAACATCGACACACCGACTCCTTCTCCTTGGCATTATCGACTCTTTCTCCTTCTTCTCTGGTAGCAAGCGACGGCGACGGCGAAGGCGAAGACAAAGGCGAACAGCACACGCCGTAATGGATCGCCGGTAAGTTCCCTTCTCCTTCTCCCTCCTCCTCCTCCTCCTTCTTCTACTACCTCTTCTGTCCGATGTCTCCTTTCAGATCGACGGTGGTAGCCGAAGTTTCCGATGGTCGCGGTGGTGACAGATCTGAGCCGATACGCACCCGAGCCGCACCCAGGATTTAAGAAATTAAAAAAAAAAAAAAAAAGTTGGACACACACCTGACACGCACCGGTGCCGCACCCGAGGCGCACCCGCACCCGACGCGTATTTGGTGCCGATGCTTCACCCTAAGTGCCACACTGGTGCTTCATAGCTGGTACCTCTTATCTCAACCAAAAAAGAAGTCCATAGCTAATAAGGATTCTTCTCAGGGACTCTCAAAGCAGAGGCCAAAATTATCTCACCATGACAAGTTTTGCAGGTCTGCTTTCGTACTTCTTTGGTGGAGAAAAATAGATAGGCAGGTGCCAGAGATCAGTTATGGTAGTTTAACACTCATCTTCTTCCACCTTCCTTCTATCAACCTCTTCCGTTTTCCCTCTTTCCCCTTAAGATCTTCATCCAAAAAGTGACCGATATTGCTCATCATACACAACTAAATTTGACGAAAGCTAGGGCCCTCTCAATAAATTTCAAAAGCAAATCTTCTTAAACCAATTCAACAATTGGAATATGGAATCCACGAACTCCATAACTCAACCACAAATGAACTCGTTAGATCATGCTCGCAACGCAGCGCGTGACACATGTTAGGTGAATCGCAAGATTTAAGGCGACGGCATGTACTAGTCTAGTATCTGTGACAAGAGGAAGTATACAAATATGTGGAAATCATTCAATTCCTTCTTTGTCTATAGCTGAGGATGATGGCTCTAACTGCAGTTATTCGATGGATATTACGACAAAGGCAATGACAGACAGACAAAAGAACTTCTGATGCCCATAGGATGAGTGGGAAGAATATATTAGCCAACCAATAAACTTAACACCACCCACATTGCTATGACTTTTGAGAAGTTCAAGCCCTATGGTAGGGGCGTGGTTTGGGTCCTACTATTATCAGCAGCAAGGCACGATCGGAATCAGCCATGTGTGGGGATTTCAAAACGGTCAGCTTTCCATAAGATTGGGTCGGCTGGGTCATTGTGAAAACCACAATTGAGAATCTTTAAGTCACTAGCGATCACTCTTATCTCATTTGCCTCCGAAGACCACGTTAGGTGTACAAATTAGCATGCAGTGTAACTTGCGCAAACCGTAAGTCCACAATTTCAACTTCTCGATCAGAACAAATTTCATTAGCAATCAATTCAACCAGGCTAACCAACCTTCACGGAAGAGGTATTAGTAGCAACGACACCGTCTCGGGAGGAATTCTCCAGTGTGAAGTACACATCATCGCCATGGAGCTGCAAATCTGTAGCAAACCAAATCAGTCACCGAAATAAAATTAGACCACTAATCCCACACGCGCGCGCGCGCGCGCACACATTTGACACATACAGTTAGGGTTAAGGTTGGAAATCGTGACGGAGGAGGGGGCCGAATCGGAGCGGAGGAAGAGAGAGACGCAGGCTTTGTCGAAGAGGAGAGCGCGAGCCCTGAGCTGGAGATGGATCTGAGTCCGCGGCCTAGAATCGTCGGCTCGCATGAAGTCGTCCCGCGAAGACGGTGACGAGAGGGACTGGACGAAGGTGGAATAGAGGGAATCTCCGAGCCACGGCCGCCACACGCCGTGGCTCTCGAGCTTGTGGGCCAGCTCGTAGCCTCGTCCGTCGTCGCCGAGCAGCGCTGCCATTGTTGTGTCCCAGTCACTGAGAGAAACGGTTGACGGTCCGAAATAGAATGGGATGGTTGGTTTTGGTGGGCCCCTCTCAAAAAGGTACAACTAGTAAAAAAAAAAAAAAGGAAAAAATATAAAAAAATATCACAAACTAAAAATAAGAATCACGGATATTTATCGTGGTTCGATCTCTTACCTACGTCTACAAGAAGACAACGAGAATGTTACACTATAAAGCGAAGAAGTTATAAGGGAACTTTCACTCAATCACTCAGACTCAATTTCCGAACACACCCGAAACTCAACTCACTATATCTCTCAGTGAATAAAAACACTGTAGTTTTTCTCACTCACTAGTGTTATTGCAAAAGCACTTAACACTAGCATTTGAACTACAAAGTTATAAATACCTAACACCATTTTTAGCTCTCAGTGACTAACTCACTGCATTTAGCATTCAATGGCTAATGCTTCTCAATGGTATTTGATGTGTTTTGTGTTGTGTGTTAAAATCATTTGGCAAGCTTCTCCTTTTATAGGAGAAGAAGTAGGTGGAATGTCATCCGAGTCAAGCCATCCTCCAATGTGAAATCAAGAAGCCTTCAAGTGAATAGTTACCACATGTTGGCTAACTATTCACTTGTCTTCACTTCCTATATATCTCCTTCATTCAAGGGATATGTGTCCAATGGCATGTGAAATCAATCACACTCCAAACTTGGTAAAAGATTGTGGATGGGTTTTTGTCAAATGGAATTAAAGACAATTCTAACAATTCTCCACCTTGGCTTTAATTCTTGCAAACATTCTCTAACTGTTTTCGCATTTGCCCCCTCAAGGCTTCTCAGCAATACTTCATACCAATGAGCTCAGTGCAAAGCTCAAACTTTTCTCTGGAAATAACCTTCGTCATCATATCTGACGGATTCTTATCTGTATGGATCTTCTTTAGCTTGATTAACTCATTTTTAGTGACTTTGCGAAGCCAATGATATCGCACATCAATGTGCTTCGTTAGAGAGTGAAATGTAGAATTTCTGCTCAAGTCAATAATGCTTTGACTGTCACAAAATACTGTGTACTCATCTTGCGTCAAGCCTAACTCATGGAGAAATCTCTTCATCCATAGCATTTCCTTTCCTGCTTTGGCAGCTGCAATGTACTCGGCCTCTGTTGTTGATAGGGCAACAAATTTCTGCAGTCTGGACTGCCATAATACAGTTCCACCTACAAAAGTAAATACGAATCTAGACACGGATTTTCTGCCATCAAGGTCACCTACCATATCCGAGTCTGTATAGCCATCTAAACTTGACTTTGAGTTTCCAAAACTCAAGCACAATTTAGAACTGCCTTTTAAGTATCTAAAGATCCATTTCACTACTTCCCAATGTTTTTTTTCCTGGATTAGCAAGGAATGTGCTGACCACACCAACGACATGTGCAATGTCCAGTCGAGTGCAAACCATTGCATACATCAAACTTCCAACTGCTAAGGAGTACAGAGTATCTATCAACTCTTCCTTTGAACAAGATTTCTTACTCAGTTAAAATGATTGGCCGGAGGTGTGCTGACTGTCTTAGCATCCTTCATATTGAACCTCTCAAGTACCTTTTCAATGTACTTCTGTTGTGATAACCACAACCTCTTGGTCTTCCGGTCGCGTACAATCTGTATTCCCAAAATCTAACGTGCTTGATCCAAGTCCTTCATCTCAAAGGACTTTGATAACTCTTTCTTGAGTTCTTCAATCATTTTCCTATCTTGTCCAACAATCAACATGTCATCAACATATAGTTCTGACATATAGACATGGATCGGCAATGGTTCTCTTGTAGCGATGACTCAGCATAAAGAGTCAAATTCCTTGTACCACTGTCTTGGTGCCTACCTTAACCCGTAAAGACTTCTCTTTAACTTACAAACCATGTGCTTCTTCTCTTTGACTTCAAACCCTTCAGGTTGTTCCATGTAAAGTTCTTCTTCCAGATCACCATGGAGAAATGCAGTCTTCACATCTAACTGCTCGAGCTCAAGGTCTAAGCTAGCAGCTAGACCTAAAACAATACGAATAGATCTCATCTTCACAACCGGGGAGAAAATCTCATCGAAGTCAATATCTTTCTTCTGGCCAAAACCTTGGAGCACATAACTATGGCTTTATACTTCTCTAGCTTGTCACCATCTTTCTTTAACTTGAACACCCATTTGTTCTTTAAGGCTTTTCTGCCTTTTGGAAACTCCACCAACTCATAAGTATTATTCTTCTGCAAGGAACTCATCTCTTCTTGCATGGCCTTCAACCATTTGTCTTTGTCTTTATGAGATTGTGCTTTATAAAAAGCTTCTAGTTCGCCGTCTGCTGTAACCAAAACATACTCCGAACTTGGGTACCTTGTGGATGGCATATTTTCTTTCGTGGACCTCTTGACTTGAGGTTCCATTATCATTGGTGGAGGGGTTTGCTCACCTTGCTCGACACCTTCATTATCTGGCATATCACCATCATCAGCTAGTGTTTACTTGTCTTTTGCATCAGGTTCTTCTTCTGGAATACCTCCACCATCTGTGAAAGTATCTGATTGAGAAGAGATTGATGTAAACCTAGTAGCACCATCTGCTACAACTTTTGGATTGACAGCTCTCGAGTCTGTCGCAATCTCGTGCTCATAGAACACCACATCCCTACTTCTGATGATCTTCTTTCTCTCAAGATCTCATAGCCTGTATATAAATTCATCATCACCATAGCCAATAAATATGCAGGGAATAGCCTTATCATTCAGCTTCAACCTTTGCTCCTTAGACACGTGCAAATGCTTTGCAACCAAATACCTTCAAATAAGAGTATGACACATTCTGCCCGGTCCATACTCTCTCAGGAATGTCAAAGTCAATGGGAGCTGATGGAGATCTGTTGATCAGGTAGCATGTCGTCCGAACAGATTCACCCTAGAATGATTTAGACAAATTAGCCATCTTCAGCATACATCTTGCTTTCTCAACAATTGTGCGGTTCATTCTTTCCGCTATACCATTTTGTTGAGGGTGCTAGGTACCGTCTTTTCATACCTAATGACATACTTTGAGAGGTACTTTTTAAACTCGATCAAAGTGTACTCACCTCCATTATCAGTGCGGAGGCACTTTAGGGACTTCCTTGTTTCCCTTTCCACCATAGCATGAAAATTCAAAAAAATATGGAACACTTGGCTTTTCGTCTTTAAGAAATATACCCACAGCTTTCTTAAAGCATCATCAATAAATGTGTCAAAATATTTGTAGCCACCTAAGGACTTCACCTCAATAGGACCACATGCATCAGAGTAAACCATCTCGAGCAAATTTTTCTTTCTTTGTGAGGACTTCTGAAAAGATACTCTGTGTTGCTTGCCAAACAAGCAATAATCGTAAGGGTTTTGTGAGGCCCCGATCTTAATTAGCTTCGAATCATTTTATTAAGTTTAAACATATTTAAATTTGATTGAAATAATATAATCGTGTTATATTATTTATATACATAAAATATATATCGAAATTAAGTTATGGGCCAAAATATAATTATGTAATTTGGGGGCTAAAAAGTAATTATGCAAAACTTTGGGGTCAATTTTAAAATACCCTAAGTTAGCTATTAGGGGTCACGTGAAGGGGTGTGGGATTAATAGCATTTTGGTGTGTCACCTATGTTTGGTGGTGAGTAATCATAGGAAACTAATAAAGAAATAGAAAGAAACCTAAGTGAATAACTGAGAAACAAAAGAGAAGGGGAGTGGAAGACCACGTTCGGCCAAACAAAGAGAAAAGAGAGAAGGGAAAGAGTAGGAAAAGAGAGAGAAGGAGAGAGAGAAGGAGAAAGAAAAGAAAAGAGAGAAAGGAAGAAGAGAAGAAGAAAAGGAAGAACAAAGGATAGAGATTTGATTCAACTATCTTCAATTGGCTTGACCTAAAAATTCTGTAAAGTAGGTTATCTTGTTCTTTTAGGTTTTAAAGCATGTTAGAGAAGTATTATGAGTAGTGAAATACTTATAAACTTGCTTGTAATGGTCTTAAGAGAGAGGTATGTTCAAAACCTACAAAACAGTCATGAAAATAAAATAACTTTGGTGCCTAGAAATGTATGGTTTTAGTTGAGATATGGGTTTGGTTATTTTATATGTTGTACTACTACATGTGTAGAGTATACACACCAAATTTCAGATTATTTCAAGTACTATTTCTATGGTTTAAAATTCGTGGCTTGGAACCTATCTTGTGAAACTGTTGTTAGGCAGATTCTGAAGTTTGTCTTTTTAAGGGCTTAATATGATCTTAAAACAATATTTTCGTGTCAAGTAAAATACTGGGATGTAGCTCTTTAAGTATAGTTTTTAGAAATATATAGTTTGACTATGGAGGCCTTGTAATTAAATTGTCATGATTTTCGGAGTACAGACTACTCCTGCTGCCATTTGAAATACTGGGCAGATTAGCTAACCTAAACTAGTAGTTCCTTCGTGTTGGGCTTAATGGTGAATAACTAGGCAAATTTCAGGTCTTAAATGGACAGTCAAATACCTACATAATAATGTAAGTATACATAGGAGTAGGGTACTTAAGGAAGAACCTCAAATCATTTCTTGCTTGATTACCGAATTAGTTTGTGCATTAGGAAGAGGTACTTAATGACATTCATGTTGACATCTGTACATGATTATGCATATCACGTGAAGGAGGAGGAAAAAAGTGAGTTGAGGGTGTTATTTGCCGGGTTTGGAAGTTATCCGGCCAGGGTTCTCGTTCATGTCTTGATAGTACGCACTAGCTATGTGTACTACTTCTCAAAAGGAATTATTGGCGTGCATGTGATGACGTTGGACTTCTTCTATCGAACCCGCTACATCAGTTGGTTGCGAAACGAAAAGTCTCTCGCACTCAGGGAAGGTTGGCTCGTGCATGAGGGGCATATTTGCATTCTCGTACTTGGCCTATATTTGTCTTGAAATTTTTTTTAGTGTTTGGTTATTCTTGGCGAGATCAAGTGAATATATAAGTCTTGCTTGTCATTCTCGTATATGTTCTACAAGATTTCAAATCTTGCTCGATATGCTATTCTCGATTCTTTTGAAGGCAAGTGTGAGCAGATGCTTGCATGTGTTACTCGACATGTTAAATTATTCTTAAGTACTTAGGTATCATCTGTTCAAGTGACTTGCATGTTCATACTAACTATACATAATATGATCAAGTCATGTTTGGACTTAAAAGCACCGGATACCCTACTGAGCCATTAGGCTGACCCATTCCCGATACTTTTTTTTTCGAGGTTCGGAGTCGGAGTATTTGCCAAGGGACGAAGAGGATTACCTCGGGGAGACTCAAGAGTTTTACGCTGGGTGAGAAACATTTTAGTTGTTCTTCCTTTTTTTTGGAGTGTAGTACTTGTACAGAAGAGATGCAGTCTGTAATATAATGTTATGTTCAGTCTTTCCACTTATGGACGACTGTAATGTTTAAGCATACTTCCGCTGTTTCTTTTGAGGTTTTGTAGTAAAGCTCTGTTTATGCTTGAGGTAAATGTGTTAACTAGCTGGTTTAGCGTTGCGCCATCCTTCCGGGGGTTTGACATTTAGAGGTATCAGAGCTATAGTTGCTTAGAAGCCAGGCTAAGATCTTCGGAATCGATTAGTTTATTTGATTTTGAAATTTAGTGTGGCCTAAACTTATTCTTTCACCTGTTCAGGTGTGATATATGGCGGGCCAGAGAGAGGAAAGTACCGTGGGGCAGGGTACACAAGGAACTGACCCTAATCTACGGGAGATAATTGGGTTAGTTGGACGTATAGCCAATGCCCTAGAATCTTCGCAAAACAATCACCAGCGGAGTCAGGTTGGTGAGAGTTCTCAGGTGAGATCCGCTATAGTTACTGATGAACTGACCTTGCTTGAAAGGTTTGTTAAGCTTAAGCCTATTGTATTCGCGGGTGGCGCTAATTCAGATGAGGTAGAGGAATGGATAAGTAATAAGGAGAAATTATTTGAGAGAATGCAATTAACTCCTGCACAAAAAGTATCTTTGGCTACTTTTTACTTGAGCGAGGATGCAGGGTTTTGGTGGAAGACGATTGATGAGAAATGGATAGCCGATAATGTTATGAGAACTTGGGACTTGTTTACTACTGAGTTTAATAAGAAGTATATTCTAGCAAGTGTTAGAAGAGATAGGGAATTGGCTTTCCTGCAACTTGAATAGAAAAACAAGACTGTACAAGAATATGAAAAAGAATTTACTACTTTGGCTCGACATGCATCTTATTTGGTTGAGGGTGGTGATAGGAAAGCTAGAAAGTTTGAGACTGGCTTGAATCCTGACATACAGGAAGCTGTCGCACCTCTTAATATCTCTGATTATCACGAGATTGTAGATCAAGCACTTAATATTGAGAGGACTTTGAGGTTTACACGGGCAAAGAGGGCACATATGAGTTTATTTAGGCCCCTGGTGCCACAGTGGCAAGCAGGATGATTTCCTTCAACATCTGGTGATAGGAAATTTTTTAGAACAGATATGAGGAGTATGGCGTATACACCTAGACCCCAGACACAGGGATTTATGCCCCGACCATTTATAACTGGACCACGACCTCAACCTAGGCCAGGAGTGAAGCCTACTCAGTATATACCACCTCAACAGCAGCCTGTACAAGCAGTTAGTCGATATTGCACATTTTGTGGTATGATTGGGCATACAAAAGAGGTTTGTAGGAAAAGAAAGGGAACATGTTTTGCATGTGGGACACAGGGGCATCAGATGAGGGATTGCCCAAAGAATAGAGGATCCGTGGTTGCCACTGCTGGGGACACACCTGCTACTGGTATTAGTACAGGTAGAAGGGTGAATAAACAGACAATAAAGGCTAGAGCTTTTGCACTAGGACGGGATGAAGTACAGGGATCATCTGCTGTTGTTGGAGGTACTGTTCTAATTTCTGGTACTTTGGCTAGAGTATTGATTGATCTTGGCTCTACACATTCATATGTTGCATCACATTTCATACAATCATTTGCCCATGCTGTCAGAGTCTTTACCTTTTATGGTCAAAGTTAGTACCCCGGTGGGTGATTCTTTATACACAGATAGAGTTTACAAAGCCTGTGAGATTAACATGAATAACCATGTATTGCATGCCGATTTGATTGCATTACCTATGAGAGAGTTGGATGTATTTTGGGTATGGATTGGTTATCCCACAATCATGCTAGTGTTGACTGTTTTGCGAAAACCGTTACGTTTACTTTACTAGATCGGTCAGTATTCATTTATGTGGGGGATAAAAGTCCAACTGTTATCCCTATTATTTCTGCCTTACATGCTCAGAAGTTACTTGATAGGGGTTGTGTGGGATATTTTGTGTATGCTATTGACTGTTCAAAGACAGTGACCAGGCTGCAGGACATCCCTATTGTTCAGGAATATTCAGATGTATTTTCTCAGGACTTGATTACTCTTACACCTGATAGGGAGATAGAATTTGTTATTGAACTTGTTTTAGGCACTGCACCTATATCTAAAGCTCCCTACAGAATGGCTCCTGCTGAATTGAAGGAGTTAATGGTGCAATTACAAGATTTACTTGATAAAGTCTCTATTAGACCAAGTACTTCACCTTGGGGTTCACCTGTATTATTTGTTAAGAAAAAGGATGGTACCTTACGTTTATGTATTGACTACAAACAATTGAATCAGGTAACCATAAAAAATAAGTATCTGTTACCCCATATCGAGGATTTGTTTGATCAATTGCAAGGAGCTAAGATATTTTCTAAATTGGATTTGAGGTCAGGTTATCACCAGTTAAAGGTAAGGAATGAGGATGTCCCTAAGATTGCTTTCAGGACTAGGTACGGTCATTATGAATTTCTAGTTATGCCATTTGGAGTTACTAATGCACCCGCGGCGTTTATGGATTTGATGAATCGCATATTCAAACCATACTTGGATAGTTTTGTGGTAGTCTTTATTGATGATATTTTGGTTTATTCTCGGGATACCCAACAGCATGCTCAGCATCTCAGACTTGTTTTGCAAACCTTACGAGATAAAAGGTTGTATGCCAAATTTGAAAAGTGTATGTTTTGGTTGGAACAAGTTGCTTTTCTGGGGCATATAATATCAGGTGCAGGAATATAAGTGGATCCAGCTAAGATTGAGGCTATACAAAGTTGGAAAACACCTTCAACAGTATCGGAGGTACACAGTTTTTTGGGGTTATCCAGATATTACCGTAGATTTGTTGAGGGATTTTCTAAAATTGCAGGTCCATTATTCCATTTGACTCAGAAGAAATTAACTTTTATTTGGGATGATAATTGTGAGAAGAGTTTTCAGGAGCTGAAACATAGATTGGTCAGTGCACCTATCTTGGTTTTGCCTAATGGGAATGATGATTTTGTAATATACAGTGATGCATCTCACAAAGGGTTGGGTTGTGTGCTTATGCAAAGAGGTAAGGTAATTGCTTATGCATCACGTAAACTGAAGTCGTATGAAGAGAATTATCCTACTCATGATCTAGAATTAGCAGCTATTGTTTTTGCCTTACATAAGTGGAGACATTATCTGTATGGAGCAGTATTTGAAGTTTACACTGATCATAAGAGCTTGAAATATTTATTTTCACAGAAGGAATTGAATATGAGACAACGTAGATGGATGGAATTATTAAACGATTACAGTTGTTCTATTTCATATCACCCGGGTAAGGCTAATGTGGTTGCTGATGCCTTAAGCTGAAAGAATATGATTGCTAGTTTAATGCTTAAGGAATGGGATATGTTAACTAATGTGTGTGATTGGAGGCCGCGTGCCACTAGGATGGGATTTCTATTTTCTAATATTAAAATTTGGCCTGCATTAATGCAACTGATACGGGAAGCTCAGGGAAAGGACCCAGAGTTGCAGAAAATTAGAACGGAGGTGGAACAAGGGTTGCAACCTGAATTTTCATTATCTTCTGAAGATATATTGAGATTTAGATATCGTGTTTGTGTACCAAATAATGATGAGGTTAAACAGGAGATTTTGAAAGAAGCACATCAGAGTAAGTACAGTATTCATCCGGGTAGCACTAAAATGTACATAGATTTGAAATCACATTATTGGTGGAATGGTATGAAGGGTGATATAGCCAAATTTGTTTCCAAGTGCCTAACATGTCAGTTGGTAAAGGCAAAACATCAAAAGCCGGGTGGTTATCTACAGCCTCTATTTATTCCTGAGTGGAAATAGGAGCACATAACTATGGATTTTGTGACAGGTTTACCGCGGACTCAAGACGGAAATGATGCAATTTGAGTAATAGTAGACCGTCTTACTAAGTCTGCACATTTTCTCACTCTGAATATGAAATATTCTATGGAAAAACTAGCTAAGTTAGATATCGATGAGATAGTTCGTTTGCATGGAGTTCCTGTTAGTATTGTTTCGAACAGGGATCCACATTTTACTTCTCGATTTTGGCAAGCTTATTAGAAGGCTATGGGTACACAGTTAGCCTTGAGTACATCCTTTCACCCTCAAACAGATGGTCAGAGTGAGCGTACTATTCAGACCTTGGAGGATATGTTACGAGCTTGTGTGATAGACTTGAAAGGTAGTTGGGATTCACATTTACCACTTGTTGAATTCTCTTACAATAACAGCTACCATTCTAGTATCGATATGGCTCCTTATGAGGCGTTATATGGAAGAAAATGTAGATCTCCAGTTTGTTGGTCAGAGGTTGGGGAAGGTAAGCTTATCAAATATGATATTATACATGAAACCACTGATAAGATACAATTAATTCAACAACGTATCCGTACAGCACAAAGTAGACAAAAAAGTTACACCGACACTCATCGACGTGGTTTGGAATTTACAGTGGGAGACTTTATTTTTATTAAAATTTCTCCAACGAAAGGAGTCATGAGATTTGGTAAGAAAGGTAAGCTATCTCCGAGGTTTGTTGGGCCTTATGAGATTTTGGAACGGGTTGGTAATTTAGCGTATCGGGTTGCCTTGTCGCCTTCATTATATGGGGTACATAATGTATTTCATATATCTATGTTGCGTAAATACCAGCCAGATCCATCACATGTATTGTATGATCAGCCGGTTCACATAGAAGCAGATATGACTTATGTTGAGCAGCCGGTGGAGATTTTGGATCGTCGGGATCAGGTATTGAGGAATGAGGTGATTCCATTGGTTAAGGTCAAATAGCAATATCATGATATTGAAGAGGCTACCTGGGAGCGTGAAGATGAGATTAGGTCGAAGTACCCACACTTGTTCACGTGATCAGGTACGAATTTAGGGACTAAATTCTTTTAAGGAGGGGAGAGTGTGAGGCCCCGATCTTAATTAGCTTCTAATCATTTTATTAAGTTTAAACATATTTAAATTTGATTGAAATAATATAATCATGTTATATTATTTATATACATAAAATAAAAATCGAAATTAAGTTGTGGGCCCAAAATATAATTATGTAAAACTTTGGGGGTTAAAAAATAATTATGCAAAACTTTGGGGTCAATTTTAAAATACCCTAAGTTAGCTATTAGGGGTCACGTGAAGGGGTGTGGGATTAATAGCATTTTGGTTGCCACCTATGTTTGGTGGTGAGTAATCATAGGAAACTAATAAAGAAATAGAAAGAAACCTAAGTCGATAACTTAGAAACAAAAGAGAAGGGGAGTGGAAGACCACGTTCGGCCAAACAAAGAGAAAAGAGAGAAGGGAAAGAGTAGGAAAAAAAAGAGAGAGAAGGAGAAAGAAAAGAAAAGAGAGAAAGGA
Organism: Escallonia herrerae; assembly: GCA_033070095.1. Taxonomy (NCBI): domain Eukaryota; kingdom Viridiplantae; phylum Streptophyta; class Magnoliopsida; order Escalloniales; family Escalloniaceae; genus Escallonia; species Escallonia herrerae. Next base: position 318,593 of record JAVXUP010000695.1, read on the forward strand.
AGAAGAGAAGAAGAAAAGGAAGAACAAAGGATAGAGATTTGATTCAACTATCTTCAATTGGCTTGACCTAAAAATTCTGTAAAGTAGGTTATCTTGTTCTTTTAGGTTTTAAAGCATGTTAGAGAAGTGTTATGAGTAGTGAAATACTTATAAACTTGCTTGTAATGGTCTTAAGAGAGAGGTATGTTCAAAACCTACAAAACAGTCATGAAAATGAAATAACTTTGGTGCCTAGAAATGTATGGTTTTAGTTGAGATATGGGTTTGGTTATTTTATATGTTGTACTACTACATGTGTAGAGTATACACACCAAATTTCAGATTATTTCAAGTACTATTTCTATGGTTTAAAATTCGTGGCTTGGAACCTATCTTGTGAAACTGTTGTTAGGCAGATTCTGAAGTTTGTCTTTTTAAGGGCTTAATATGATCTTAAAACAATATTTTCGTGTCAAGTAAAATACTGGGATGTAGCTCTTTAAGTATAGTTTTCAGAAATATATAGTTTGACTATGGAGGCCTTGTAATTAAATTGTCATGATTTTCGGAGTACAGACTACTCCTGCTGCCATTTGTAATACTGGGCAGATTAGCTAACCTAAACTAGTAGTTCCTTCGTGTTGGGCTTAATGGTGAATAACTAGGCAAATTTCAGGTCTTAAATGGACACTCAAATACCTACATAATAATGTAAGTATACATAGGAGTAGGGTACTTAAGGAAGAACCTCAAATCATTTCTTGCTTGATTACCGAATTAGTTTGTGCATTAGGAAGAGGTACTTAATGACATTCATGTTGACATCTGTACATGATTATGCATATCACGTGAAGGAGGAGGAAAAAAGTGAGTTGAGGGTGTTATTTGCCGGGGTTGGAAGTTATCCGGCCAGGGTTCTCGTTCATGTCTTGATAGTACGCACTAGCTATGTGTACTACTTCTCAAAAGGAATTATTGGCGTGCATGTGATGACGTTGGACTTCTTCTATCGAACCCGCTACATCAGTTGGTTGCGAAACGAAAAGTCTCTCGCACTCAGGGAAGGTTGGCTCGTGCACGAGGGGCATATTTGCATTCTCGTACTTGGCCTATATTTGTCTTGAACTTTTTTATAGTGTTTGGTTATTCTTGGCGAGATCAAGTTAATATATAAGTCTTGCTTGTCATTCTCGTATATGTTCTACAAGATTTCAAATCTTGCTCGATATGCTATTCTCGATTCTTTTGAAGGCAAGTGTGAGCAGATGCTAGCATGTGTTACTCGACATGTTAAATTATTCTTAAGTACTTAGGTATCATCTGTTCAAGTGACTTGCATGTTCATACTAACTATACATAATATGATCAAGTCATGTTTGGACTTAAAAGCACCGAATACCCTACTGAGCCATTAGGCTGACCCATTCCCGATACTTTTTTTTTCGAGGTTCGGAGTCGGAGTATTTGCCAAGGGACGAAGAGGATTACCTCGGGGAGACTCAAGAGTTTTACGCTGGGTGAGAAACATTTTAGTTGTTCTTCCTTTTTTTTGGAGTATAGTACTTGTATAGTAGATATGTGGTCTGTAATATAATGTTATTTTCAGTCTTTCCACTTATGGATGACTGTAATGTTTAAGCTTACTTTCGCTGTTTCTTTTAAGGTTTTGTAGTAAAGCTCTGTTTATGCTTATGGTAAATGTGTTAACTAGCTGGTTTAGCGTTGCGCCGTCCTTCCGGGGGCTTGACAGGTTTAGTGTTGTACCTTTGGCAAAAGGAATAAGTGATTTCTTTGCCAAAATCTGCCCTTCTCACTCATGTGGGCCATCCGTCTGTGCCACAAATTTGGCTAGGAGTTATCTTCCGATGCAAGTAAACGGTTGCTACACACCTTTGCACGAGTCTTGTACAAAGTGCAACAAGCATTCCCTCTTGCAACCACCAAAGATCCTTTGGTGAGTTTCCATTTACCGCTACCAAAATAACTGTGGTAGCCTGCAAGGTCCATAGCGTGAGTTGAGATCAGATTAAGGCGCAAGTCAGGAATATGTCGTACATCCTTCAAAGTGAGTGTGCATCCCATATTGGTTTTTAAGCACACATTCACCAATTCCAGCTATAGTTGCACAACTGCTATTACCCATCGTCACGTAGCCAAAGTCTCTTGCTTTGTATGACGTGAAATGTTCCTTTGTTGGAGTAGCGTGGTAAGATGCTGCAGAATCTACCACCCACTCAATTTCATGACTTGCAACATGATTGCACTCTCCTTCTTGGAAAGTAAAAGCTACAAGGTCTCCTTCAAAAACACTGGTTGTAGCGCCGTTATCATCAGCCATTGTCTGATCTCCTTTTGTATCACGCTTCCACACATAACAATTTCTTTTTATGTGTCCATCTTTGCCACAATGGTGGCACTTCCGTCTTTCTCCGGACTGAGACTTGCCTCTGGATCTACTTCCAGATCTGCCTCTGATTTGCCACGACTTTGGTTGTTACTTCTGCCTCTGTTTTCAGTAATAAGTGTCTGCGGCTTCGTCTTCTTCATTTTCTCTTAAAGTAAGAGAGATGAAGTAACATCATGTAATAAGAGAGTATCCTTCCCATGTAATAAGATAGTAACCAAATTATCATAGGATGTGGGTAACGACGCTAGGAGAGTCAATGCTTTATCCTCCTCTTCAATCTTCACCGCAATATTCGCCAATTGAGTGATTATACAATTGAAGATATTTAAACGCGTCAAAAAATTCATACCTTCCTCCATCTACAATGCGTACAACTTTCTTTTCAAATAAAACCTATTTGTCATGTTTTTCCCCATGTACAAGCTTTCCAGCTTTTTTCCAAATTTCCACGGCCTTATGAACATCGTTCACGTTGTTCAAAACTTCATCTGACAAATTAAGTCAAATTGAAATGCCCGCCTTCTCGTCCATGTCTTCCCAGTCTTCACTTTTAGTATTTTCAGGTTTCTTTTCTTGTAGTGCCCTGTGTACACCTTCTTGAATAAGAAGGTCTCATTCTCCTTTGCCAAAGGGAAAAACCATAATGACCGTTGAATTTTTCTACCCCGTATTTTGGACCGGTCATTTTTATTAGTATTTAAAAAATGATAAAGTTGACACCGCAAAGCTTTGATACTAGTTGTTGGGATTTAAACCCCTAAAACAGGTACAACTAGCACAGTAAGAAAAACGAAGAAAATATAAAAAGTGTCACACACTAAAAATATGAACACGGATATTTAACGTGGTTCGGCCTCTTGTCTACGTTCACAGGAAGACAACGAGAATGTTGCACTATAAAGTGGAGAAGTTACAAGGGAACTTTCACTCAGTCACTCAGACCCAATTCCCGAACACACCCAAAACTCAACTCACTATATCTCTCAGTGAATAAAAACACTCTGTAGTTTTTCTCACTCATTAGTGCTATTACAAAAGCACTTAACACTCTAGCATTTGAGCTACAATCATAAGCTATAAATGCCTAACACCATATTTAGCTCTCAGTGGCTAACTCACTGCATTCAACTCTCAATGGCTAATGCTTCTCAATGGTGTTTGATGTGTATTGTGTTGTGTGTTAAAATTCTTTGGCAAGCTTCTCCTTTTATAGGAAAAGAAGTAGGTGGAATGCCATTCGAGTCAAGCCATCCTCCAATGTGAAATCAGGAAGCCTTCAAGTGAATAGTTACCACATGTTGGCTAACTATTCACTTGTCTTCACTTCCAACATATCTCCTTCATTCAAGGGATATGTGACCAACGGTGTGTGAAATCAATCACACTCCAAACTTGGTAAAAGATTGTGGATGAGTTTTTGTCAAATGCAATTAAAGACAATTCTAACAGATTTTGGAGTCCGAATGGATAGTACATTCAGATCCTCTTAAGGTGCATTTGTAAGTTCTAACTGTATGATGACTCGCCTAGTGTAACTAAAGAAGTGTTTTCTGAGAAATTATTTGCTGGACTAATTACACATAAAACCTTATAATTTGAGAGTATGTGAGTATTTTACCTTACTATTTTAACTTAACGCAGCTCACTTCACTATTCATTAATTTATGCTCAATTGGATGACCGTCGATATTGCAGGGATAAAATGGTCACTTCAACTTATTTTCTCATACTGGCAGCCACATCATCACTATTAACCAATAAAGAGCTGAAACATGGAAACCAATTCTACCCCAATCATCTTCATGTTCAGTTGACCACCACCCAACACCCTCTTTCTTTAAGCCACAACACTTTTATACCTTCATTATAGAAAGAAAAGTGAGCATATGTGTTCCAAAGTCCAGGCTTGATGATCCTAAATAGGCTTTGTGTTTATAAGTCACGAGTGATCCACTGGTGACCCACCATATTTTCCTAATGGATCATAATTCTGAAATGGGGACCACATCAGGCGGTAATGGTCGTGGGGCGGCCACCAGTAGTTTTTTTTAGGGCGCATTGGATTGGTGTTAAATTCTGCTGGTCAAAGCCACTCACCAGGGGTGTCGGGGCAAGCCTGGTTCTGAGGTGCCATAGCTAGACCTGGCAATTTTATACCCGTACCCGGTCAAAAACCCCGGGTACGGGTACATATATGTACTACCCGTTGAAATATCCGATCCTAACCGTAATTTTCGGGTCAGGCGGCGAGTTACCCGGTTTACCCATTTTCCAAAGTATATATAAAGGACCATTGGTGCCCTAACCCTTCATTTTCATTCTTTCTCTTTACTTCTCAGACCCTCTTCTCATTTCTCTGCCACCGCCCCTCTCACTCTAGATCTCGCCACCCTTCACTCCATCTTCCCCATCACTCTCATGTCACGGATCTACTGGAACTCCACCGTCGTCAATCCATCATCGCAGCCAACGCCGTCCTAGTAGGTGACCGATCATAGAGCCACCAGATCGTCACTCCATCCTCCGTCGTGGTTTGCCACTCCGTCGTCGCTCTGTGGCTGATCAGATCTACCTTTTACCGTCACCGACAGTCACTCCGTCGTCGACTAGATCTACCGTTGACCGTCGCTGACCAATCTTGAACTTTTCTTTTTCTTTTTGTTTTATTTTGTTTATTCCATATGCCTAATCTTAATTTTCAGTCGTATTGTGTAAGCTTTTGATTCTTGTGTAATGGATCTCCTACTATTGACCACAGATCTGATGATCTGAAACTTTTTTTTGTTTTATTTTGTTTAGTAAAGAAGATTAGTCTTGTGTTGTGTAGATCTTGTGCGATTGTTGTGTAATAGAGAATATTGAAGTTGTGTTTGTGTAATAAAAGAAAGTAGAAAGGAGGAAAAAAAGAAAGGAATATTTATTTTAAAAAATGTAAAAATTAATTTTTTACCGCGGGGTAATACCCTATCCGCATGGATATGGTACGAATCCAAGAAAAGTCTCCTCAGAAAAAACGGGTAAAATATACCCGATCCGTTTTACCCGGCGGGTCTACCCGTTTGCCAGGTCTAGCCGTAACAGCTTAAGAAAAGCCGTTATGGACCTCAGACTAGAAGCTCGCAGTACCGTGACGTTACCTTTTTTACTGGAGGACCGACCGATGGGAGTTGCCAATATTGGCGATGGTGACGGGAGTGAAGGACCTGACGGAGGTGAAGACCGTTGGGGTTCGTTGGCTAGGGTTTTGCTCTGTGAGAGAGAGGGAGATGGGGGGTGATGGGTGGGTGGGTGCAGACGATGGTGGTGCTCTTTGGGTGCCTAAGGTAGGGGTGTAGGTGGGCTGGAGGAAGGATCGCCAAGTGGGTTTTGAGAAAAAACAGAGATCACTTGACTGGGTGGAAATAAAGAGTAAAGTTACAGTTTTACCCTTAAGATATTGACGGGTGTCCAAGAGAATTAGGCTCCAAATAGTCAATTCGTAAATTGAACACAAATTAATGAACAGTAAGGTGAATTACGCCAAAATTAAAATAGTAAGGTGAAATGCGCACGTACCCTCAAACTATATGGTTTAATGTATAATTAGTCTGTTGCTTTATTTGTATATATACTAACCCACTACAAACATTATTTGACCATGGTGGCTTCTATTCAATCAATTTTTTTACATTGTTTATTTATTTATTTATTTTTACCTTTATTAGTCAATACTTTAATTTATATGTAGCTCGTTGGTATGAGAATTCGAACTAGGAATCTTGGATTTGTCCCTCAAGGCTCTTGCCACTTCTCCCGCTCATTGGGTTGGGTTTTTTTTTGTTAAAGTACATTACACCAACCCTTAGCACGTGTCAAGCAATTTCTTATGTACTTCGTCTTTCTTGGCTTTGATGTGGCACTAATGGTCGAGCACCACCAACCTCAGATCTGAACCAATTATCTCTCCACCAGCAAGTTTCCAATGCAAAACTTTAACAAAAACCGTCGTCAATCACTACGATTTAGATGCGGTTCCAACTAAAGTGTACCGACTAGATGTCTACCAGTCGATTATTTTTTCTTATGAATTTACTTTCACACATATTTTAGAAGGAAAAGTTAACTTGCCATATGAAAGCACTGGGTTATTATTCAAAAGAAAAAACGGTCCCACAACCCAATCTAAAGGTAAACAAAATTTAATCGATTATGATCAGGGTAAACCCCAAACGCAAATAGACTGACTGGATGGACTAGCTTGGCCTCGCATGAAAGATAATCCCTTCTTTCTCAAAAAAATTGATCATATTTTTTTGTGAGACTGTCTCAAAAAAATTAATCACTTTCTGAATTAAGATATATTCTGTAGATATTTTTATTTTTGTCCTTTTTACACTTTTTTAATGTCATTTTCCCTCAATATTTAATCCTCCACCAACTCATCTTCTCTCTCCTGACCCACTTTTTTCCTCTCTCTCTCTGGGGATAGAATGTAAAACTCATCAAATATATATGACGTATATCCTAAATAAGTGTGCAAGTCGAATATGATCAAATAGCTTATAAAGGATAGAGCAAGATAAACTTATATAACATAGGTTGATTGAAGTGGATCAAAATGGACAACACTGGAAAGATGAAATAAAGCAAAGCCTATAAATATATGGGATTAATTACACACAGGTATCTGAGGTTAGGGTTAAATTGCACAGTTGTCCATTACTTTGGATAAATAGCAGTGATATTCATTAACCAAACAGAATCATAAAATACATATTTGTTTTACCAAAATGACTTTATTGCCCATTAGTTGGAAGGTAATTTTTCAAATGTCATCCCTTTGTCTTTTCTCTCCCTCTTTAAGAACTCGCAACAATAACACCACCAGCACCAACGTGGCTAACCTCTTCTTCCTTTTGCCCTATTTTTACTCTTGACAGCACCTACCACCAGTTAGATTTTATCTCCAAAATCAGTACACCATCACTATCAAACTCCAATATGCCGGCCAGCGCCTCTGCACAGTTGCCCTGCCAACCACCGCCAGCTCTACGTCATCCACCCCCACCCACCCCTACCTAAATTTATCTTCAAAGTTAGTAAACCACTATCACTAAAATATGTCTGCTGACGCCTCTGCATAGTAGCCTTGCGACCACCACCACCTCTACATGGCTGCCGTGTTAACCCACACCCCAATTGTCATTTCATACATCCTGAAACGTCATCCACAGATCTGAGTCGTGAGTCAACAAATCGAACCAACGCCAAAGCCACCAATCATCTCTTGACCACCAATGCCCTAACCACAAACTATCACCCCATCACAAAACATCACGCATGACCACCACCCTGTCACCCCACAACCACCAACCCTTCATCTCGTCACCACCATTGCCCATGACCACCACTGCCCAAATATACGTTAAAGCTTGGCTGGGTGCCAGTGCCGGTGGGTGGTGATGGTTGCTGTCAACACAGGGTTATGAAAAATAAGGAAAAGGAAGAAATTATGATTTGAAAACTATATATTGTATAACAGCACAGGGGTAGTATTAACATTTAAAAATTATTGTATGTATTTATGACATCAAGAAAAAGGCACGTCTTTTTAACAGGTCATCGGTGAATAGAGATGGCTGATAAAGTTATTGGTTACAATCTGTAATCTTGTCAAACTTTGCGTCGTTGACTGTAATTTTACCCTAACTTCAGGTAATTGGGTGTAATTAACCTACGATTATATTAATTGGAGTGAATCGAACTAGACTAGACTAGAAGATAAAATCTATAAGTCTTTCTTTTACAATGCGAGATTCATCCGAAGTTTCAAACATTTTATTGGGAATGTATACGATAACAATTCACAACTATATAGCATCAAAATAAATTAAAGAACCAACATCTAATAGAACTTACTCTATCCATGCAATAGATCATTCAACATTTTTAGCTCAGACTCAACCTTATAGGGGACCTAGTTAGCAGCACTGGAGCATGTTTAGTTTAACACTCATGAAACTGAAATTGCCAAAGCATTTATTTGCATTAGTCCTAACCAGTGTTATCAAAGGCGCGCCTAAGCGCAAGGCGCACTCCAGGTGCCTCGCCTAGGGCTAGGTGTAGCCCCTTCGAAAAGGCGCACGCCTTACGCACCTAGGCGCCCAGGCGCAAGGCGGTGGTGGAGGCGCAAAGAAAAGCCTAAAAATTCTAAGTTTTAATTTTTTTTCTTCATGGAATCATCTCAACCGTTCATTATTTTTCATTCTTTATTTCATAACATAATAAATCAATATATAAACCACAAAAAATCTAAAACCCCGAATTCCTAATTATTCGATAATTGTCGTATTGTTGTTAATTGTTCTAGCGTCTCATCTCTAATTGTTACTTTTTTTAAGTAAATATACTTCTTCACTTTACCTTGTAGATAAAGAATATGAAATTGAGGAAGAATTTTTACCAGAGTGGGAGCCTACGATTTCCATTTGAGAAAAAACATTTTTGCTTTAGCCTTCACTAATGATAAGGATGATTTTATCATATTTAGTTAGCATCAACTACTTCTCATTACATCTGAAACTTTTTCTAGTGTTCAAAGTTTGTTAAATTACCATGTTCTAAAAAATTTTATGTGATTTTATTGATTCAATGTATTAATATATTTTTATTTTTATTTTGCACCTCACTTCGAAAAGGCACGCGCTTGCGTCTTGCGCCTAGGCTCCAGGGACCCTTTACGCCTTAGGTGCGCCTTCATCTTTAATAACTATGGTCCTAACTCATTCAGGTCCTCCTACTAGCACTTCATAAGTCTCCTTCAGAAGCTTCCGCTAAACCAGTCTCTAAAGGAACCTCAGCCCCTCTAAAAACGTAATTTTTTTTCACATTTTAGGTTGAGATCATTGTGAGCACCGAATAGACCAAGGAAGCTATGCCCTCCATTTTTCTGTTTGGCCCTAGAGTGGTGTCCCTCTGAAAGACTCACGCTGAACAAAAAAATTTAATGTCACACCTCTTACCTTCATAAGTGATATCTTCTAAGATGTCTAATGAGCCAAGTCGGCAGGCACCAAGTTGGGAACCTTGTGTCACAAATGTAATTGACTTTGTGAAATCATGTGCAAAAGTCTAGGCTTGGATGAGTGCTAAAGTTGTTGTTTCAATTTCAATCCAAATGTTTATTACCCTTTCGCAATCTTCATGTCTCATTTGGAAACCTTTTTTTTTTTTTTTTCATATTCATTTTCAAGTTTTGTAAGAAGCTTAAAAAAAGATGCCTTTCTTATATTTACATGAAATCTCATTTTTCACAAGACATATATTTTTTTCTTTAGGGCAGCTTTGGAAAGACAAAAGCCTTAAAAAAGACGTATCTTGTATACTTCCATAAAATCTCATTTTTCCGAAAACTTCCATTTCTCTTCTTTCAAGGACAACATGGAAAAAAAGAATGGTGTAGCAAAAAAAGGGGGGGGGGGGGGGGGGGGAGAGAGAGATAGAGAGAGTAATCTTATGTTCTTTTGTTGAAAGAGTTAATAGATCGAATAGTAAAACTTTTTTTTTTGACGGATCTATTCCCTACTTCAATCATGCATATTTTGGAACAGCGGCCAAATAATAATTACAAGAATTACTAGAATTTTCCATTGAAAAAACACAAGCATAACAAACTTGTTTTTATATTGCTTACACGTTTTGAAAAAAGTAACTCCACACTACAAACATGAAGTTGGAAGGTGCTTGATGTCTGCTTCTCACCAGAAGCTTCTCGTAACAATGTACGACGCATCTGTTTTCAACAGATTGGTGGAGCCAATTCAATATATTTTCTTTGTTAGTATTGACAACCACCTTTACACACGTAGGAGACTCATATTATCAATTATTTCCATTCAAGGTGAAAATAACTAATTTCATAAAACACGGTCAACCATTTCAGTTCAAGTAGAGTGATTATTAAATCTAGTTTGTGGTGTAATCACTGTCTGACCAAAAAATCAATGTAATCACTCACTCAATAAGTTTGTAAACTTATAATTTAGGGGCCGTTTGACACTCTATTTTTGTTCTTTTTTGGCCCACTTTTAAAATTTTGCAAAAGCTCATAAAAGTTGGGGTGTTTTCTGAAAAGAGCTCAGAGCTCTTTTTTTTGGCTCTTTTTCACGCGGGGCTGAGGCTGGTTAAATGAGGTTGAGGTTCCAAGCCTCACTAGCAACATCAGACAAATTTTTTTGCTCTGGGTATAAAACCCTACTTCACCTCTTTCATCACCACTGACTCCACAGCCCGTTGCCTCCATCCTGCCAGCAGTCACCACCTCCACCGGCCACTCTTCGGTCCAAGATGAACACAACCATTGGAAATGGTTGCGCCCAATTCCTGGGAATCGGTACCTTCTGAAACTAGCGGCCTCTGCCGATCTGCCATTGGAGATGTACAGTTGGGCTTGGTGGCGGTCGGTGGTCGTCGTTGTGCTGGTACGTTGTTGTGGGTGGCTGTGGGTTGCCATAGGTTGTTGTGGTTGTGCTGGATTTACATCAGCAAATGGTTGCCTTTGTGGCCGGAGGTGGTGGGTTGGCGTGATGGACATATTTGATTGATGCAGTGGTGCTCTAGGTGGCGGACAAGTGGGTGTCATCGGAGCTGTTGCCAGCAAAAACCCTTGGATATATTGGATGTGATTAGTGTCTATGGGTGGTCGTTTGTGCAGTGGTGGGTGTTGCCAACTGAGTTGCCGGCGGTGTTGCTGATGGGTGATGCCAACGGGTATTGCCGGCAGGGAGTAATTGTATATTTAAAAAAAAAATCTAAAGAGTGGTGATGTCAAACGCTTGCTCTTTTCTATTTTTAAAAAAAATAAACTCTATCAAATGTCCACCAGTTTTTTAAAATGGTAAAAAAAAAAAATCACAACTCTTTCCAATTTGTTTCAAAAAAAAAAAAACTGAAACTGAAAGTATTATCAAACAGAGCCTTAGTATCATGAAAGTAGATCCAAGTCAATATCTGGAAATAGCATGTGTTGTTCTTCTCTCTCTCTCTCTAACCTACAAAGCAGCCTAAGTAAGTGAAAGACCACCAAGTTGGTTGTTAAGCATATGTTAGCAGTTGACACATGGTGCATGTTAGTTACCAGCAACCACAACCTTCCCCCCACCCAACCCTAACGGAGTATCATTAAAAATATTCTGTACAACACTTGTGTAAATATGTTTATTTAGGAAATCTAGTAGGCTATATTACTCGGTAGAACGAATAATGCCTGACAAGAAGGAAAATGGTAGGGTAGGGTAGGGTAGTTTGTTTTGGAATTTAGTTGAGATGTTTTTCGAAATGATTTCTCAAAACAGTATCTAAACGTTATTATTGCATTTTATGTGATTTAAAAACTAAAATGAAAAAGGGCAAAACTTGTTTCCAAATCTGGTAAAGAGTGAATCTTTGTTTCCTTGTAATCGTAGACATTAAGGACATTTCAACTTGAACTTAAACTCATCTTTTCGTTGAGTTAATCATTGTCAAGATGATGTTTTGCAAGCCCTCCATCAAAAGTTTTACCTTGGCAGTAATTTTTGAAACCCATAGTGCAGACACCTCATTTTTTTAATTTTATTTTATCCTTTTTATTAATTTATATTGAGCTTTTGTAATGAATAAAATTTATTATTTAATATTAGGTGAAAAGAAGTGATAGGCCTTATTTACTTAATTCAACTTAATCAGTTCAGTCCAATAGTTTGTCTACCAGTCCAGTCCAATCAGCTAAGCCCAAATTAATTAGACCTGATTAATTGGATCACTAGCCTTGTTAGTTAAGGTCTAACCCAAGTTAAGGTCAAAAGATTGTGATTGATTAGATGACATTGTCTTGTGATTTATCCATTCATGTGATTAATCCATAATTTATATGAGATATGGAGATAATTTCAAAATCTGGTACGTCTCATCTAACAAACCAGAGATAGTTACTGAATTAGGGTTAGATAATGTCTCAAAATTCAGGAATTTTTTTATAAGATATGGGATGAACGAGGCGGTTTCAACAGACTAGCCGGTTAGTTGACTTTTGTCAATATGTGATTTTTATCAAATATTATGTTTTATCTTCAAATCAAATATTGATATGATCATCTTTACATTTTTGGTGTCCTAGACCACTAAAACTAGGGTCCTTGGCCTAAAGTTTCAAGAACAAGCTTTTTCCTCCCTAGAGCTTTTATACCTTGTTTTCATAGAAGTGGTAGCTCATCTCTAAGGAGAATTTAATACTTCATATTTCACTTCTATATACACAAGTCACATGCATTGTGGATTCATCATTAGGAATTTTAAGGTCTTCTAAGCAAGCACCTTTTTGAGATACGTTTATAATTTTATAGATTAGCTGAGATAATAACAGTCTAGATTGTCTCTGCTCCCTGTAGTCGCATCTTAATTCAAAAACATCAAAAAGAGTCTTTTACATTGTTCTGTCTAAGTCTCAATTGTAGGCAACATCTCTTAGGACCAGAGTCAAACTAAGATAGTTTTGATTCCAATTAGTCCACCTAGATACGTAAGCCATTTAACCTCTGCTGTCGAATTCAAACCAATAATATATAAATAAACTTAAGGTTTGTTTTATGCATTTTTACATGTTTGTGTTATATATTTCGAAGGCCAAAAATGTAACACCCCAAAATTTTTCTTTTTCTTGTGGGAAATTATTTTTTTAAGTAAATAAGTTTGTGGTCTTTTTGATAATATTGAGAAAATGGTTTGGGATTGTTTCTGAATTTTGGTCGAATGAAAGTGGTTTCGTTCGAATCAAAATGAAGAAAAATGGTGTTTTGGAGTTTTTGAAGTTTTTGGTTGAATGAAAATAGTTTGCTTTGAATGAAAATGGGTTTCGCTTCGAATAAAAAGATTTTTGTGTGTAAAATGAGCTACTGAAGTTTTCGATCGACTTAAAAGTTTTAATTTGACTGAAAACTAGTTTTCGGTCGAATTAAAAAAAAATAGTTTTAAGTCGACTTAAAAGTTTTAATTCCACCAAAAATGAGTTTTCGGTTGAATTAAAAGTTTTGAGTCTGCCGAAAACTTTTTCGGTCGAATTGGAAATTTTTTTTTGAACCATTTACACCTCGGTTGGATTCGGTCGAATGAAAACTTAAAAATTTTTGTCCCCTATAAATAGTCCTCTTATTTCCTCTCTACCCTTTTTTTTTGGGTACTCTTCTTCTTCTTCTTCTGCGCGCGCGAGAAAGAGAGAGAGAAGAAAGCTTGGAAAGTTTGGGTGTTCTAAAGTGGAGCTTAAGGAGTCTAATTCTCAAGAGCCTGGGAAAGATACGGGTTTATTTTCAAAATTTATATCAGCAATGGACCAATCGATCATGTAAGTCCTTAGTTTAATTTAGAAATTCGAACTTCTTCAAATGGAGTTAAGTGATTCTTCTTCTCCTTTTGTTTTGAGCTTTGTTATGAATAACTTATTCTCAATGCTATGACTTGTTAAATTCAATTTCGTCGAATTCGTTTGACCTTAGAACTTGCCATATTGATATCGTTCGTTTCAGTGATTAATAATTTTCAATTTTTTGTGAACTTTGTATATTGGTTGACAAGTCCGTTATTTGATAATGTTATTTGAATCCTTTGAATATGGCTTGACGTATCTGATATTTGATAACGGTTATTTTGAGATTTTATTTTGGTGACTTTATGAGCCATGTCACAGTGTATGTGACTTATTTTTGACTTACCCACGTGAATTGGGCTAACTCAGGGGAGTTGAGCTAGAGATCGCGATCTTACTTTCTGAACCCGCCTCATATGTCAGTGATGACGTATGTGACCACTTTTTGAATGGCTCTCTAGTGTCTATTTTCGTAAGATATATTTTGGCATTTGGTATTTGGTCTGACCTCTGTCAATCGACTGGTGTGCCTTTGATATCTTGTTATTCATCTATGTTTTGACATTCGAAATCTAGTTTTATTATCAGTTCCGTTGAAAACTTTTGTGTCTATCTTTGTATTCAGATATAGTTTGACATTTGAAATTTGGTTTGATATCCGTTCCGTTGAGCTTTTGTGTTTCTAAAATTTTGTTTCTCAGATATTTTTGCTTCCGTTTGATTGGTCCTTTGAACAACCTTACTGGGCATTTGGCTCATTCCCTTATGATTTTTCCTTTCAGGTGATTAGTAGGTGGGATTTTGGATTCGAAGGGCTAGCTGTGTGACCAAGAATTAGCTGCCTTATTTCAGAGTTAGTATTGACATTTAACAACAAAGACAAGTCACTTAGGCTTCGTTTTGAAACTCTGTGTTGGAGAAATTTTGGATTGTATACAAGCTTTGGACCCCTATGTCAGCTATTGATGTATTTTGGGAATTATTATTATATGCTCTGATTGACCGTTTGGGAGATTTATGATAAAATTAAAGGTTTTCTAACTCCGTTTTTTCTGATATTTTAAGGTTTTTTTTATTTCGTTTGGGAGACTTCTGATAACTTTAAGATTTCCTCCGAATTTCGATTATTCGACCGTTTACGCTCCGAGAATAAATAATTTTTGAGGCGTAACAAAAAATCAATAAAATGAAGTAGAGACCGAAAGGGCGTGGCGGTGCCTAACACCTTCCTGTTGTGTACTCAGTTCTAGGACCCTGCTCTTGGTTTCAATAGACTAGTCGTCCTTATTGGACACTTTAGATTCATGTTAGGGCTTTTCTTATTTTTCCTAGTTTAAATTAAATAAGAAGGCGACTCTTAGAATCCTTCGGTATTTTTTAAAGGCAGTTTGCCACAGTGGTAACTTCGCTAGGGACTAAAACTATTAAGAGGACTAGACTTGAAAAAAATTTCTTGATTTTTGGCCTTGTTGTATTTCTCTTGTATATTTCTGTGGTATGTACAATGTGACATAACTGTGATACTTGCTCTTTTATTTCCAGACCTCACACATGCGCACGCTTGACCCTCATTGGAGAACAACACACTCGAGGCTCTTGATCCTCCTGGGCTCAAGGCGAACTCTCGATCAAGTTCTTAGCTCCACGTGTCTCGTACTAAAGATTCCTCATAGTTTCTTGGTATATTAAACGACTTGAAATAAACTGGTGATCGTCCACTATTAACTTCATAGTTACGGGTGGGATATATAGGGTATAGTCAAGCTGATGAAGAGACCTTTACACGAGTGGTATAAGGAGGAAAACTCACACCCTTACCATTTAGTATTCTATCTCTTATTGGGAGAATACCTGTCTTGGCATGTGATATGTTAGCAGAAAACAACATGTATTTTGTAAGCTAAACTGGTAATTTCTCAAAAAAGGGGAGACTCTGACTAACCGGTCGGTTATCTGTGCTACCAACCGGACAGTTAGTCAGTATGTGAACTATTTGAAAAAAAAATCAAAATTGGCTGGTTTATATCCCGATCCAACCCACTGACCAACCGACCAGTTATCCACTAGGATGACCGAATAGGTAGTCAGAACTTTCACCCTCCAGAAAATAAACCTTAATCCCATTGACCAATCGGCTGATTTTCCTGGTGGATAACTGAACGATTAGTCAGTACCCCATTTTTTTGAACATTCTCCCATAAAAACCATAATTACCTCACTGACCAATTAGATGGTTAACCCACAAGGGTAATCAGCTGCTTAATGAGTGTCTAATCTCTATACATGTATAAATCGGCCAGTTTAATGTTTTATTATGTGGTGTGCTTATATGCGTCTACCTATTGTGTGGTTTTATTTCTTCGCTGAATCATACTACTTTTTTCCTATATTTCTAGGATAACAAAAAATTAAAAGAAGAAAGAATAGAAGAACTAAATAGTGTAGTGCATCCTCAAATTGTGTCGTCCTAATTTCTTCATTGAGTGATCCTTTTTTTCCCCTTAATTCTTAAAAAAAAAAGCCAAAAAAATTCTCTATCTTAGAAGTCTCTTTTAGGGTTTGAGTCAAATAGAGTTTGTCTTTCTAGTAAGTCTAATAGTCCATCCTTAACAAATCGAGAGCATAACAGTTATCAAAGTAAGAAAGAATTGCCCGATTTCATACCTGTTGAATCCATAATTGACCAATCACTTCGGGATATTGTGTGAAAAATGATTTTAAATTTAAGACTAGCGGTCTATCTCGTTGACATTTCTTCTTTGCACTGAGGGGAGTGATCCCTGTATTTTCAAGCTTAAATATCAGAATTTCAGTTTCTTTGGAATTGAATGTCTGAAAACTTAACGGGATAATTTGGTTTGGAATTTAAACATTCAAGTGAGACTCTAAGAGATTATCAAGAAAAGGATGTGACTTCCTTTCTTAGCCAACCCCTTACTCACCAGAAACAAGTCAAATCCTTAAAGATAATGAGGTGTCATATGGATGTTAAGCTCACCACTCTCTCCTAACTTGAGCCATTTATCTTGAAAAATAAAAAAGAAAAGAAGAAAAAGCCTGCTAGATTGAAAACCATGAAAAATGCAGTTTAGGTAGATGCTAGGGCACGAAAAAAAGAGAAATAGAGACACCTCAAAAGACTGTAGGTTTGTACAAGTCTTTCTTGAAATGAGCATTCCCGATGTTTTCAGGCCATCGTTTGGCCATCACATATCATCTTAATCACCCTATATTAGATTTTCTCCACTTGCTAGCCTTTTTGTGCCTAAACAGTTTAGCCTTTCTTTTTGGAAGCCTATATATCTAACCTTAGGGAGGGTAGTCTCTTTTTGTGTGCCTATGTCCTAAATATTGCTACAAAGTACTCAACCCTACATTAAAAGGGTTCCCCCTCATAGGAACCAAAGTTTTCAGTATACATGATGAGTGGAATGGTGATGGTCATTTGTTCGATCTCGAAATAAGAAACAAATGGTGAAAAAAAAAGATGAAAAAAGGACAAAAATCGAAAAGGTTAGAGAATGATTATCAAAAATTCGACGTATAGAATTGCCATCAACTGAGTTATGAGAACACACACACACACACACACACACTTGTCTAACCTGATTTACCAATGGGGATACGTAGGCAGCGTAGTTACCTCCTACGCTCGATGTCCATGGGCACACACTAGGGGCTTTGATTTCATATTTGGGTTTTTGAGCCTTATTTACCATTCATTTCTTAGCCTACACCCTGGCTTATATTGTGTCCTATATAAAGTCCTCTTTGAGGTTATGCTCATTCAAGAGAGGCAAAGGTTCTCCTATATTTTGAGGAGATAGAAAAAAAATTGAAAAAAACATAAATGAAGAAAAAAGATAATAGTCCACGCACTTTTTTTAGCATGCTATATCATGACATGAGATGTTCCACTTCATATTGGCTTGTTGGATGACTCTTCTGCTCTTGATTTTCCAAACCTAATGCGTTCACCTCCTTATGGCCTAATGACAATGCGTTAATCCTTATGACCTATCTAGCCTACCTTATTCTGTACAACAATCTGATATATTTGTCGCCACTTCAATGATTATACTAGAAGCCTTAAGACTTTATCTTGTGCCCTTCTATCATGCACTTAAAAGTCATGTATTTTGCTCAGCCTAATTGTACACATTGATGTGTTATCTAATCCTAGGCCCGGACTCCATCAGCCTCACAAATTATACATTTCCACAGGATACACATCATCCTCGCAGTTCGTACACTGCCATTTCCATACGTCCTTACTATCCACCTTTTGGGCCCAACCTTCTCATTTTAGTCTTGAAGATTCAAACCTAAGTGTTTAAGTTGAGAATTAACTATTCTGTGTAGTTGTATGACATTTAAAAATGAGGAATTGAAATGAAATGCGTTTGAATAAAAAAAACACTAGTGATCTTCCTCTCTTTGGGTAGAGATAGACATGTTAACAAAGTAGGCATTGACTGAGATTCTAAATGATAAAATGATGTTTAAAAAAGAGTATAGATCTCGAAGTTAATGGTTAATTCATTATATGAGGCAATGAAAGTGATTTTCCAATTCAGACATGCTATCAAATTGTAAAAGGATGTTATCTTTGTCGCAAATTGTTCTTTATAGATGTCCTTAGGGGTTTCCCTTGTGATCCATCCACCTTCCATTAGGGTATGTAGAGTCAACCCTGCTTACATTTTGGTCTAGGGGCTCCTTGTAAGTCCCTCCTCACAACAGTTGACGGTGTATGTCTGTCTCCAGTCCATTACATGGCCAGTCTTGTTAATATACATTTTTGTCTAGGGGCTCCAAAAGAGTCCCCTCTCATGGCGGTCGAGATAGTGTCTATCTTTGTGTCATTCTTATGCTCACCTAGGGTCTCCATATGAGTCTCCTTTCATGCCACTCGTGATAATCTCTATCATTATTCAGTTTATTGCATAATCAGTATAGTTTGCATGAATTTTGTCTAGGGTCTCCTCGTGATTCCCCTTTCACGATAGTCGTGATAGAGTCTGTCATTCTCCAGTTCATTGCATAGTCAGTATGGTTTGTTTGCATTCTTGTACAAGAACTCCATGTGATTCCCCTATCTCGACACTTAGAGTTAGTGTCTTTATCTCGTCTAAGTCTACTCTATTATCCTACCCTTAGTTTTCAAGAAGAACAGAGAAAAAAACTTTCATATGATAAATAATTTTTGAAATAAAATAAAATATGTTTCTTGCTGTGACTTTTCAGTCACGCTCCTATTCTTTACTCCTATCTTTTCTTTTTTCATGTCTAATTTTAAGTCCGAGGGTTTCGACCCTTTCTTCAAGGCAATACGTGAGAGTAACATATAGTCTTTTTTTCTAAACCTAGGTCAAGCTACATTTGGCTTGATCATTTCCGGATAAGGATATGTAGGTGAAGGTCATATAACCCTCTATAGGGTGCAGCCATTTCCCTGTCCAAGTCTATGTCTAAGGATATATATAACCCTCAATTCAGGTCATTGGTGTAGGTCACATGCATTCCTTGTTTTCCCCGTCCAGATCCAGTCCGAGGGTGTTATACCCTCCGTCCAAGTTAGTAGGTGAAGGTCATGTGCAATCTTTTTTCTAGTCCCAGTCCCAATCTAAGTTCGTTGTTAGAGGATAGAAACCCGTAGTCTACGTTGATATAAGGATGGCATACCTTCTTATCCCAATATAATTCTCAGTCTAGTTTCAGTTCAGCTGGCGTATCCATAGAATTTCCTGTATGCCCTCTCTACAGATATTTTTCTCTTGGTGTCAAAGCAATCAATGACTACCGAACATTGTTGGCTCCGCTTTTCGCACATGAACCTTTTCTGTGTGTGCCTAAATATCCATCCGTTTTTACGCGTTATTGGCTCTGATTTCTATACATGAAGTGTCCAATCACTACCGAGGGTCGATGGCTGTGATTTTCACACATAAGTGTTCTCTGGGTGTAGAAACGTCAATTCGTTTTTACACATTGTTGGCTCCAACTTTGAATGGTACCTCTTTTTAAACTATGTTGGTCTGATTCCTTTCCAGGGATAGATAAGAAACCTTACAAAGGTTCGACCTCATAGTAGTGTCAATCTTTGAGTTGGTCTTGAGTCATGTGGTCTTTTTTTTTTTCTATATTTTTACTACAAAAATATGCTGTTTTATGATGATGTTCGCTCGGATGCGAGCTCCCTCACTGAGGGGAGACACCTCATTTTTATAATTTTATTTTATCTTTTTATTAATTTATGTTAGGCTTTATTAATAAATAAAGTTTATTATCTAATTTTGGGTGTAAACCTGATAATAAGTGCTAGGCCTTATTTATTTAATTCAACTTAGTTACTCCAGTCCAATATTCTGTCTGTCTGTCTAGTCCAGTCAGTTAAGCCCAAATTAATTAAGCCCGGTCCATTTGGTAACTAGCCTAGTTAGTTAAGGTTTAATCCAAGTTAAGGTCAAAAGGTTGTGATTGATTAGATGACTTGGAAATATCTTGTGATTTACTCTTGATTCATGTGATTAATCATTAATTTATATGAAAAATGAAGATAATTTTTGAATCTGGTACATCTTATCTAACAAATCAGAGATAATTATCGACTTAGGGTAAGATAATGTCTCAAAATTCAAAAAAAAAAATATTTCTAAGATATGGGATGAACCGGCCGGTTAGTTGACTTTCGTCAATCTACGAGTTTTATCAAATATTATGTTTTATCTTCAAATCAAAGATTGATATGATCATCTTTACATTTCTGGCATCCCAGACCAATAGAAGTAGGGTTCTTGGCCTACAGTTTTAGGAACAAGCTTTTTCTTTTTAGAGCTTTTATACCATTTCTTTCATAAAAGTGGTAGATCATCTCTAAGAAAAATTTAATACTTCATATTTCACTTCTATAGACACAAGTTACATACATCGTGGATTCATCATAAGGAGTTCCAAAGTCTTCTAAGCAAGCACCTTCTCGAGGTACATTTATAGTTTTCTAGATTAGTTGAGATGATAATGGTTTAGATTGTCTCCCCTTCCCGTAGTTGAATTTCAATTAAAAAAAATAAAAAAGAGTCTTTTACATTTTTCATCCTAAGCCTCGAATTGTAGACTACTTTTCGGAGGACCAAAGTCGAACTACGATGGTTTTGATTCCTATTAGTCTGACTTGATAGGTAGGCCATTTGACCCCTGCTGTCGAATTCAAACCAATAATATAGAAATGAACTTAGGGTTTGTTATATGCATTTTTACATGTTTATGTGTTATACTTATTCCGTCCTACATATTTTGATCAACTTTTTTTTTCACGCAGATTAAAGATTTAAGTGATATATTGCGTGTTTCACATTCTACCCTTTAGAGAGAAAAGAGGAAGAAAGTGGGCGAGGAGAAAGAAAATGGGTTAGTGGAGTATTAAGTATGGAGAAAGAAATAAATAAAAAAGTGTAAGAAAGTGGACCAGGAGAGAGAAAATGAGTTGATAGAAATTTAAATGTGGAGAAAAAAAATAGAATAAAATATGTAAATACGATAAATATGTAAAAATATCTACAAAAAAATTAATTTGAAAATGAGCAATTTTTGTGGGACGGCCCAAAAAGAAAAGTTGATCAAATTATGTGGGGATGGAGGTGATATGTTTTAAACGCCAAAAATCAATAAAATTGAAGTAGAGACCGGAAGGGCGTGGAGGGTGCCTAACACCTTCGCGTTGCATAAATTAGTCTTCGGACCTCTTTCTTGATTTCGACAAACTAGCCGTCCTTATTGGACACTTTAAAGTCATTTTATAGTTTTTCTTATTTTTCCTACTTTAAATTAAATAAAATGGCGACTCCTGAAATCATTCGAAATTTTTTTGAGGCGGTGCACCACACACAGTATATTCTAGGCTATGCCTTCCTAGGTGGGCCTTTCGTTACCTAGATTTGGCTTATTGCTCGCTTGTCGTTCCATCAGTGGCAAGCAAACATGTTGAATAAATAGAAAATTGTCTATCAAAATACCATGTTTATGAATCTTCCAAAAGAGTTAAGAGTAATAAAGTAGCAACGATGTTTTCGACTTCAAAAAGGAAAAATACATCCGACAAGACCTCGGTCTACCATAGCATACCTGACCTTAAATAAATTATTTTACTTGTAAATATGCCCAGTCTCTCAAAACCTAAATATTACTTCAAAAGTTGAAGGATTAATGACGCAACATCCTTCTAGACCCTAAACTGAAAGACATCAAACACCTTTCAGTGGCACAAAATATTTGACTTTATGAACTCTTACAAATAGGTATAAAGGATCGTACAGAAGTATTCACCCTTGTGTTAGAAACATCAACTCTTTGTACAAAAGTCAAGTCAATATTTATACCCCAAAACACATGTTTTCTCCTAGCTAAGCCAATTAATCTTCCTCTCCATGTTCATTGGGCTCTACAAAATCGATGGACCAATGTATTAAGATTATTATATAAAGTCCTTAGCAACTGAAAATAACTCATTCCATTGCATATTCGGGGAAGGCATTTAATACTCTTAGTAGAATATCTTTCCTAGCTTTATGTACCAAATTTTGTTTTCATCTTGTTAACTTTTTCCGTACCAATTCATTAATTGATGAGAGCACATGTTTTTTGCTCGCCCTAGCATAACAAGAAGTATGAGATACTCTGCGTGTGCATTTCTAGCTCGAACATTTACCACCTGCAACAATTGAAATCTAATGCCTTTTGCAACATTGCACTAACAAACACTAATGATTTTGAGGGTTTAACAGTTTGTCACGAGACTGCCTCATATATAAATGTTATATTGGATAAATTTTACTGTTCTTCCGACAAAGAGCATGTTATAATCAAGAAATAGTAAATGAGATACACGCAATGCATCTCTATCCACTTCAACCACCTAAATCTTATGATTGCTCTTAGCCTTTCGTATCAAGTCTGAAGTAACCTTTGCACAATGGAAGAAACTCATCCATAGAATGAGATGTTCGATTGGACTACCATTAATGGAAGAAAAAAAAGTTATTAAAGACACGCAATTCAACACAAGGGTAACACATCTTTGAAATCCTATATTAAGCATTCAAGCCTGCAATAGTCTTTCATCATATCCAGCTTAAGAGCAAAACAACCATTTAATGCATCTTCTAATTTTGGGAAGAAAAACGCTTCAAAAGGCACTATAAGATTTTGATACGACAAAGGGAAAGTACTTTACAAGGACCTTCATACTTAATTTTTATACACATCACACCAGCCCACATCTATGATCTTCCATCAGATCCAATTTTTGGACCTAAGGCAATATTTGGGTGGTTGACACCAAAGATCATCATTTCCAATTAAAATACTCATACGTACAAAAGTGATATCATGATTGTAGGAATCATCCAATGGGAATAATGCGTGAGATAGCATGCACATGGTAAATTATATGATTAACAGATATTAAAAACCCAAGTGCTAGAAAAATAAAATACGAGTGCACTCGACCGAGTTGGGCTCAAACTATGTTTTGAACATGTAGCCCTATTACTCTTGATTGGAACCGCAAAGGCTTTAATGAAATATTACGAGCTCAATAACCCTCTGGGTTGATAAAGAAAGTAGCCCTGGGGGTTGATAAAAGATAGAATAACAATAATCCTTAGGTTGATAAGCAATATCCCTCATGGTCGATAAACAATGACCTTTAGTGTTAATAAAGAAAATATCCCTCAAGGTTAATCATGAAAACAACCCTTGTGTTTAATTAAGAAGGAAGATGAATCCTCAAAGATTGAGGAAATTCACAAGTGTAGAAAATTAATTGAGTCTAGGGACCATAGACTTGTGAGCAGATTACGTTATAACAAGAACGAGTATACTAGGCCGATGAAAAGAGCAGGCTTGGATAAAATACTAAACTTGGTGAGAGAGCCAGAGATATGGACAGAGTCAGATTTCAACAATCAGAGCTTTGTCCAAATGCCTCTATTTGTAGGTTCAGACCATGTTTGTTAAGGTGCAACAAGCGACATGGCACTCAGAGTTGCCATTGGGAGATGATAGCATGCTTCGGGTGTGGAAGATGGGTCACGATATCAGAGATTGTCCCATTCCAGCATTGAAGCAATCAGAGACAATATACTAGTTAGTGAAGAAGAGGGCCGCCAGGGTGTTCACACAATAGCAAAAGATGCATAAAGTTCAAAGGATGGTTGCAGGTATAACAAATTAAATCAATTGATGTACATGTATTATTTGACTTTGGAGCCACAAACTATTTTGTTTCTTTTTCATTTGCACGTCGTCTTAGATTTCAACCTCAATCTCTTGGCTGTGAGTTGTTTGTGGGTTCTCCGGTTGGGGATTTTGTCATAGTTAAGTCAGTATTCGGGAACTGTAAGATCCATATTTGCCATAGAGACCTTCATAGGCATTTGATGCCCTTAGATATAAGTTATTTTGACATGATTTTGGGTATGTGTTAGTTAGAATGCTATCATTCCTTGGTTGATTGCTTTGAGAAGTGAGTTCGTTTCTGTCTATCTGGTTCACTTGAGTTTGAGTTTTGGGGTTCAAAACCAAGTGGGTTGTCTATTAAAATTTCAGCCATTGTGGTTTATCGTTTACTTTGTAATGCTTGTTAGAGCTACATTGCACATGTCCTTGATTCCAATCATGGAGGTCTCAAGATGCCAGACAACAATTACTAAGAAACTTCCCTGAGGTGTTTCTCGAGGAGTGGCATAGGAAACTTATCGATCGTGATGTTGAGTTCACAATTGATTTAGTCCCTGGTGCTACACCTTTTTCCAAGTCTCCATACATGATGGTGCTGTAGAGATAAATGAGTTAACAGAAAAACTTCAAAAATTACTTGATTAGGGGTTATTCTCTTCCCCGCGTCACCTTGGGGTGCACTATCTTATTCGTCAAGAAAAAATATGGTACTTTGAACTTCGACTTCTGTGAGTTAAATAAGAAAACTGCTCGTAGCAAGTATCCATTGTCAGTTTAGATAAAGCAAATTACGTTTCTGGGAGAGAGAATAGTTGTTGACCATTCTAAGATTGCAGGGATGACTAATTAGTAGAGGCCTAAGATTGTTGCAAAATCACGATTTTTTGAGATTGGCATATCAATTGATACACAAAGTCTATTATGACACCAAACCACTCCTCGTTCGTCAATTCTAAATTAAGATTGCTTCCCACTACTACTATTTTTCAATAATGCTTGCTATGCTCAAATCTTCCTCCTGAGCTTTCTTGATCCTGTCGATCAAGGTAGGTTATGCATGTAGTGCTGCCAAGTACTCTATGAATCTTGTCATCTGATCTTGGGATCTAAGGACGTCATGTCCTCTGACAGTAGTTGAGGTTGACGAGTGATCAAAGATGATAAGTTTTCAGTGTTCTTCCAACTGAGTGCATCCGTCACCACATTCGTTTTACCAAGGTGCTAATGAATTATGATGTCATGGTCTTTCAAAAGTTCCAATCAACGCCCCCGTCTCATATTCAGCTCCTTTTGGTTAAAAATGTACTTAAGACTTTTGAGGTCAATGTATATTTCCACAAGTATCACCATACAAGTCATGCCTCCATATCTCCAAAGCGAAGATCACAGCTACTAGCTCGAGATCATGGGTAGGGTAATTTTGCTTATAAGGCTTAAGTTGTTTAGAAGCATACGCAATCACCTTGTTTGAAGCACCATTATCCATTACGGAACATCCAGAACTAGATGGTAAGGTCAACACAGATGCAGATACCAACCTTCTTTTTAGTTCTTGAAAATTGGCCTCACACTCCTCGCTCCAAACAAAGCGACTGTTCTTCTAAGTCAACTGAGTCAAATGCATAGCTATTTTTGAGGAATCTTCTACAAACACACAATGGAATTATTGTCAGAGGTTCGTAGCTGTAGTTTTCCTAGATACCTCGGAGGAACAAAGATTTAACATGATGTTAAGGTGCCTTTTTGGTAAAGCGGCATGAAGTCGGATATAGGGATGACAATGGGGCGGGTCAGAGTTGACTAATTGAAAGACGAGACTATAGTACACGGACTATAATAGCAAAAATAGGAGCTCAGGGACCTTTTCAAGAACTCGAGGATAATTCGAGGTGATGAAGTCATATTTTCCCATTGGATTATATCGCAAAATTTTTACAGGGTTAACTCTTACATGTGATATGTTGTTCATCTCAGATAACTAGTGACTATCCTTGAATTGAACACATTTGGCTAAATGTGCATTTAATCCTTCTCACAAGTTCGTATCATATGTAATATAGTACGGTGCTGCAGATTATGTTAAACACCCTGTTTGTCATCCTGAGCTCAAGGAAGATCGTCAGATGAATCCACTGTACCGTTGGGTTGGGTGCTTAACTAACCCACACATCAATTCTATTATCTTCTAACATCTGTCTCCATCTCCTTCAGTTTGTCTGAGTTGGTGCCCCACCTTTGAATTCGGACTACCAAATCCAGTTAGGAGTCAGAAAAAAGTACTTCTAGTGAGGATTACATCACATATAATGTCGTTTCTATACAAGGCCAACTTACCAATTACCCTTAGGCTTAAAAACCCTAGCTTTATGTATCTCCTTCTATACTTTATCTTATTTCCTTTATCGAATGGAGAGAATGCTGTTAAGCTTAACTCCTCTAACTGAAGTGACATTGGTGAGGTTGGTGGGTTATGGGGTTTGGCTATCTTCAGCAGAATTTTCTTTTTTAGTGTATAGAATATGAAAGGTTTAGTTGACCCACTTTAACCATGAATCTCCTCCACTTGGGATCTGTTAGTTCTGATATGGATGGCTTTGCTAACGGAGGATAACTAAATCAACCAGAAAGAAAGCAACCACACTATGGAGATTCGGGTTTACTTGTTTAAAAAAGTGATCAACTGCTTCATACTGGGTTGCCCCCGGTGTGATGGTTATATGTTGTTACAGTACGGAAGTCAAATACAATTCACTAACCCATTGACTACGGTTTACTTCATCAAAACATTATCAACATCTCTCTCTCTCGGATTTGGGTATGTAATATTGATTCCCCCTGCCATGCCAAGTTTGGTCAAGGAAATTTTCTAGCTACAACTGTGGTTGTGGCAAGGCAAAAAGGCTACAACTCTAATTTAGCGATATGAATGGTCGGCTCGTACGGTTAGTCCTTAAAACTTAGGGACACGACAAAGGAAAAAATTGCTTAGCATCTGAAACTATTTTCAAAAGTACTGATTGTTATTTGCACTAAATAAGATATTGCAGCTTCTACTACAATCGTGGGTACAACAAGCGTTCCCTCTCTAGTGAGTAGGAAAATATGCTTACGTCATCCGGCCATGACTGATTACTCTTTTTGTCCCAAAATGTTTTAGTAAAGTTGTTGCAGAACGTGCCGATAAAAATGATTTTAACTTCAGCAAACCTCTAGTAACGTTACCACGTAAGGGAAAAAATTGTTGCTCCTCTAACATATAGATGTCGCTCATTTAAGGCTAAGGTTCTAGCAAAGCAACGGTCAATTCGAATTACTGCATGCGCATATTATTTGACATGATGGTTCAATTCTCACGCTGGCTAGTTGTTCATTTGAACTTAAGAAAGAGGGGAAAAAAGAGGAAAACATATATCATGTGTTTAAACTTGGAAGACACTCGAGATTGGAAACAAGATTTTAGAAGCTGGGACCAAATTAATGGGCCTGCATCATTATGCATGTTGCCGTAAGTCCCATTATTGCTCCGATTCTCATATGTTCACCTTTGAGAGATCATCCAACCGGATTGTTTTTCTCAAATAATGACATTTGAGCTTTTCTTTTTATCGTTTGATCGTCATTTTTGCCGTAAGAGAGTCAATCTTGAGAGATCATCCAACTGGATTGTTTTCACCTTGTTATGAAAGTACTAGCTTCGTCAAAGTAAGATGTGGTGTTAATCAAGTACAAATGTGCAATTGTTACAAATGGTCGGAACTGCTCGACTCTTTCTTATAAGCTTCTTTATCGACTCGCTGCTTCTGAAAGCATAACACTTAATCTGAAATAGGAAAATAAAAAAAAGAAAGATAGTAAACAAACTTGATTACTATACCAAAAAAAAAGTAACAAACATTCTTAAAAAAGAACTAGATAATCTAGCTACTTTGCGACAATACCTTTTGACCAACCCGATCTCGAGATAAGTTTTCGTCGGAGAGTCGAGAAGATTATTTATTTGTATTTCATAAGCTTCTTTATCGACTTGCTACTTTCGAAAGCATTACACTTAACCTAAAATAGGAAAAGAAAAAACAAACATGGTAAACAAGCTTGATTATTATACCCAAAAAAAGTAACAATCATTCGTAAAAAAGAACTGATAATCAAGCTGCTTTGAGACAGTTACGACAATTCCTTTCAACCAAACTGATCTCGAGATAAGTTTTCAACGGAGAGTCGAGAAGACTATTTATTTGATATGAAATTTTACGAGCCCACACACACACACACACACACACACACACACATATATATATATATATATATATATATATATATATATATATATATATATATATATATATATATATATAACTTGGGAGCAGACTTAAACCCCCTATATAATTACAATCAATCGTTTCTAAATATTTTTTATGACTTTTATTTAGCGACGCTAGAAAGTGCTACTAATAATTGTCGTTAAAAGTATCAGAAGAAAAATCACTAAAAATATTTAGCGACTATAAATTATCACTAAATACATGATTAGAGAAATATTCCTATAAATCGAGTAGGAGTCAAAGTTTGTTCAATTTAAAAAGATTATTTATTTAGCGACTATTAATTGTCACTACCTATATGATTAGAGAAAGATTCTTACAAACCGGACATAAGCCAAAATTTGTTCAACTTAAAAAAAAAAAAAGTTTTATTTATCATCAGGTACCAAAAGTAGCCACAGGCAAACTCCCTCAACAAACGTCGGTTAGTTGCGTTGGTTATTGCTGCCTTAGATTCGTACTAATTTAGCGGTAGTTACGCCAATAATTACGAGCCTAGTAAAAGGACGGCTGGGATTCCCATGCCCATGGCCATCAATTCATCCAACCTTCCTCCAGTTTAACGTAAGACTCCTTTTCAATTTGGGCAACAATTGAACCTCTACGTCGTCGGAGTCTCTGTTAAGGTGAGGTGAGGTGAGGTGGTGTGTATAAATATAGCATATATTCCAATCACCACAAAACTTACTAGTTTTCTCTTCCTCCCCTCCTTCATTAGAATAACTTCCTTCTCAGACATCCCAATTTCAAGTCTCCCCAACCCCCTCCCTCCCTCCCTCCCTCTCTCCCTGTCTCTTTCTTCCAGTTTCTCTCCCTCTTTCTCTCGGGGCACTCTTGAGGGGAAAGGGAGGGAACTTTTAATTTCGAGGATGAATGCTCAAATGTAAATCCTCAAATTCAGTCCAAACCATTACCACCTTTTGCTTTTGATTGCTTTGGAATTGAACCAATTAGCCCACAATGATTGCCACGGAAGGTAAGCTTGTTTTAGTGGCTGTCCTTTTCTAATTCCAAAGCTTTGTGCTTGGTTCAAATCTTTTTGCCTCCGTTGAGCTCTTATCAATCTCGTTGTGGCGTGTGCATGTTAAAACTATTGCAGAAACCCAAGGGAACCCGGAAACAGAATTGGAAGACGATGTGGAAGGTGAGCTTTGTACTCACCCTCCGTTTCTATGAGCAATTTGGATTTCATTGCAATATTTTTCTCCCCCAATAAATTCTTACCATTTCTGCCGTGCATGTGAAATGATTGTAGAAGCCTCAAAAAACCCAGAAACAGAATTGAAAGACGATGCGGAAGAAGGTGAGCATCCCGAAAAGCTCTGTTTCTGCAAACAAAAGATGCTTTACTTCCATTTTCTTCTCATTAGATTCCAAGCAATTTATTTGTAATTCATTAATACAGAAACCGAAGAAAATCCAAAACCAGAATCGAATGAAGATGTCACAAAACGTTAGCTAATCTATCTCAATGCTCCGAGTCTAAAATGGATTTTATTCCAATATTAGTTACCCATTAAATGCTTTGTGCACGTGAAATTTACTTGGCAACTCTGTTTTGCATGTTAAAAAATTATAGAAACCCAAGAAACCAGAGAAACAGAGCAGGCGAACATCCAGGAAGATAGCGATGACCAATCGTCGCCTAGAGGGGTGCTAGAAATCCCTGTTCTGGGTTCAGATTCTGATAATAGCAGCAACATAAGCAGCAGCAGTAGGAGCAGCAGCAGTTGCGGTTCATCTCTGAGCGAGAAATCAGGGGAGCAAAAAGGTTCGTTTGGGGAGAGTCATGGGTTGCACTGGAAGGATTTGATTGAAAACATCAAGAGGAGGTCAATGAGACGGTTTTCGACGATTCCATTGTTGGGTGGATACGAGAGCTCAAGGAAGAATGCAAAGAGGAAGTTGGGGAGGAATCGCAGTTCCGAGGAATCAATTGATTGTGGAGGGTTGATTGTGCCTAAACCGTCATGGAGGAATTTCAGCTATGAGGAGCTTGTGGCTGCTACTGATAACTTCAATCCTGGTAAGTAGAAACCTTTCAGCTACTCTCTGTTTTAACATTCCTTTTACAAGGCCTGTTTGTGAGTTTCTTTATTCTATGTAAACCTGTTTTTTCTACGATTCGAGTACCCTTTTAACTTTTCAGTTATCGTCTTCGTATGCACCTACCTATGTATAAGAATTTCTCTAGAGATTGCGTTTGATTTAATTAGCTTGTCTTCGAGGGCTTATGATTCTAACAAATCTTACACTTGGGATAGTGTTAAGGGACACAAGAATAGGCAATAAGAAGTTTTATCTAAAAGGTTGTTTGACATTACTACACTAAAACCTATTAATGTACCATTCATGAGAAGAAGATTCACTGTAGGAAGTCTAGATTTCAGTGCTACAATCGAAATTTTCTCTTCCATTTTTGTATTGGGCAAAAGGGAAGGAACCAAAATTGGATTTTTAAGCACGTGGATTGCGTGCATGACTCGTTAAAGTAAGCAACTACATACGCATGTGGATAAGATATCAAGCACCACGCATCAGAGCAGCAGTCAAAATGGCCCTGTGACTGAAGGAAAGATTTTCGTTGGAGAACAGAACTTTTGACCAAGTAAAATTAGGATGGACAAACAGGAAAGTGATAGTGGAACTGCGGGACCTAACACTTTGACCAATGCATCATGTGTTGGAAACCTAGGACTTTGAGCTTTGAACTTCAGTAGCTCCAACCTCTCCGAGATATGAATCTCTGTGGCTCTGGGTCAACCTAGTTTGTGATAATACTGTAGTATTATAGGAGACGGTGAAACCTTTTCCACCAACTTTGTCATGATTCTTTTGATATATACTAGAGAAAAGAACTGAAGCTCTAAGTGCTC
Organism: Escallonia herrerae; assembly: GCA_033070095.1. Taxonomy (NCBI): domain Eukaryota; kingdom Viridiplantae; phylum Streptophyta; class Magnoliopsida; order Escalloniales; family Escalloniaceae; genus Escallonia; species Escallonia herrerae. The sequence continues at coordinate 349,793 of JAVXUP010000695.1, forward strand.
ACCATTGTGACCATTGGCAAAACCAACTGTAGCCTACATGGACTGTGTAACCTTCTGGTAGGTACTAACGGTTGTTGTGCAAATGACTGGCGCCTCATCGACAGTGACTAGGGTGTATCTGCTAGAGCCAATCCTTACTACCAAAAGTTATGAAATGGGTCGTTTTTGGAGTTGCCCACGTCCCATGCAAGTTTGAGATACCTCAAGTGTCGTAACTCCAACGAGTTGTAGGAGTGATATTCTAATCATTAGAAAGCGTCTGAAACTAGGATTATTTCATTTATGTGCTAGACTTCAGTCGAGTTAAGACAACTGTGATTCCATTAATTGCAGTAATGCTTGGGATATTAAGTCTTTTCGATGTTCATTTAGAAGTAGTTCAATTCACGATTTATGCATTGAGAGAATACATCAGTAACTCAAGTTCTAAGAACTTCCTCTGATGTGAATCTCTGTTTCTTATTCCTTTCTTCGAAAAGCTTTCTGGCAAACTTAATCAAGTTTGTGACCGAAATGAGGCTGACTTAAAGTGGACAGCTGTGAGACTCTGAACATTGGTTGGTCCATGCAGCCAAGGGGGGTTTGCTGTTGAAAGTTTACAAGCCAGCTAGTCAAATATCAGTCTTCCTCTGTCTCAATTAAAGCTCACAATTAAAGCTACACGTAGCAGTATGATTCAAACAGGAATATTGAATAATTGAAACTATTCCCCATCAGGTGGACATTATTGTCTTACAATTAGTGTGATAAATTGTGTCTGCTTTTCTTAGTACAAACTTGATCATTGCCAAATTTACTTGGTTCTACTAGCTTATGACTCGACCTTTGCACTAAACTTTGATAGACAAGTTGATTGGGAAAGGGGGGCACGCGGAAGTGTACAAGGGATGCTTGTCAAATGGCCAAATTGTCGCGGTAAAGAAGATAACGAAGAAAGAGAAGAACGATGAGGACCGAGTTGGGGATTTCTTGTCTGAGCTTGGGATCATTGCTCATATCAATCACCCCAATGCAGCTAAATTAATTGGATTTAGCTCCGATGGTGGTTGTTTGCACCTTGTCCTCCAATTTGCTCCCCACGGCAGCCTTCTCACTTTACTACATGGTGCAGTATTTCCATTTCCATTTCCTAAGCATACTGTGGTTAAAATGAATTACGTTCTAGTTTCACTAATGTACAACGTTTTGGCGTTTCAGGCTCACCAGAGAGCTTGGAATGGAAGATAAGGTTTAAGGTGGCAGTTGGGGTAGCTGAAGGATTGCAGTATCTACATTGTGACTGCCAAAGGCGCATAATTCACAGAGATATTACAGCCTCAAACATACTACTAACTGAAGATTACGAACCTCAGGTTTTCACCCTCTCTGTCTCAGTTTGGCAGTAAAAATAATATCCCATTTGGATACCATTGTTTTGAGTAACTATCTGGTAAGCAAGTTTTGTAATGTTTTTAAAAATGTTTCCAAAACAATATTTAACTCGTGTTGAAATTTTTGTCGTGTTTAAAAGGACCACAACTGAGGTTTTGCCTCGCTCAAAAACATTAATGAAAATGCTCACACATAAATTGAATCTAAAATGGGAATCCAAACGCGCGATGTAATTGCATTTTCATGTCAGATTGCTTCTTGTTGGATACATCTTTAGGCATCGTAGATTTTTTTATGATGTGCAGATATCTGATTTTGGGCTAGCAAAATGGCTCCCAGAGAAATGGGTTCACCATGTGGTATCACCCATTGAGGGCACTTTTGGGTACGGCAGCACAGCTTATGTGACGCTTTTATGAGTTTCAGATGTTTCTTGTGGTAGTATGATACTACAGTTTAATCTCTTATGAATCTGGTTGCAGATATATGGCTCCTGAATATTTCATGCATGGAGTTGTCCATGAGAAGACTGATGTCTTTGCGTTCGGCGTTCTATTGCTGGAGCTTATAACAGGTCGTCGTGCAGTTGATTCATGTCAACAAAGCCTTGTGATGTGGGTATGATTTGACTAAAAGCTGATCCTAATTTTTTTTCCAACAAACCTTGTGCTAATTTCTATTACGCAAAATGGAGTAAAGAGAGTTCTTTTGTAAGATGTTTGAGTTAGATGTAAACTTAAACCTGTAAAGCAAGTTTAAGTTGCAAGTTTTTGTAGTGCTTCGACTTTAAGCTTACAGTTCTCTCATGCAAACTAAAAGATTGTTTGCTTACTCTTGAAATGACTAATTTCGGGGTTCTCTTTTCATGACTTTAAACCTACAGTTCGTTACCCCATATGGGACACTCCCCCTCCCCCTCCCACTCCCACTCCCACACGGCCACACACACACACACACATTCTCTCTCTCTCTCTCTTTCTCTCTCTCTGTTTTTATCCTTGTCGTTCCTGATTTATGGATGAGTAATTATGCACAGGCAAAACCGTTGCTGGAGAAAAACAATGTCAAAGAACTAGCTGATCCTCGACTAGGAGACGATTATGATATTATTGAAATGAAACGCACCATGTTGACTGCTTCAATGTGCCTTCATCACTTGCCTAACATTCGTCCAAACATGCACCGGGTATACAAACTCTTCTCATTAACCTTTTCTTACTCTCTTCATGCTCGTATGATCTTCTAAACGCGCTAGATGGTACTCAACGAAAATTTCTGATTGTGTAGGTCGTTCAGCTATTGAGAGGGGAGAGTGGACCGGTAGAGGTAAAACAAAAGTCAATGGGAGGAAGAGCACTCCTCCTTGATGCTTGTGACTTGGAGGACTATACTAGTACCACTTATCTCAAGGACCTTAATCGCCATATGGAACTTGTTATGGAATGAAGGTTTATATTCTGCTGCATAAAGTTGCTGTTGCGTGTGTGAGTTATACAGATTGATTGGAAAAATGCAATACGCATGATGCTGTCTATATTTTAAGAAGTCAAGCATCCAAATTTGGTCATTTGGGGCTTTTCATGTTTTGCATATTTCCTTAGCCCCTTTCCTCTTAGGGGCGTACTTCACCGTGTTTGCCATGGATCTAGAGGGAGGTTTAGGCGGATACAAATGCTCTGCTAGGGAAACAAGTCGCTGTAATGCAAATGAAATATCAAAGTCCATTTATTCTTCTGTATTTCAGTTGCATTCTTGTTGAAGCTCCCTCTTGCATAGTTCAAAGTTTATGAACATTTTCTTGTTCTTATATAAAATGACTCCTACCAGTTAGGAAAAGCACGTTGACACCTACGGATAAACAAGATATCCCAGCTGCACCAACTATAGGAGAATCAAGATTATGAGCCGCATAATGAAGCTTAATGGGAGGGTAATCCATATGGGATGAAGTGAAGGAGACTGGAATACTCGAGAATTAGTTTGGTTAAATATTTGGGAGATCCATTATGGACGCGTGATTAGATGATTCCGAAAGCAAAGAAACGTTCTATACAGAGGGAAGTTTTATAATGGGTTGGAAGTGTCTGCCACAGACGTGTATTATGGAGAAAGTGCTAACTAAGGATTACAATTGAATTTCCGCCAAGAATGAGCTCTAAGCCCTTCTCTTTTTTACTTTAGAAATAGAAATATGATATTAAGAACAAGTGTTTGGGGCATAACACCATTGGTCCAAGTTAATTCGAATTAGGGGGTTGAGACACAAAAGAAAGTAAATAAAGGAATGAAACTCTAGATGGGCCTTGGAACAGAGCAATTGATATTGGTCGGCAGATTCATTAATTCATTTAAAGGTTGTCACTGAAAGTTGGTTTCTGGCCAATTCATGGATGGTGGTTGCCTCGGGCATGTGTGAGACTCTTTCGCTTCCACCAATTACATCACAGAACATGCATAATGATGCATGTGTTTGGGGTATACTAGACATATTAGAGACTCAGAGAGCCACATATGGAGCTGCCTATATAGAGGTTGTACACCCGTGCATGAGAGGTGGAAGAGAGAGGTGTGAGCGATTATCACTGTTTCAGGAGAATAGTGAGAGATTGCTGAAACATTTTTTAAAGAGAGAGAGACAAAAAAAAGTGAGTGAGACTTGCCACTCTTTTGGGCTGAAAAAACAGTGAAGAAAAGGAGGCTCCAGCAGCTGGTTTATGCCTGAGATTGCCACTGTTTTTGTAACAAAAACAGTGAAGAAAACAGCAGCTTCTCATCATCCTTGAGAACAGCAATTACCTGTGTGCTACCGTGACATTGATACATGCAAGAGGAGGAGCAGAGAAGTGGAGCATCATACTGTTTACATTTCTTATGGTGATTTTTCCAACTTGGTTGGAAAGAAAATTAAGTTGTGTATTTCTCGTTATCTATCATTTGGTTACCTTAAGCTTAGGACAAAATGATAAGAAGTCAACTTGTACTGCTTTGTGATTGAAGTTAGTGGATTTGTTTGCCCCGTGATTGAGGGGAGGGGAGGGGAGGGGAGGGGGCTGGAGTTGGAGTTGGACTTTGATCAATTTTTCATGTCTGAAGCCAGGCAATTTAGGAACCAATCGATCTCAAGAAATTCAAATGAGTCACTTTTATAAGAACGTTGCGTAATTCTACCATCCAAACAAGACTTCTTGCCGCTTGCGGCTTGTTGTATCTGGACGTAGCAAGTCTACATGGGCTGAAATGGACTTCAAACAACTTAGCACCGATGTCAGGGGCAATGTGATAGGATACGGTGCCAAGGGCACGTTGTATACGGGTAACAAACGAGCATGCATGATAGCAATATGTGGTGCTGAGGGTAGGCAACATAAGCGCGATGGGAGAGCGCAATGGATGAGTGTTGTTCCAGGGCCACCTAACACGGATGCAGCGCATGCATATGGACGTGATTGATGGATGAGGTGTCGGTGGCACGTAACATGAAGATGACAGTCTGCTGCGATCGAGTGTCATGTCGGAGGGCTCAAAAATGCATATCATCAGTCATTAAGGGCCAAATATTGATTGAAAGTATGGAAATCTCGGAGAGGCATTGGTGAGCCAACCCAAGAATGGGAGGTCGTGCATGTACATGCCAGGGGTGCCCAAGTATCTAAAGTGGGGGCGTGAAGACACTTAGGGCCGGGGAAGAGATTGCTGAAATACATAAATATGTAAAAAGGAGGTGAATGTATGGAAGAGGGGTTGGGGGGGGGGGATAATAGAGGAGGTGAAGACATAAAGTTAGGGCTCTCCTTTTCATTGGCATGGGAGAACCCCTTTGGGGAAAGGCCTGCGGCAGACCCCCTTGGGGGAAGGCTTGATCTATCCCTAGAGGAAAAGGAATGCATCCACACCTTAAGGGGAAGGCCTGCGTCAGACCCCAAAGGGTGAGGAATAGCCAACCCCTAGGGGGAAATGACCCCTTGGGGAAGGCTAACCAACACCAATTAGAGCAAGGTGCCCATTCCTCACGCAAGTGATACTTTTAGTGCCTAACACTATTGTTTGGTAATTTTGGTGGCACGTGACCTCAAGGGTAGGCCCTGGGTTGATCGGCTGTGCATTTTTTGAAGTTCAACCGTAAAAGCTGCTGACATATCACAAAAGAGGGTTTGGAATCCATCTCGTATACGTAGCCAAGATGTACTGGCAACATTCTCTTTGGTATAGACCTCTCGTCCTCTGTATCTCCTTTACAAAAGCAAAAACCTCATAAATAGATTCAAGGAGATTGAATCTTTACTTTTGGAGAAGGCTAAATGAAATTCAACCTCCAATATTTTTTTTTCATTTTAGGAAAGAAGACCTGAGATTCAAAAAGAGTACCCAACCCCTAACTTTGCATAATTGTTGCCATGGAGGATAAAATTAAACAACAATACAGAAACTAGACAGAAAATGACATGTGATTTTCACTTGTCGTTAATGACGGTGTTATATAGGTAAAACACAAAAAAGAAATGGAAAAGATAGAAAATCAAATTGCCTCAAAATAACTATTGGCTACTTTTAATTTTCCGTGTTTGCAATTCTCCTCATTTCCTCCTTCCGAACTAATCCACCACACCACAGCCTTCAATCTCACCCTCATCCTTCTATCTTTATCTTTTTTTTTTGATATTTTTGAGAATTGCATTGATAATTTAGAGGTTATAAAAGGTTGCCAGTGGCAGCCTTTAAGGCTTTACAAAGTAGGTTCATGACGATACTCGCCATAAAATTCAAATAGAAATACAAATATCCAGTGGCACCTGTTATAAGTAGAGTTCTTGCAATAGTACAGATTAACAAAATATGAAGATAAGAAAAGAGAGAGAGATCTCATTGCAACATATGCTCATTAACCCAGTCCTGATATACGGTAATACGGGCATGACATGCAAAAGCTGCTAGGGATATGGCCTCTTGAAGTTGCAAGACTATAGCACTGTCAATTCTGTAATAGTTAAGAGCAGCTGCAAAATGACAGGTATTATAGAATATCGGTGCCACCATGTCTGATATATCATCAATGTCATTCATCTGAGAGATTAAATAGTTTGAGTTAGTATGAATATTAATGCGTAGCAAACTTTATTTTTCTGACCATTTTATCACGTTGAAAATTCCTTTTGCTAGTGCACTCTCTCGATCAAAGGCAGGAAAAGATATTGCAGCAGATCCACATCTCTGCTATAATTGATTATAACATGAAATCCCCACCCCTGCTTTCAGAAGGTTTTGGTTGAAACTGACAGCCATGAATAGCTTAACAGGTTCTTTCTTGTGGCAGGTGCATGTTTGAACTTCAATTTGGCAAATAAAAGGTAAGTGATTAAGTCATTGTGAAGACTTTTTTGCTAGGGTGTTAGGATAGGTTACTCCTCTAAAGGTATTTGTGACATGTAGTGAGAGCTCTTTAATGTGTTGTATAATAAAGTTTGGATTAAACTCCATTTGAGAGCTCAAAGGGTTGAGATAATGGAGGTAATTTGGTTACTAAAAGAGCTTTTTAGTTTGGGTGGCCTTAGCCATGCAATGAGCCGTTCCCGAAAAAGGCACATAAGAGCATCCGTCTTGATCCCAGTTGGGCCCTTAAACCAAATTGGCCATGTTTTGGGGCAATACAAGAGAGGTGATCGAAAGTTTCTGACACGGTGAGACAAAGAGGGCACTCATCTGAGGTAATAATATTGAAGCGTCGAAGTTTCACTTGTAATGGCAGACGGTCCCATAAGATTTGCCAAAGTAGGAACTTCATCTTTTGAGGGGCGCACAATGACCAAATTGACTGCCAAAACTTATTGGTCATAATTGATAAGGAAGAGAGATGTCCCGATCTACGTAGTTCCGCTGTCTTGTGGCTATGTAGCATGAGATATGTAGTTTTGACGAAGTATTTGCTAGATGAAGTGTACTTCCATATCTGTTGATCTTTAATAAGATAAGGAGATATGTGTATAGCAATGATGCTTTGAACCAGAGATGGGCAGAACAGTTGTTTGAGAAGATTGATGTCCCAATTACCATCTGTGATGAGATTATTTACAGTTCCCGTTCTGATATGGCCTCGTCTGAGCCAACATATTGGGAGGTTAAATTTCATAATTTGGAATCCAGTTATCCCGCTAGATTGAGATTTGCGTTCCTGTACCCACTTGCCAGTGTAAACCCCTTTTAAGAACGCTCATTCCTGCCACTATGCTTCCCCATCCCCACGAGAAGTTCCCTTTGTCAGGGCTAAAAAGAAAGCTTGACCTCGTGCAATATTTGCCAAGCATGATATTAGGTAGCAAACAATCTGGCTCAGTCCATATTTTCCAGCTTGTTTTGGCCAAGAGGGCAATGTTAAAGGCACCGATTTCCTTAAAGCCAAGGCCTCCTTGGATTTTTGGTGCACAAAGGGTATGCCAATTGAGCCAATGAATTCCTTTCCGGTTCTTATCACCTGACCACCAAAATCTACCAAGAATAGTGTTAATTGCTTTACTCACATATTTTGAGAAAAGAAATACCTACATGTGGTATGTGAGTAAAGACGTGAGCACCGAGGTGATAAGGGTTGCACGCCCAGTTTTGTTTAGTAGACATCCTTTCAATCCAGCACATCTTTTTTGAACTTTAGCAGTAAGCTCTCTAAAGAAGAGTTTCCTGTTGCTGACAATGTCAAGGGTACTACCGAGATATCTTCCAAAACCTTGGGACGTATGGAGACCCAACCATTATGCAATATTGCGCGAGTCCAGGTTGGTAGTGTTTGGACTAAGCATTATGGAGGATTTGGTTTGATTGATTTGTTGTCCAGATTCGTTGCAATACCTTTGAATGATGAAATTTAGATGCTGACAGGAGACTTGGTTGATTTTGGTGAACAACATGTTATCTGTGAAGAATAAATGATTTATTGGTGGGCTTCTGATACCGGCTTTTAATCCTGGAATCCTGCCAAGACTCTGGGCTTCTTTTAAGGATGCGAAAAGAACTTCCGCACAGAGAATGCAAAAATACGGCGACAGAGGATCCCTTTGCCGAAGCCCTCATCGAGGTTGGAAGCGTTTGGTTGGTGAGCCATTAAGAAGTATTTCATAGTAGACAGTGGTGACACATTACATGATGAGAGGTGGGAATTTGGTGTGAGTTAAGACTGCCTTCAAAAAATTCCAATTCAGTTGGTCAAAAGCTTTACTCATGTCTATCTTTATCGCACCGAGAATATGTTTCTATCATCTCGAAGTCCTTACTTTGTTGGTGAGTTCTTGTGTAATGATGATATACTGATCTGTCTACCACCTACAAAGGCATTTTGTTGATCTGAGATGAGGTGTGCAAGGAATAGTTTGATGCGATTGGCAAGCATTTTGGAGATGATTTTTTAAATGGTATTGTAAAGAGAGATTGGTCTTAAGTCGCTAGGGGTTGACAATGACTCACATTTAGGAATCAGTAATCGGAAGGATTTATTTGTTTCTCTTAGTAGGTGACCAGATCTAAGGAAAGAAAGAACTACCAAAGTGATTGAACGATGAAGGAAGTCCCAGCACTGTTGGTAGACAATGGCAAGGATGTCATCTGAGCCTGGTGCCTTAACAGGGTTTATTTGAAAACCAGTGAACAATCTGTCCAACCAGGCAATTTGGTGTGGTAATAGTCATGTAGACAAGGCTTGCACACTTTGCATTTCCAAAAAGCTCTCTTTTTGGTTATCGTTAGGGCAGTACACCTTTTTAAAGTAGTTGAGCAAATAGGTGGAGATGGTGTCATGAGTGTGGAAGGAATTTCCGAACTCATCCGAGAGGAATAAGATTTTGTTGTAGTGTCTTCGAATGATGATTGACGTATGGAAAAAACTAGTATTTCGGTCATCGAGTTGAAGCTATCTTAAAGTTGATTTCTGTGCCCAGAAGGTTTCTTCACAGTCCAACAACCAATCAAGCTTTTCTCTTGTCTTCTTTTCCATTTTCTTGGCTTCTATGTGCGGTAATTGGCTTTGGAAGTGAGAAAGTTCTCGTTTGGCATCATCAATTTGAGCTCTAAGATTACCAAATCTCTGTTTATTCCAAATCTTCAAAAGCTCATCATATTCTGGCCCCAAGATACAACTTTGAAAAGAGGTGAGCCCTCACATTCGATGGTTCAGGTTCAGGCTTGTTCAATGATTAGTGTACATTATGGGTGCTTCATCCACATCGCTTCAAATCTTTGCTGTCGTAGTAGAAATGGTTGAGATGGATTTGTGTCTACCACATTCCAAAGGCTTCAGCCACGTGCCACCTCAAATTGATTGCCGCCATCATCACCCCCCCCCCCCAAGGTATAACTCGATAAAGAGGTGGTGTTGTGGTGATCGAGAGGGCATGGTGGTAATTAGAGGTGGCAGTCGAAGGTTTTGATGATGGAGGAAGACTGGAAAAATAAAGAGCATATAAGAAAAAAAAATGTTTGTTTGAGGCGCTTCAATCAAACTTATTGCACTTTGTCAGTTCTAACAATCTTTCTTTCTTTTTTTTTATTTTATTTTACCTCAATTCCCCTAACACATTAGCATGTGCAAGTCAAGCAAATTTCAATCCAACATTTCTAACGGACATACATCGAATTTTGAACTTAATTAAAGCACATTTATGACCCTTGAAGGTGGAAAGCTCGATTTGAAACCACAGGGTTTATTTGTCAAATAGGTCACGGTCTTGTGTATGTTGCTTGTCAGCATGGGCTAAAATGGACTTGAAAAAACCTAGGTCCACATTTGGGCGAGTGTAATTACTGGCCTAGTTCATTCACTCTCTTGTTTCCTTTATGGCTAATCATTCAAGACATATAAGACTTAGCGCGCCCAAAAGTAACTTGCTTTGGTTTTATTATACATCAATGACTTTGTACATAAATTGCATTTCAACCACCAAGGGCGTAGGTCAGCTGGTAAAGGGCTGTCCTAACTTAACCAGAGATCTCGGTTTCGAGCCCTGGAAATACAACTGCGTTAAAACTTGGTAGGGAGAGCTTTATCTTCCATATGGTCTTACCCGACTCAGAGGTATGAAAAACCTAATCACACTTTTTTGCAAAAAAAAAATAATAAAAATAAATAGCATTTCATTCTAACCTTTTCTGCTACTTCTCCAGTTATGGTTTATATATAGAGCAAGGTGGTACCAGTTTGAAAGAAACTTCTGGTTATCCTCTTTTTCTAGTGTGTTTTACTCGTTGCGTATTTATATTTCTCCTTGTTTAGTTTTTCATTTTCAAATTTTCCAAGATGACATCCAAGACGCTCTGCAAGGAAGACATTTGGATTGAAGCACTCGTATATGAATTACGTAAAGTCCATTTGTGGTTAATTCTGAGATGGTAAAAATTTATTCAATCTGATACCCTCGTGTATCATTATTGAAAATTCAAGCCAGTAACAACTAAGTTTTAAAAAAGCGTGTTAGCCCTATGGTTGGATAACCTAGGCTTACATCTTGTTTTGATGATAACTACACATTGATTATGTTCTAATGTGTGCTTTGAGTGTATTCTTAGTAGGCATATACATGCACACTCATGAAGACACATTTGTGAAGTTGGATAGATGGATTGAAGCCAAAGAAGCTTAAAGTTATAGTGGACATACTATGGAAGCTTCATCAAGTCCTATGTCAAAGAGCAAGAAAGAATGCAAAGACTAAGTTACTACGATTATGATTGATCTTTACTATTATGTAACTAGTCTTGGTTTGATGCTTGGATTGATGACTATGACCTAAAAAGACCTTAGGACACCTTGTGCATTGCATGCGAGTTCATAACCTTTCACACAAGTGTGGTTCTTGAAAATGAGTGAACTTTGGAGCTCACTTAGATTTTCTCAAAAACTATTTTGGTGCTAATCTTTTCATATCTTGATAAAACTTTTCATTAGCTTTCCAACGCAAAAAACGGCACCTCAATCCGATTTTTCTAGAGAAAGTTATGCCCAAAATAGGAAAGGGGGTTCCGTGAGGCAGCTGATAGGCAGTAGGGTATTACAGTCGACTGTATTTGAATCCAGTCGACTGCATTCCAATGCAGTCGACTGCATTGGTCAAAATTCAGTTCCAACGGCTATTTTCGAGGGATTACAGTCGACTGCATTGGGAATACAGTCGACTGCAATGGCAGTTTTGCCCATATTTTGCCTCTAACGGCTATATTTCATTTGCTCTCTATATAAATGATTTGGGGCTTCATCATACACCATGGAAACCACATTCTAAGCCTCCATTCATTAGAGAAACATCAAGGCTCATAGATTAAACTTTTCTCTCTTCATCTTCATGATTTTACATCATTAAAGAGAGCATCTTTGTGAGCAATTCTTTGATTGAGAGTGAGCATTCTTCAAGTCATCAATTCTCTCATCTCTCTATTGTACTAGAGCTTCATTTGTACTCATTTCCTTTCAAGAGGGTTTCTTTGTACACATTTGATCTTTGTAAAAGGATTGTGATCAAGGCTTGGGTTTGTCAAGTCTTGGGTGAGCTTTGTGGATTCAAGGCTTGTGCTTGGTGTAGGGATATCACCAAGTGTTGTAAGGGTTTTGATCTTGACCCGGAAGAAGATTGTTGCTAGTGGATTCTAGTGCTCTTGCAAGGGACTTCCTTGAAGAGGTGGATGTAGGCTTGAGGGTAATTCAAGCCGAACCATTTAAATCTCCTTGTCAAGTATCTCTAACTCAATCTCTTTACTTATTGCTCTACAATTGCTTGAGATTGTGTAGTTAGCATCTTCATTGAAGTATTACTTGGTTTGATTGAGTTTCATGATTGTTTCTTAGTTTAAATTCCTCATTATATTTCAAAAACCCTATTCACCCCCCTCTAGGATTGTTTTATTGGTTTCAAGTGGTATCAGAGCCTCGGCTCTTGATTTTTTGGTTAACACCTAGAGAGTTAAAAGATCATGGGGTTTCTAGTCTTGAGGGGAGTTCTACTACTAGACCTCCACTTTTTGATGGGTCTTCATATAGTATATGGAAAATTAAGATGCGAGTATTTTTAGAATCTTTAGATTATGAAATGTGGGGAATTGTTGAAGATGGCCCTTATGTTCCAACCAAGAGGATTATGAATAAGCTTGTGCCAAAGGAGAAATCCGAATTTAATGACTATGATAGAAATATGCTTTGCATGAATTCTAGAGCTAAGAATTGTCTTGTTTGTGCTCTAAACACAAATGAACTCAATCGAGTTATTATGTGTGATTCGGCTAAGAGTATGTGGGATACACTTCAAGTCACTCATGAAGGGACTTCTCTTCTAAGAGATTCAAAGATGAATTTATGGCATAGAGAATATGAATTGTTTCAAATGTTTTCTGATGAATCTATTATGGAAATGAATTTTCGTTTCACTAAAATTGTTAATACTTTGAAGCAATTAGGAAAAGATTTCTCTAACGGTGATCTTGTGAGAAAGGTAATTAGGTCATTACCTAGATAATGGGATGCAAAAATCACCGCACTTCAAGAATCAAAGGATCTCAATACTTTTCCGTTGGATGAATTAATTTGCTCCTTGATGACCTATGAAATGCAACTCGAATCATCCGGGCAAAAAGTTCCAAAGAAGAAGAAGAAATGCATTGCTCTTAAAGCTTCATCAACAACGGATCAATTTTCATGTGCGGAGGAGAAAGACTTGAATAACAAAGAGATTGATATACTTGCAAAGGAATTTAATGAGTATCTCAAAATGAAGAAAGATGGAAACTTGCACAAGAGCAAGAACGAGTCAAGTATGGAGAGTACCTCAAGGGAGAATAAGAAGAAGAACGAGGCAAGAAAGAAGCACTCCATAAAGATATCAATTAAAGCCATTATTTGGAGCGATAATGACTCAAGTGGAGATGAAAGTGGTGATTTCGACGATAGAGATTTAAATCTATGCTTCATGGCTCAAAAAGAAGATGAGGTAAATTCTTCATATAGTGATAGTGATAGCAATTTTTCCAATGATGATATTTATGATGCTTACGCTCTTTTATATGAAGAATCCATGAAATTAGCCAAGAAAAATTGTGCTTTGAAAAAACAAGTGCATGCAATTTCAAAAGAGCTAGATGACTTAAAAAGTGAAAATAATGAGTTGCATGCCAAGAATGAATGCATATCTAGCCATTTATATGTAGAGCATGTGAATAATGATTTGGTTGAATTGATTGTGAGCATTCCTAGCACAAAACAAATCTCTTGTAATACTTCGATTTTAGAAAAACAAAATGAAATTTTAAAGCTTGAGATTTGTGATTTGAAAAGATGTCTTGAAAAATTTGTTGATGGTAAAAACAACTTGGATGTCATGCTTGGACACCAAAAAGTTGGTCTTAACAAAGGCGGTGTTGGATTAGATCCCTTCACCTTGTCTCCTAAAGTTTTTAAACAACAAGCTAGATTAAATGTTCATACAAGACAACCAAAGAACTATTGCACACCATTTACACATTGTGGTTGGTGCAACAAGAAAGGACATACAACTAATTATTGTCCTTATAAAATTGTCTATGTTAGAGGTAGAAAGAAAATGTGGGTTGTTAAAGAGTTTATTAATATTGCTAAGACTAACACTTATGGACCCAAGAAAATGTGGGTACCAAAAGTTAGACCTAAATTATGATTGTAGGTTGTTCAAAGCAAAGGCAAATAGCAACAAGGAGAAGGCTCCAAGAAAATTTTGAGAAGGATGAGCAACAAGTTAAATCTTAAGGGGGAGTAAGCATTCCAAGATTGGATATGCTACTTAAAATGAGGAGAGCCTCAAAGCTTGTCAAGAAAATGGACTTCAAGAATGATCACTCATGAGCTCAATTCCTTGGTAATTCATCAAGAGGGTAAAACTTGGCTCTATTCAACATTGTGCTATACACTAAACTTATATGTCATGAAGCATGCTTAAATTGTCATACTTATTTCTCATGATATAAATAGCTTGCTTGTTGAGAATTAATGTGAACCTTGCTGATGAATGGTCCTCTTGCACTTATATAGGTAATATTGATTGTTGATGACCATCATTTGCTTTGTGGAACTTTCATGTTGAAATTATGTCATCTCTATGCTTCACATTGTCATTCCTACACACACGCACCTTTTGGTAATGCCAAAAGGAGATCATGACTCGATTAGACATTTAGTTGTGTTTGTTGGATATTGTTGGCATTGATTGAGGGGGAGCATACGTTAGGATGGAATATGCATATGGTAACTTGATAGGGAAGCTTACATGCTTGAATCACATACTATCTTGTTACTCTTGAAAAATGCATGAAGTAAATGAGATTATTGAGCTACATTGCCTATCTTTCTTTGGATCATGAAGGAACTCTTGATGTCATCCGTATAAGTTCATGAGTTATATGCACCTCATGCCATTATCTTGCTCATAACTATCTCTTCACACACACATACCCTTGTCTCTTTGTTGATGACAAAGGGGGAGAAATAATCTTGATTCTATGTGCTATGTGATTGTGTGTTTTAAGAGAACATTAGAGGAAGAGCATATCTTGTTTTAGCTAGGGAAGCTAGCTATGAGCTTAATTGCTATACGAGATAAATTGACATGTCTTGAATATACTAGAGATGATTGAATATTCTAAGTGAGATTGTTGTGCTTAATTGACTATCATATGATACATCTTACCTTATATAGAATCAATGTTTGTCATCATCAAAAAGGGAGAGATTGTTAGCCCTATGGTTGGATAACCTAGGCTTACATCTTGTTTTGATGATAACTACACATTGATTATGTTCTAATGTGTGCTTTGAGTGTATTCTTAGTAGGCATATACATGCACACTCATGAAGACACATTTGTGAAGTTGGATAGATGGATTGAAGCCAAAGAAGCTTAAAGTTATAGTGGACATACTATGGAAGCTTCATCAAGTCCTATGTCAAAGAGCAAGAAAGAATGCAAAGGCTAAGTTACTACGATTATGATTGGTCTTTACTATTATGTAACTAGTCTTGGTTTGATGCTTGGATTGATGACTATGACCTAAAAAGACCTTAGGACACCTTGTGCATTGCATGCGAGTTCATAACCTTTCACACAAGTGTGGTTCTTGAAAATGAGTGAACTTTGGAGCTCACTCAGATTTTCTCAAAAACTATTTTGGTGCTAATCTTTTCATATTTTGATAAAACTTTTCATTAGCTTTCCAACGCAAAAAACGGCACCTCAATCCGATTTTTCTAGAGAAAGTTATGCCCAAAATAGGAAAGGGGGTTCCGTGAGGCAGCTGATTGGCAGTAGGGTATTACAGTCGACTGTATTTGAATCCAGTCGACTGCATTCCAATGCAGTCGACTGCATTGGTCAAAATTCAGTTCCAACGGCTATTTTCGAGGACAAAACTCCAACGGCTATTTTCGAGGGATTACAGTCGACTGCATTGGGAATACAGTCGACTGCAATGGCAGTTTTGCCCATATTTTGCCTCTAAACGGCTATATTTCATTTGCTCTCTATATAAATGATTTGGGGCTTCATCATACACCATGGAAACCACATTCTAAGCCTCCATTCATTAGAGAAACATCAAGGCTCATAGATTAAACTTTTCTCTCTTCATCTTCATGATTTTACATCATTAAAGAGAGCATCTTTGTGAGCAATTCTTTGATTGAGAGTGAGCATTCTTCAAGTCATCAATTCTCTCATCTCTCTATTGTACTAGAGCTTCATTTGTACTCATTTCCTTTCAAGAGGGTTTCTTTGTACACATTTGATCTTTGTAAAAGGATTGTGATCAAGGCTTGGGTTTGTCAAGTCTTGGGTGAGCTTTGTGGATTCAAGGCTTGTGCTTGGTGTGGGGATATCACCAAGTGTTGTAAGGGTTTTGATCTTGACCCGGAAGAAGATTGTTGCTAGTGGATTCTAGTGCTCTTGCAAGGGACTTCCTTGAAGAGGTGGATGTAGGCTTGAGGGTAATTCAAGCCGAACCATTTAAATCTCCTTGTCAAGTATCTCTAACTCAATCTCTTTACTTATTGCTCTACAATTGCTTGAGACTGTGTAGTTAGCATCTTCATTGAAGTATTACTTGGTTTGATTGAGTTTCATGATTGTTTCTTAGTTTAAATTCCTCATTATATTTCAAAAACCCTATTCACCCCCCCTCTAGGATTGTTTTATTGGTTTCAAGTGGTATCAGAGCCTCGGCTCTTGATTTTTTGGTTAACACCTAGAGAGTTAAAAGATCATGGGGTTTCTAAGTCTTGAGGGGAGTTCTACTACTAGACCTCCACTTTTTGATGGGTCTTCATATAGTATATGGAAAATTAAGATGCGAGTATTTTTAGAATCTTTAGATTATGAAATGTGGGGAATTGTTGAAGATGGCCCTTATGTTCCAACCAAGAGGATTATGAATAAGCTTGTGCCAAAGGAGAAATCCGAATTTAATGACTATGATAGAAATATGCTTTGCATGAATTCTAGAGCTAAGAATTGTCTTGTTTGTGCTCTAAACACAAATGAACTCAATCGAGTTATTATGTGTGATTCGGCTAAGAGTATGTGGGATACACTTCAAGTCACTCATGAAGGGACTTCTCTTCTAAGAGATTCAAAGATGAATTTATGGCATAGAGAATATGAATTGTTTCAAATGTTTTCTGATGAATCTATTATGGAAATGAATTTTCGTTTCACTAAAATTGTTAATACTTTGAAGCAATTAGGAAAAGATTTCTCTAACGGTGATCTTGTGAGAAAGGTAATTAGGTCATTACCTAGATAATGGGATACAAAAATCACCGCACTTCAAGAATCAAAGGATCTCAATACTTTTCCGTTGGATGAATTAATTTGCTCCTTGATGACCTATGAAATGCAACTCGAATCATCCGGGCAAAAAGTTCCAAAGAAGAATAAGAAATGCATTGCTCTTAAAGCTTCATCAACAACGGATCAATTTTCATGTGCGGAGGAGAAAGACTTGAATAACAAAGAGATTGATATACTTGCAAAGGAATTTAATGAGTATCTCAAAATGAAGAAAGATGGAAACTTGCACAAGAGCAAGAACGAGTCAAGTATGGAGAGTACCTCAAGGGAGAATAAGAAGAAGAACGAGGCAAGAAAGAAGCACTCCATAAAGATATCAATTAAAGCCATTATTTGGAGCGATAATGACTCAAGTGGAGATGAAAGTGGTGATTTCGACGATAGAGATTTAAATCTATGCTTCATGGCTCAAAAAGAAGATGAGGTAAATTCTTCATATAGTGATAGTGATAGCAATTTTTCCAATGATGATATTTATGATGCTTACGCTCTTTTATATGAAGAATCCATGAAATTAGCCAAGAAAAATTGTGCTTTGAAAAAACAAGTGCGCGCAATTTCAAAAGAGCTAGATGACTTAAAAAGTGAAAATAATGAGTTGCATGCCAAGAATGAATGCATATCTAGCCATTTATATGTAGAGCATGTGAATAATGATTTGGTTGAATTGATTGTGAGCATTCCTAGCACAAAACAAATCTCTTGTAATACTTCGATTTTAGAAAAACAAAATGAAATTTTAAAGCTTGAGATTTGTGATTTGAAAAGATGTCTTGAAAAATTTGTTGATGGTAAAAACAACTTGGATGTCATGCTTGGACACCAAAAAGTTGGTCTTAACAAAGGCGGTGTTGGATTAGATCCCTTCACCTTGTCTCCTAAAGTTTTTAAACAACAAGCTAGATTAAATGTTCATACAAGACAACCAAAGAACTATTGCACACCATTTACACATTGTGGTTGGTGCAACAAGAAAGGACATACAACTAATTATTGTCCTTATAAAATTGTCTATGTTAGAGGTAGAAAGAAAATGTGGGTTGTTAAAGAGTTTATTAATATTGCTAAAACTAACACTTATGGACCCAAGAAAATGTGGGTACCAAAAGTTAGACCTAAATTATGATTGTAGGTTGCTCAAAGCAAAGGCAAATAGCAACAAGGAGAAGGCTCCAAGAAAATTTTGAGAAGGATGAGCAACAAGTTAAATCTTAAGGGGGAGTAAGCATTCCAAGATTGGATATGCTACTTAAAATGAGGAGAGCCTCAAAGCTTGTCAAGAAAATGGACTTCAAGAATGATCACTCATGAGCTCAATTCCTTGGTAATTCATCAAGAGGGTAAAACTTGGCTCTATTCAACATTGTGCTATACACTAAACTTATATGTCATGAAGCATGCTTAAATTGTCATACTTATTTCTCATGATATAAATAGCTTGCTTGTTGAGAATTAATGTGAACCTTGCTGATGAATGGTCCTCTTGCACTTATATAGGTAATATTGATTGTTGATGACCATCATTTGCTTTGTGGAACTTTCATGTTGAAATTATGTCATCTCTATGCTTCACATTGTCATTCCTACACACACGCACCTTTTGGTAATGCCAAAAGGAGATCATGACTCGATTAGACATTTAGTTGTGTTTGTTGGATATTGTTGGCATTGATCGAGGGGGAGCATACGTTAGGATGGAATATGCATATGGTAACTTGCTAGGGAAGCTTACATCCTTGAATCACATACTATCTTGTTACTCTTGAAAAATGCATGAAGTAAATGAGATTATTGAGCTACATTGCCTATCTTTCTTTGGATCATGAAGGAACTCTTGATGTCATCCGTATAAGTTCATGAGTTATATGCACCTCATGCCATTATCTTGCTCATAACTATCTCTTCACACACACATACCCTTGTCTCTTTGTTGATGACAAAGGGGGAGAAATAATCTTGATTCTATGTGCTATGTGATTGTGTGTTTTTAAGAGAACATTAGAGGAAGAGCGTATCTTGTTTTAGCTAGGGGAAGCTAGCTATGAGCTTAATTGCTATACGAGATAAATTGACATGTCTTGAATATACTAGAGATGATTGAATATTCTAAGTGAGATTGTTGTGCTTAATTGACTATCATATGATACATCTTACCTTATATAGAATCAATGTTTGTCATCATCAAAAAGGGAGAGATTGTTAGCCCTATGGTTGGATAACCTAGGCTTACATCTTGTTTTGATGATAACTACACATTGATTATGTTCTAATGTGTGCTTTGAGTGTATTCTTAGTAGGCATATACATGCACACTCATGAAGACACATTTGTGAAGTTGGATAGATGGATTGAAGCCAAAGAAGCTTAAGGTTATAGTGGACATACCATGGAAGCTTCATCAAGTCCTATGTCAAAGAGCAAGAAAGAATGCAAAGACTAAGTTACTACGATTATGATTGGTCTTTACTATTATGTAACTAGTCTTGGTTTGATGCTTGGATTGATGACTATGACCTAAAAAGACCTTAGGACACCTTGTGCATTGCATGCGAGTTCATAACCTTTCACACAAGTGTGGTTCTCGAAAATGAGTGAACTTTGGAGCTCACTTAGATTTTCTCAAAAACTATTTTGGTGCTAATCTTTTCATATTTTGATAAAACTTTTCATTAGCTTTCCAACGCAAAAAACGGCACCTCAATCCGATTTTTCTAGAGAAAGTTATGCCCAAAATAGGAAAGGGGGTTCCGTGAGGCAGCTGATTGGCAGTAGGGTATTACAGTCGACTGTATTTGAATCCAGTCGACTGCATTCCAATGCAGTCGACTGCATTGGTCAAAATTCAGTTCCAACGGCTATTTTCGAGGACAAAACTCCAACGGCTATTTTCGAGGGATTACAGTCGACTGCATTGGGAATACAGTCGACTGCAATGGCAGTTTTGCCCATATTTTGCCTCTAAACGGCTATATTTCATTTGCTCTCTATATAAATGATTTGGGGCTTCATCATACACCATGGAAACCACATTCTAAGCCTCCATTCATTAGAGAAACATCAAGGCTCATAGATTAAACTTTTCTCTCTTCATCTTCATGATTTTACATCATTAAAGAGAGCATCTTTGTGAGCAATTCTTTGATTGAGAGTGAGCATTCTTCAAGTCATCAATTCTCTCATCTCTCTATTGTACTAGAGCTTCATTTGTACTCATTTCCTTTCAAGAGGGTTTCTTTGTACACATTTGATCTTTGTAAAAGGATTGTGATCAAGGCTTGGGTTTGTCAAGTCTTGGGTGAGCTTTGTGGATTCAAGGCTTGTGCTTGGTGTGGGGATATCACCAAGTGTTGTAAGGGTTTTGATCTTGACCCGGAAGAAGATTGTTGCTAGTGGATTCTAGTGCTCTTGCAAGGGACTTCCTTGAAGAGGTGGATGTAGGCTTGAGGGTAATTCAAGCCGAACCATTTAAATCTCCTTGTCAAGTATCTCTAACTCAATCTCTTTACTTATTGCTCTACAATTGCTTGAGACTGTGTAGTTAGCATCTTCATTGAAGTATTACTTGGTTTGATTGAGTTTCATGATTGTTTCTTAGTTTAAATTCCTCATTATATTTCAAAAACCCTATTCACCCCCCCTCTAGGATTGTTTTATTGGTTTCAAGTGGTATCAGAGCCTCGGCTCTTGATTTTTTGGTTAACACCTAGAGAGTTAAAAGATCATGGGGTTTCTAAGTCTTGAGGGGAGTTCTACTACTAGACCTCCACTTTTTGATGGGTCTTCATATAGTATATGGAAAATTAAGATGCGAGTATTTTTAGAATCTTTAGATTATGAAATGTGGGGAATTGTTGAAGATGGCCCTTATGTTCCAACCAAGAGGATTATGAATAAGCTTGTGCCAAAGGAGAAATCCGAATTTAATGACTATGATAGAAATATGCTTTGCATGAATTCTAGAGCTAAGAATTGTCTTGTTTGTGCTCTAAACACAAATGAACTCAATCGAGTTATTATGTGTGATTCGGCTAAGAGTATGTGGGATACACTTCAAGTCACTCATGAAGGGACTTCTCTTCTAAGAGATTCAAAGATGAATTTATGGCATAGAGAATATGAATTGTTTCAAATGTTTTCTGATGAATCTATTATGGAAATGAATTTTCGTTTCACTAAAATTGTTAATACTTTGAAGCAATTAGGAAAAGATTTCTCTAACGGTGATCTTGTGAGAAAGGTAATTAGGTCATTACCTAGATAATGGGATACAAAAATCACCGCACTTCAAGAATCAAAGGATCTCAATACTTTTCCGTTGGATGAATTAATTTGCT